>CM057169.1:22340490-22583519 GCA_029962745.1 Echinometra lucunter
ACTTCCTCTCTACTTCCTCCTTCCTCTCTCCCTTCTCCCTCCTTCTGCCTGCTTCTCTCTGAATATGACAAAAGAAACATGATTCCTTTATTCAAATGTAAGTACATTGTATTTCGAATGGACATTTCTTGTGTAGAACAATCGAAATTTCATCATCAGGCTCTTCAGTTAGAATTGTCATGATCTCAGCCACTATTTTCATATCTTCACTACCTCAGCTGAACATCTTAACCTGTCGGTTACTCAATTATCTCCACTCCATTGTCTTAATACAGGAGCCATCCAGTTGCAAGAGCCAAAGGGTTAAAAGCATCAGCAATGTAGATTACAGTGGACAACGCCAAATTCACTCTATCCTGCATTCTTGGATATTCTTGGATACATTATACATTACATATATATATGTATATAAATAGTCAAAATAGTAACATATATTATACAACTAGTAATCCTTCCATATATCTCATTCGGAAACATTCTACACCTATTTTTCATGTTAAGTTAATCAGAAATTCGAGCATATTCTTTAGTTACAATTATTCATTGTTATTACAATTACGTAACTTAGTAAATCTTGCACTAATAACAATTAAATTGCTACAAAAAGACCAGATCAACTACTTTGCAGCAGCTACTACTCAACCAGGAAATAATTTACAATGATAATAATAATAATAAGATAAAGAAAAGGAAACAAGGATAATTAGAAATCAAAGATATTACGAAGCTATATGAGAAAATTATGCAAGCATGGTAAGATGTACACTTGCAGTTATTTTGTATTACGCTAAATGCCATTTTTCATTTTGATCATTATTAATTTTCTCCACCCACAAATAAGCATAAGAACAACCTAGCTTTATGCCATTTCCGCAACAATACTTCTAAATACTGAAAACATATATCAAGTTCTCATATACATATACTGTGTATATAAGAAGCTATTTTAGGCCTTTTCATAAGATCAGTAGATTTGTAAAGAATAGTTTGCAGTTTTTTTCAATTCTAGAAATTTAGAGCACTTGAAATTATGAAAGACATTTAATATGATATCACTGAATGCACCTGCATCAGCAATAGAACTAATTCCTTTATCCAAAAAATAAACATACCATTTACTTTTGAAAATTTTTATTCTACCACTCTGCAACACAAAGAGATAATATAAAAAAAAAAAAAATCTTTTCTTTCAAAATCAAAACTCTACAAGTGTTTCTTTGAAGTTTATGTTTAAATACTCTAACATAAATTCAAATCAGAATGTTATTTCTTTTTCTCCATTCTATTCAGTTCTTTCTCAAATCATAATATATATAGATAGCAAATTATATATAGAATACATAGAGTGAATGGCAATGTGATCAAAATACATTATTGAGTACTGGTATATCTATATATATATATACATACTTTGATTTGGAATATGTAGCAATAAAATCATGACATGGATAGCATGATAAGGCTGTATTTTCATCTGAATTTCTCTTACCAATTTATTTATTTTTATTAACTCTTGACAAAATCTTACCACACATTCATAAGATATAGGCATCTGCTGTTGCTGTTTGAAGGGGTTTAAGGGGATGTAAACTCACAACAAATTGCTCAAAGTATTGCAAAACTGAAAATTATCTTTTAGCGTATCCTCAGCTCAGGTACAATATGTAGAATAGTGAACATAGAAATACATATATTCACACACTAAAACTCCACTATAATCTATGAAGGCTGCATGTGAATTTTGGAAACAATAAAATAACAGTCTGAAGAAATTCATCCAGTCATACCTCATAGACACTGAGAAACTAGAGTGAGAGGAAGAAGGGTGTTAGCTGTGTTGCAGTAAGTATTTGAGTTAATGACTTTCTGGCTATAAACAGAAGAAATATAATGGTACACCAATTCACTTCTCAATGAAATCAATATGAAAGGTTCAATCAATAACATCTTCTTATTTCCTTCTTAAAAATAAATATGAGGAATGCATCTAAGCTGATTTTATGTGTGTGTGTGTTGATGATTTACCTTGCCTAAAAGTAATCTAGCATTACTCTACTAACTCTATGAATTATACCATCATATTCAGTGTGCAACTCCATTTCAACATGCATCACTAATGACCTATGACTTGTCAAGACAATGCCTTGGGTTATAGTCCAAGCATCTTCAGCAAGTATATAGTGATAACACCACATTTACATAGGAGAATAGTGGCACATTGCAGGATAAGCACAAAAAAACCACATGCTATTCAACCTGAACACATTACATTAGCAATGCTTCAATCAAAGAAAATGTTTCTGTGAAATATCTCCCACGATATGAAAACTGTGACCTCTGCTCTCAAAGCAATGTTCCAAGAGCATGTAGGCTGCAGAATAGTGCTAAAATCAGGGTAAAATAACCTGTATTTATCAATATTTTTGTGTTTAATTAATGTGTTGAAACATGCCCAGAATTACACTATATTTCTCATGTTGACACCACGAGTTTCAATTCCAACAGACATGGCACAGTACAATATCCACTCTCATTTTAGCAGACAACTTTTGTTAGTATTGTAGAGATGAATGAATTTTCAACATTCACATAATTAGCACATTATTTGTATAAAACTAATGATATTGGTTCATTTGGACATTTTTGATATATTTGAATACACACATTTTTTTCATTCTCAAATATCCAAATGATGGATAAATAAATCTGGAAGATGTTAGAATGGTAGAATCAAGGCAGCGTTGCTTTTTTCTCTTATGAAAGACAATGAGTAAATATAAGGTATAATCTTCATGGTAATTCATGAAACATTATTAATACAATATCTTGAATGATTGAGTTCTTGATTGCTTTATTGCATGATATGACACAATGATTGTGGTAATATAAAGAAGGCTTTCTGAATCAATCAATGCCATAATATAGTAGTCTTAAGCTGCTTACAAATAACTTGGTAGAATAAAATGAGCGAATATTACTATAAGGCTTCAGAATCGTTTCCTAAAATAGCTTTATTAAGTGTACTTTGTTTTAGTTATAGCGTTGTAAGGTAGTACTGTTTCAACAAATGTAAAATATTTGTTTTCTGTTTTTTTATACATGGCATATCAGTACTTTTCCGTTTTGTACTTCCATTAAAATCATACATCACATGCAAGTAGTTACTGTGAAAATAACTTTTACAAAAGCAGAGAAGTCCTGCAGATACATGTATTATCATATTATCTTTCACATCATTACAATTTCTATGACATCTTTTAATTTCATTCTTATAAATCAATACTTTCTCAATAGTAACAAGATCTTCTCCAAATAAATGCATCTAAATGTTAATGATCAAAAGTGTGCAAAATTACAAATCTTTAAGCAGGGATATCAAAAAATCCCTTCCAAAACCGTGCCTTGTACTTAAATATCTTCAAACAAAATACAATTTATAATTTTTCTTATTTTCTGTACGATATTAAATATGACTTATCTTGGGCTTATCTTCGCTACACACCACAGAATCATGGACATTCTTACACTAACAAGATATTATTAGAGTACCTCCCAGTATAAGAAATATCGGCTTATAAGCTTTGAATAAACATTACCACAAAAGTTAAGAAATAAAGAAGTAAATTGAGTTTGGCAGATTTACATTTTTTACTTGTAAGAGTAGCACTTCAATTTACTATGTACCATGACCACAGAATAATATGGTAGTCTTACATCTACAAAAAATAATGAAAAATATTCTTTGTACAATATATCGGCTAATATTCAGCTATGATGCCATGCAGCATAACTGGAAAATCTCAGCCAAGTTCCCACTGCTACCTTTTTGTGACTACTCTTGACCAGTTTTGACAAGTCTCGACCCAATCTCTATCAATGTATGACTGTCTGTTCATCTCACGTGTTGTTTGTTCATGTTGGTCAACATCTGACTGATGTAAGAGGTTAGAAGGTCATCCATCTTGTAGCCCTGTCATGCAAATAAAGAATGTTACAAATAAATTTCCATTAGTTGTTGAAAGGATAACATCACATGAAATTACATTATTAGCTTTTGAAGAAAAAAATTCCAAATGATGTCAAGTCCTATTAGCTTTAAATAAGAAAACTACAATAAGGAAGATTCAATATATTACCTGAAGAAATGAAAAAAAAATTAAAGAAAATTCACTTTCACTGGCACTAGAAAAGAATTATCAAAATAATCATCACAACTGTCCTTTCCATGCAAGACCACGGATATATTGTCATCCACGGATATATTGTATAATTTGCAACTTATAACAGCCCTGAAATTTACATTCATGTGATACAGCTGTGTCTCAGTAAGCTCAGGAACAGCACTGTACCTAGCAAAGTGCCCTGAGGGACCACTCAAAAGAGCAATGACTCACCAGAGATGTTTCACAGAGGAGTTTGGTCCCGCCAACAAGGTTGCCAATGGTCATGTGGAAGTAGGTGTTACCAGAACTCCAGTTAGAGATCTTGGTGAATGGATAGGTTGCCAAGGGTTCCTACAAAGATAAAAGCAAAAAATAAGAAAAAAAGAGTATGAACTGACAATTGAGTTCAGAGTAATTGCATATTTCTTTAAAAATTTATTGTTGTCTGTGCATTCAGAAGATCATAATAAGAATACAAGATCACCATAATGTGAACAAACTAAGCTCTTAATAATGAAAATAAACTTTGATTTTCATCTAACTCATGCAATGTTTTAATTCCTGTTTCTTATTCATGATTATATGTATATGAGGAAAAATGAATATGTATTTCATACTTCTATGAAAACCCAGTCATTCTGTGTATCATTTCTACAGTCTGGCGCATAAAACATATTACATAAACCTCTCGAACCGACATCTGCAGAGTTTAAGGACCACCTCCCATATAAAATGGGTTTGATAAGCGAGTGATGTAACCAAATACAATGAACTTTCCAAGTGAAAGGGAACATGGCTTTTGTAAGTGAATCCTTGCTTTTTTAGGGTATCTAATTAGCAGTTCTATGGTGGCAATTACAGGCTAACCATATGGAAAAACAAAAAAATTATAATAATGAGCAGAAATTAATAAGCTGCCCTAAAGGGCTAATCATTCTGCGTAAAAAAAAAAACTAAGCATGGCTTCAGGGTGGTATAGGAAGGCAGTTTTGAAGTTTTACTTTTCTAAAAATGCTCCTAGTTAAATCCTATGAAATGATTAGTTTTACTTTGTTTCAGCAACCTTCCACTGTTTACTCATTAAGCATTGTCAATCTTTTGGCTTTAGGCAAGCAATAAGTTTCATAGCTTCCATCCATTTTCTAAAAAAGGGATACATCTCCTCTGCTAACGAACTCTCCTTCAATTGTCAGGATTTAATTAGCATTACATATAAACAACAAAAACAAGAACACCAAGGGCAAAAAAAAACCCCACTTCTTCTGCTGCTGCAACTACTACTACTACTACTACTACTACTACTACTACTACTACTACTACTACTATAACAATAATAATTAAATAAGTATAGATGATGAAAATAATAATTACTACAATACTAACCATAACAAACTCAACAACTACTACTACTACTACTACCACGACTACTACTACCACTACTACTTGTAGTAGTGGTGATAGTACTACCACTACTACTACAAATAATAATAACAACAGCAACATTAATAATAATAATAATCACAATGATAAGAATACTAAAAACACTAACAACATCAATAATTATAATAATATCAAAAATAACATTAATGATACCAATATTAAGTAATAACACAAAGAACATCATGCTGAATTTCTTACCTTGTTTCTTGGATCGATGAGGTTAACTCCATGCTTGTTTATAGCGATCAATAGAATATCTGGAAGATGATTGGCTGAAGTTTGCTGCAAGATGGAAACAAAACATAAAAGTGTAAAATAGGATTATTACATTACACGTGCCTGCTACGTACAAGCACAATGTACATCCTCCCTCTCCAAAATCCTGTTCCCATATCTCCTTCCCATAACCCCTCTCCCTCCTTCCTCTCTACTTAAGACCTTCCCAGCCAGTCTTCTCCTACTCCCTCTTCCTTTACCCCTCTCCTGCTCCCCTCCATTTCATCTCCTCTCCCCCACCCACACCCTCCTCTTTCCCTCTCATCTTCTCTCTCTTTCCCCTAGACCCCTTCCCCTCCTTTTCTAACCCCTCCCGTCCCATCTCCCTTCTTCCCCTCTAAGTAAGACCCCTCCGATTTCCTTCTCCAATCTCCCTGCCTCTCTCTTCCCCTGCCATCTCTCTCCTCCTAGTCTGCAGGCACAGACCCTAATTGACACTTTATTCAAATGCATTGAGTCTAACTTGAGAGAAGCCAAGCAAGACTGCCTACTGGCTGTGTCATGGTCTGGAGCAGCTAAAGTACACAAACCCCATTGACCCTCTTTAGTCTCTACTCAGACCTCTGTAATGTGTTTTGACAAACCAGGGTTTGTGCCTGCAAACTACTTTCCTCCTGCCATCCTCTCTCTCTTTCCCTCACCCTTCCCCTCCCTTCCAATCCTTCCCACCTACTCTCATGCTATCCACCACTCCCCTCCCACTACCTCTCCTCCGTCCTCTTCCATCGAATCATCATGCATTTTGTTTCCCTGGCAGTGCTTGTGCATAGAACAGACAGAATACATATTACACAAGGCAACAATTGCCTTGTTAGTGAAACATACGGCAAAAGCTAATCAAGTGAAAATAGGGAAAGGTATACAGCAAAAACAAATATTGTGATTTCAAGAAAGAATTGTTTTAGTTTATCAAATGTTTCCGAGAGTCTATGTTCATATTGCTTGTTTGCTTGTATGATACAGATATTGTGTACAAAATATATTTCGTCAAATCTATATCTGTTAATGTCGCTATGAGGGTGAGATTATTTTCTAATATTTTGTCATTTATATGACAAGTCATAGGTATGTAGGTTTGTATGTATCAATAGTTTTTTAAAATGATTGTGTTTGATAGTAAATCAAATAACCCCGCAGAAGGGTAAATATAAAAAAAAATAGGAAAGGTACATTCAAATCATATTACTTGCTGAGAAGCAAACAGGCATGATATGAATTAACTTTTGAGCAAAATCATTTGACACTCTGCATGTTAAAATTCAGAAGGGAATTTGTTTGTACATTAAAGATTAGATTGAGATCACAGATTTTCTGTAGTCTCTCATATTCCTATAAGCACAAAAATAGCAAATATAAAAGTTTGACTACATTTTGGAAGGATTACTTTTCATACAAATCAAGCACATTCTTACATGCATTCCCGGGGGGGTCACTCTCCACATGGCCTGCTACGCACCCGCGTCCAGAAAAAGCGTCGAAAAGGGTCCCGTTTCAGGCACTCAGGCGTCGTCGACGTCTTTGGCAAAAAGGGTTGCTTTTCAGCACCATTCGCTGGTAAATCGCCTTTTAGGGTAGCCTTTTCTCACTCTTTCACGCCATTTAGGGTTGCTAATTTGGTTATGCAGATTACGCCATTTAGGGGTGCAATTTTAATCTACGCCATTTAGGGTTGCAAATTTAGGCAAATTTGAACATACCTACGCCATTAACACCATAGGGATACAAAATAATCCTCGCACGCGCCGGCGCGGCCAGCAGCACTTATGAGAGTACAGTCCCCCAAAGCTAGTCTCTTACACCCGGCTCTATACTAGGCAGCGCGCGTTACCATACACACGCCCATAGGTCGCAGAGGATGCTATGCTATGGCTATGCTAATCATCGATTCTAATGCAACCATTCCGTGCCTGTTTGAAGCGACTATGCTCGGCTGCACGGCATGCATTTGCACCATCGATATTTTAAAAATGGATAAAGCAACAGTGCCCTCGTTGGAAGCCGACCACAGACACCGGAAACACTTAAAAGTGCCACAATTTCTTTTTTTATATCTAGCATTTTCCAAACGTCTCAAAACACATTATTATGGCATCTTGAGTTTCATTTGACGGAAATTTTATTACCATAGAAGAGCTGTTTATTGGTGAGTAAATATATCAAGTCTGAGAAAAAGTTTTACTCGTGTGTACTTCAACTGGTTTTCTTTCGTGTTGTTATTCCTAGAGGCTAGCCCCATATACTGTTAATTGTGTTGTGTTTTTTAATTCAAGTCAGTAGTGGCCTAGCGCTACTTACATGTAGATCTATCCTGTCCTTGATTGACCCACTCACGGGAGTGATAGCTTGACTTTTCTTTGTGTACAGTTCAATGCAAAAACAAAATTGCATTTCTGAATGAATAGACTAGTAATATATTTCAGCTTAATGAATTATTTAACCACAAATGATAGGTGCAAAAATCACACGAGTAAATTTTTTTTTCTCAGACTTAAAAAGGGTAAGTCCACCCTAGAAATTTTACTGTTTCAATAAAAGGAGATAAATTTGAACAGCATTTTAAAACAGAAATGAGCAAAATATGGAGTCTCTGAGGCGTCGCAAGAAATTCGAACATGCTTGATTTTTTTTTTTTTTTTTTTTTGGGGGGGGAGACTTTTTACAGTCTCTGCAAAGTCTCCGCGACATCTTCGAGATGTATCCATTAGTTACGGAGACTAATTATATCCGCGACTGCTGAGACGTCTCTGCAATATCTCCGAGACGTCTCCGAGCCATCCCAGAGACGTCGTGGAGATCAGGAGGAGACCAGAAAGACTGATGAGACGTTGCAGAATGCAGAGACGTCTCCGCGACTCTACCTGATGATGTTTGACCCACTTTAGAAACCGCGTGACTGAATGCATGCTGACATTCCTCCTGGCCCAAGTCAGGTGCATGATCCTGCAAATGCTCCATTATAATTATTTTGAAACTTGTCTCAGAGACGTTTCTGTTGGTGAGATAGGGCCTTTATATAGGTATCAAATTAATCGATTTCAATGTTTACGCCACTTAGGGTATCAAATTAGGGGAATTCCCTGTTCACGCCACTTAGGGTGGCTTTTTTTCATGGGTTACGCCATTTAGGGTTGCAAATTTGGTTAATAGGTTACGCCATTTAGGGTGCATTTCTGAGGTTGTCGGACACGGGTGGGTAGCAGGCCATGTGGAGAGTGACCCCCCCGGGCATGCATTTCATGCAACTCATTTAATAACCATGCTTTGTTTTACCATCACACCACATCTTCTTCCATTTTCAAAACACTATTCTCTTTCCAATATGAATTTCTCTCATCCAGATTTGCATTCAAATAGGGGGTCAGTGTTTTGTGAAACCCTTGGACTATCTCCAAATTATCATTTGTTATTTTCTGATGAGAAATATCATATTTCTAACTGTGTGGTTAGTCAACATGTATAGTACAATGTGCATGTAAAAGCATTTAATTCCAAAAGCTATGGTGTCATAAAGTCGAGAATGGCAAAATGACCTATTTGCTGAGGACAAACATACACCAGGTAGCAACTGTCAAACTATATATAAAAATATGATCTGAGATTTATTCCTTTAGATCAATTACAAAACAATTACACTTCCTCAATGCAATATCAATTTTACACTTTGAGGAAGCAGCAGGGGGGGGGGGGGTTGAGGAAAGGACCATATATAGAAACTTATAAAATATTCAGACATCTGGCATGCACATGCAGAGAACAGACAGACTCACCGCCACCTCAGAATTGCCATTTTGAGGAGACTGAATAGGATACATGGAAGACTCTAATACACAAGACTGAAGGAAAAGAGAGCAAGATTCTACAAGGCATGTAGTCCCAGATATTCAAAGAAGAGATTGCAAAGAGAGATAATTAACAAGAAAAGAAAGGTTGCAATGAACATAAGAATAAATTTATCCAGACAATTGCTAGCATCAGTAGAGAAATCTATTTTCTTTTTGATTAAATGTGTATGTATTAAGTAGGACATTCAAGACCGAATTACTGAATAGAAATGAAAGTGACTGGAAGATAAATGGCACATTCTGCTCTCTAAATATCCTTTTTTCAAATTCTACATGGATAATTTGTGTGGAAATTTGCTGATTTTTGCTTAACCAATATTGTTTTTGGTTTGGAAATGTATCCAAGAAGACATACATCTAGATTCTATCTTATTGTATTGCATTGTAAAGCACAGAATCATTATATCCAATTATTGGCTTGTTTGTTTTCAGTGCTAGCATTTTAACTGTAATACCATATCAAAATGAAATGGAAAGACAGTTAATACTGAAATCAAAACAGGGAGGATTACAAGAAGATACTTGATCGTAATACTAAAGAACAAGTACAACTAAGTGGAGAAAAAGAATGATCAAGAATTACTGCTGATAGCAGGGCTGAGTGTTATAAAATTTACAAGAGAAGAAAGAGGATACCACAATGTAAAGAATACTTGTCTCAAGGAATAATGGAATACAACAGTCATACTGGTCTTAATAAAACTTTTGGGTTAGTAGCAATACCACAATCTCCATTATCATGGTCATCAATATCATCAGCAATATCATAATCACCACTATCATCATCACCGCCATCATCACTACCAAAAACCACTATCATCATCATCATCATCATCATTTAATTTATTTAAGGAAGCAGTGAACCATTTGATTAACCCATCAGAGCTCTCAGTGAATGTCTGCTGCTCAGCATATTTTATGATTCCTTAAATGTCTGGTGAGGCTATTGTTCACCTTTGCACCTTTGCATTGTACATTCAAAACAAATCCCCATCATCATCATCATCATCATCATCATCATCACCATCATCATCATCATCATCATCTGATCACCATCACCCCCATAACCATCATCATCACATAAATCCTTACCCTGACTTCAAAGAAAGCTGATCCAAATGTCTGCCATCGATAGATGATCTTGAGGAAGGCAATCTTGGCATCATCCTGTGACTTGCCTGCATGTTTGTTGTAAGCCCCAACGATTGACTGTATCAGGTATAACATACAAAATAAATAATTGATGTCTAAATTCATACCTGTAATTCATCTGTCATATAAAAAGTATGTTCACACTTGCTGATATTACTTGATATGCATTAAAAGAGTCTCTAAAAGAAGCTGTAATGGAAGAACAATTTTAAAAAAATGAACTAGAAGATAGGAAATTTAATCTTGATGCTTTTTAAAATTGGTTAAAATATATTCAGTTCCATTTAACTTGGCTATAACTCACTAAATGATACAGCTGCATCTACCAGCACCTAAAATACTTTTACCATCTCATGCACTAAATTTAAATATTTTGTTATCACATTGGATTGAACTGAAACAAAGCCTATTTCCTATCCAAACTACTGTACTTCTTTTCATCACCATCCCTTCACGTACCCGCTTCCATTCCTCAGGAGACTGCACCCTTTGTAGGTCTGCTGGAACTAACTCCTTGAGGAGCCGAGGGATGCTCTGGAACTCAGTCTTGTCATTATCAAAGCGGACCCGGTACTGGAGTGCTGCAAGCTGGGCAGCCTCTTCCTTGCTGCACTTGTGGTAGCCACGCAGCAACTTAGGCAGCTCTTGATGGTAGTGGAAAATGATGTCTGCATTGCGATCCTTGCCAGGGACAGTGTTGGTCCAGAGTTTCTTCATGAAGAACACTTGGTAGGTCAAAGGCACACCACCTTGGTTAAGAAACAACAATGAATTGGAAAGGTCAAAGATTTGATAGGGTCATGGATAAACAATCACAGCTATCATTTCACTTTCAAAAATGTTTGAATTGCTCTTAATTCTTCCCTCTGTGATACTACTCATAAAATATCACTCACTAGAAAGTTTTTCTTCGAACTCGATCATAACAAAACATAAGCCCGAGTTCAACTTACCTTCCCTGTTTGGTCTGGCCTTGCGGATCCAGTCTGTCAGATGACGAACAAAATCAAAGAAGAAATCTCCTTCAGGTACACTGATCACTGCAGGAATGGGAATAAACATGCAAAAATGACTGATATTAACAGTCTGTTTCAATACATGGCACATATCAATTATACATCACCATACACTTCCAAAGAGCTTTGGTTCTTTGGAAAAAAATATTACAAGACTATAATAAACATTTGTTATATTACACAAACAATTTTTTTTCACTGCAATTCACTGAGCTCATGACAGCACAATCAAAATGAAAAAATGTACATAAAATTTCTTGAAACAATCAGTTTATCCTAATCCTGAAGTGTGATTAAAATTTATCTTTTATTTTCTTTTCTTTTTCCCTTTAAGATATTTTCCAGATTATTTCCCCCTCCCCTCTTTCACTTTTATAAAATCCCAGATCTCCCCATTCTTACCTTTATCCACAATCTTGACAAAGAGGCTGAAACCTTCTGGTGAGACAAGTCTCAATCTCTGACTGATGCTACGGCAGAAATCCTTGGCCCTGGTACCAGAATCAACCTCAAAAGCCTACAAATGAGACAAAATTATGCCTCTGACCATGAATTTTTGATTAAATGCAACATTAGCACAGAAAAGTAATCCTATAAACAACTTCTATGTTACTGGTCTCTCCATGCAGGCAGGGTTCATGATGGTGTGCTGTTTAAAATAATAATTTTTGTACTTAGAGTTAGGTGCTGACTGAACCTTTTTTGTAGTTGGGGAAGGAGCAGAAACTTGTGCTACAAAGTCAGTGACATACATTCACTATATCTACTCAGTCTGGGTTTAATTTAAACCAAGACTGAAATCAGTGAGCTTTATAAACAATGACCCTAACCCATTTTTAGCACTACCACTTTCACAGAATTACAAGTACATTACACCATAAACACTCCTTCCTGATTCAAATTTCAGGCTTACTCTATATTTCACAGTTTAGCTTTAATAGGATTTCATGGTATCTTTTACAGAACAATTAATCTCTATAATATATATTTATTATCAGTGATCAGAGCGAAATTGAGAGATTTTACTTGAGACAAATGCCATATGGAGCATCAACATTTTGGGGGCAAGATTAGTCCTCGCAAGTACAGAAGATGTCAAAGTTCAAACTCACCTCATCAGTATCATCAGGGAAGTAGACCTTGTGGAAGATTTGAGTGGTCTTGTGCTGGATGGCCTCTACCTCAACAAGATGAGGAGGGTACTTGCGCTGGCCAAACCTCATTGTCTTCTGAAGTCGGTTCAAGCAGTTGAGTGCCAGCTGGTGACGGGCTGAACGCAGGAACTTGGTGACTTCTGGAAGCATGGTCTGACTGCAGGCGAAGATACCGGTGAGGAGCCACATCAGCTCCCAGCCTCGTTCGTCGCTTAGTCTGAAACAGAACAGAGAAGAAACAATTCAGTACAGTCAAACCTTCTTAGGCAACCACCTGTGTACAAAGACCGCATAGAGTTGGGGCTAATAAGTTTACACATACACTTGGTAAACACCAGTTTTCATAACATTTCAATGATTTTACTTTTAACTATCATGAATCACTTACATGTGTCAAGGTGATATTGTTTGATGTACATGTATGTACTGTGAATTCAAAACCCAATCTGTCAGCTGTCTGTACAACAGTCTATATTTCACTTCATGCTGGTGTACATGAAAGATCACACATAATCATATGCAGACATTTTCCAGCTGAAGAGAGATTTCCTCTTTATCTGAATAAATCTCATAATGCTGTTGAAAGAATAAGTTTGTGGACATTTAAAAGAAATGTGTCAATATTCTTTTCATGTTAAACTAGAATTTCTAAAAGGTGAAGTTTCTTGAGATTTTGGCAAAAAAAACACCCTAAAAATCTATATTTTGTTGATGTAATCTTATGTTTCTGCCAGGTACAACAACACATCAGCTTTCCAATAATGCACTTCAAATGAGATTACTGACTTAGTATCAAAACCACTCTCACAAAAATAACTCTTCACATTCACAGTAAATAAAATACTCTGCATGCTTTCAAGAGACGTGTGGCATGATTTGACTTAATTTGTGCTACCACATCAAACTCTCATTCTCAATACAGTAAGACATATATATGCCTCATAGATGATATATAACTTCAAGGATGACTGTGGTATGAAAACAAAATGCATCATGGGTGTCCCATCTTGCCCATCACAGCACTGATCACATAAAAATCAGAGTGAATGAATACAAGAAGTTTGCCTCGCCACTTCACGTGCAATGCTGTGTAAACTCAATCCAGAAGGCCTCCAAAACAGGACTGTCTCCTATGGAACGACAACAGGACCATTTTTCTCACCTGGAGAACCTTCGAGGATCCTTCAAATCTAACCTTTTGGAATTTCTTTTACAAGAAAAAATGTTGTAAAAGAAGTAAAGGATGTATTGCATAATTTACATAAAACACCAATAACTCCCTTAGTCTGTTTACTTTCTGAATGATCATCATGTCACGCACTATCCTATTTATGCCAGTAAGACCTTAGGCACCCAAGCTGTACACATACTGTTATTGTACATGATTTAACAGTATGTCAGTGTGACTCCAGTGAATGAAGATCACATCCTTAGATTACCAGGAGTCCTTGGGGAACATGCTCATAGGTAGAAAGTGTATTTCAATACAGTTTGACTTTCCTTAAAGACATTGGTTAACATTGTTATGATTTTTTTAAAATTTCATTTTGCTACTTAAAAATGGGATAAACATTAGGGTTATAGTGTAAAAATGCCAGTCTGAAAGTTTCAGAGTATAATATCCACGGGAAGTATTTTTAAACATTAGAAAATGCGAGCCAATGTTTGAAAAATATACGAGGGTCGGTTGCACAGACCAAACGTAAGGAGTGCACATGCACGCATGACTCAACAGACCACACTGTGTATTGACGTATCACGCGGCGGAAGGCAGGTAACGGTATTTTCTAATTCATGCAAACGGTCCTCTTAGTTCAGTGTCTCTCGAGACGAAAGCTAATAAAATCGCGGTTTGCGTCTAACTTACAGCTTTTCCTTCCAAATTATGGTTGGTTTCTGGGTTTTTGAGTACAAATACAAGTACTCATACACATGTTTCATCTTAGTTTGAGAATTTTTTAAATCAGCTGCTCACAAAGTTAGCCAATGCCTTTAAGCTATGATTACTTTTTAAAAGAATTGCTATAACACTGGATATTTGTGTACAAACATGGTCAAAAATGTAATTGGAGGGGATATCTCAACTTTAAGCCAGTTATAATACATACCAACTGGTGCTTATATCAAAAACTGACAGTACAATACTTTACAATAATCAATATTGATCACTTTCAGTAACAACTCAAAACAAATCTCCAAATAGATAAAAGAATTTAAAATTCAATATGATAGAACAGCACCTCAACCTCAACCGACTCACCCCAAAATATAATGAAGTCGTCTGAAAAAGATTAATAACAAATGGAAAATACCTAATACAGACTATCAAATGCATACACACACAACACAAAGCAACTCTTAAATGAAGTGGAACTATTTTTGTCTTCTTTGATATAATTTTGCTTTCTCTGTTCTTACATTCAATCGATAAAACATCTGATTTTCCTGTTGAGAGTTTTCAGTCTAATACCAACGACATTCTTGGTTGATTTTCTGACAAAATAAGAAAAATCTGCATAATGTTAGGACTCCAGCAAAGATTCAGAAAGGGGGAGGGAGGTCATGGATGGGGCAAGTCCTGTTGCTGACGAGTTGTTATAATGCGACACTAAACCTCCTCTTCAAGTGGCTATGTATTCATTTTCTTTGCCCCTTCCTCTCGCTCTCCCTCTCCCTCTTTGCCGTTTGACTTATTATATCAGACTCACCTATCCCTGTTGTCTATAAGTTGTTTAATAACCTGACACTAAACCTCATCCTCAAGTGACTGTGTATTTATTTTCTTCATCCCTTCCTCTGCCTCTCTCTCCATCTTTGCCTTCCGACTAACGTTTCAGACTCAAGTATTTCTGTTGTCTGTGAGTTGTTTAATGACCCGTCACTTAACCTCCTCTTAGAATTGTTCTGTATTTATTTCTCCACACCTTTCTCTGTCTTTCTCTCTCCCACACAGCCTTACACTCACCTATTCCTGTTGTCTGTGAGTTGTTTGATGACCTGGCAATAAACCTCATCCTTGAGAGGCTCTGCCTTGAGAGCTGGCTCAAAGATTCTGTCTGTCAGCTCATTGCCTTGACGTATTGTCCTCTTGCCTGGGAAATCCCCCATATATCTCAGAATAGGTGTGAAAAGTCAAGGAAACATACTTCTAATAAACTTAAAATTCAGATAACACAAAAAATTGTTGCTGAAAAGGGAGGCTATTTTATTCTACATGTCCCTTTCTGGTCAGAAATTGAAAAAGGGGGCATATATTCATGATTATGTTGTTTAGGTATTCATACAAGGTATCAAAAATGAAAAAATGGGCCATTTTGGCCAATCTTTCAAGACCCTCTTTTTCTTAAAAGCAATACTACTATCAGATCAGTGATACTACGCATTGGATACGTTTAGAATGAGGTATACACACACTTTCCACAGACTCCAATCTGTGTTATCTTGGGTTTAGTACTCAAAGGGTTGAGACTGGCTTTCACAAATTAAACATTAGCTCTAAATGATCATGTGTTTGTCAAGGATATCTTCAAAGATTCTACAAGCGTCCATGGAAAGTTCAGAGTTGGGTAGGAGTTTCTTGAGAAGTGGTTGTCTCATGGGTTCCTTGGTATGGTTCCAGATAGTCTCCCTAGTACGGCGCATCGCCTTCCCAATGGTCCGCTTGGGTGGAGGCCTGAAAGAATGAAACGAGAGATTGATTATTTCCTCATCAAACTCTCTCTCTCTCTCTCTCCCTTTCTTGCTCTTTCACTTAAAGCTCATGACAGTTTTGGAATGAAAAATACTGGTACATTCTACCTTCTCTATAGGACTCGTCCTCTTTTTCTCTTATCCCTCATATGTTTTTTTTTCCAACAATCATCACCCAGAAACCTCTATCAAACATGGAAGCATCACACAACCTAATTGTTAAACACCGTTCCAATATTCAATAGAAAATTGGCTTAATATGTGGTACTACATTCAGAGATTGATACAGCTGCTTCTTTACTATGATGGAATACAACATATCTTTTAATTCAGCATAATAACATGGACTGTTTTAACCCACTGACTACTGAATTCTGTCATTCCACTAGACTCAGCACAGGAGCCATCCAGTTCCCACATGCAATGCATTAAAATTAGTAGATACCTGAAATGATCAATGGAGAATTCTTCCAGGGTGTGTTGTTTGCTGGGTATATCTTGACTCATGGCGATATCAGTAGGTCCAATGGTTCGATCTGTCATCTCTGCAGGGTGCATGGTGAACAAAGCCTGAAATACAATAATATTCAGACTTTATTCATTAATAAAGGACAATGTACATCTCTGACTAAGGAAAAAAACTAGTATGCTCTTCACATGCACAGTGGCAATAACTACAGTTTCTTTGATTGCAACATTGGTCTGAGAGATGAGCTCAACAAAATCAAACTTCCACCATCCTACACAACATCATCATTATCATCATCATCATCATCATCATCATCATCATCATTATCACAAATATCCCCTATAAAATTACTTACCACAACTTCACCAGGAGGTTTAGTCTTGGTTGGGAGTACATAGACACAATCGGCAGGGAAGTCACCCTTATCTTTGGTGCGGTCATTCTGTCCATAACACCAACCTTGATTCATACCCTGGTCACCATTCTCTTGCTCCAGGATGATCAGATCTCCTCGCTGGAAACTCAGGTACGATGATCCTTGACCTGGTAACAATATTCAGTGCAGCAAACTATGGATGACTTATCTCATTCACAAGTGTACCTTGTCCATGTACGAATCTCAAAGGTCACTAATTGTTCTTATGTAACTGTCTAATGATCATTAAGACCATAAACATACTAGCTCTTAATTTTGGTGGCAAAAAGATGTGGACCAATAAAATTCTTATAAATTTAGCACAAAATATGAAGTCCATAGCTTGTCTGCGTAACTTTTCACAAAACTTTGTTATTTGAGCATGAACTCTTACTGATGCCTTAATGCAAATCTCATTATATTGTTTACGGCACCCTAAGTGAACACCAAAAATCCAAAGGGGCTTTTCTATGGGGATTTGCTGCTGGATATCTGAAAGAGCTCTAAGACTTACCCTGCTTAGGACTGTCCTGGAGTGCCACCACATATCTGGATCTCTTCTTAAGTCCATCCAGGAAGTATACGATGAGGTCTCTGATGTCTTCAGCATTGGAAGATGTGAAGGTAAACTCTTCGCCTTTCACCGTCAGGAGTGTAAAGCTCTGGCCATGCAACTTCCCCGTCCTGAATGAATATGAGAGCATGTAAGACATATCATACCTGAAAGAAACTCTGGTGGAAGTGGTCAAGGGTTGAGATGGGTGGTTCATGTGTTAAGAAAGAAAAATGATGATTCAGTGAAAAGAGCATGGGATCTGGAAGTGGGTGGCATAAGAGAAAAGGGAAGACCAAGGACTACATGGAAAGAAATCTTGAGGAGGGAAAGCAGGAGGCTTGGGTTAAAAGTGATGTTCACACACAAGAATGTGTAAGGAGGGAGTGTAATCATGCCGCAAAAGTCAGCAGACATAGTACTGCCACATAATCCTTTTACAAACTGGTCTCTCTAGAATATAAAAATGAACCAGCGACTATTGCTTAAAAAGCCACACTGAACCTACCTGCTGCTTGAAACCTGAGTGATCTCTGGGAATGATAGCTCTAGCAGAACTTGCTCGAGGTCATCGACCACATACACCCCTGTCCAGTTGACAGCAATGATGACCTCGTTCTTAGGTAGGCTCGGTCCAGAGAACTTGTAGGCCTCATAGAAGCGTGAGAAGAGAAGAGGCCATCGGAGTTGGGCATAACGTACAACATCCTCCTTAACTCGGACTGGGTCCTCTCTGTCTTTGACATAGTAGCTCTGTGTGTAACAAGTATATTTAAATATTACAATTGTATGAAACATTATTTTACTTGTTCAGTCTACATTTGCATTAACTATAAAGTACCATAACAGGATATAAGTTGTAACTGCTGAACAGCATCAATCAATCAAAGAACAAGCATGCGAGTTTTCTAAGGACTATACATAACTCAGACTCATCACTTCATGACAATAAAAACCAATTAAGGCATGCATGTATGTCTTAATTACCACTAAATGATAATGAGGCTTGTGTGTGTTCAAAGAGAGTCCATATCTGGGCCCTGTATCATAGAGAATAGCGACTACTTGAAATTGATCAAAAATAAAGTTGGATATCAATCACAAGTTTTGACATAAAAGATAGGTCATAGTGAATTTGCAAAGGCTTAAAGGACTTGCAATATGTTTGAATCAATTACAACTCTTCACAGTACAGGCCCTCCATCAACGATTAATGAGAAGTTCAAAGATTAAGGTCAAGGTGACTCACACTTGTATGTTGTCGGCTGATCAGCTGTGCCCATCTCTCTACAGTCTTTGCTCCTGTCATGGCATTATCTGGAATGTAGGATGGGATCAGTTTGAGGAGACGCTCATAGGACATTTCACTTTTGTATTCCACGTAGTACTGCTGAGCAGCAATGGCAGCTAAGTCTTCATCCTGGCAAGAAGATACAAGAGAAAAGCCAAAAATAAAAAATTGAAAAAGATTTGATCAGTATGACTAGCAAAAACTTGACAGAACCTAGTGTTGAGCATAATTACTGACCATAAGCTCCCTCTTTATCATCATCATCATCATCATCATCATCATCATCGTCATCATTATCATCGTCATCATTATCATTGTCATCATTATCATCATCATAATCATCATCATCATCGTCATCATTTCATCATCTACATCAACATAACCATCATCATCATCATCATTACCATCATGAACATCCCCTTCCTCCTCCTCCTCATCATCACCCTCATCACTGGCCTCCTATTTATTATCTTCATAATTTTCACAATAACCACCATCACTACTCTTCATCTCTTCTACCACCATCTCACAATCACTTCTCCATCAGTTTCCATTTCCATTCCTTTTACCTTATCACACCGGTACTCTCCAAACTTGACACCCCTCACAATCTGCTGGTAGATGAGATTGGTACCAACAGGATCAGCCATAGGGTCATGCCATGGGGCAAAGATCTCCTTCCTGAAGAACAATCTCCAGGGTGCATTCCTCTCCTGGGCTCCTTTCTCTTTAGCATACTGTTCACACTGCGAGATGGCATCCATAACATGGTCCCCTCCGCTACCAAGGGAGGATACCTGAAAGTCATATCCAAAATAATATTTAATGATAATAATAACTGGGTTTTATTTACCAAGGGTAGCCACATCAGTATACTACTGCATTTCCTGCAGGTCCTGTAATTATTATTACCCCAGCAATGTCAGGTACCCATTTAGTACACCTGGGTCGAGAGGGACTCATGTGAGGAAAACACCTTGTTGAAGGATGTAAGCACCAGGCGAGGACCGAACCCAAGACCTCGTGTATGAGAGGAATGAGTCTTCACCACTATGCCACAATGCTCCCACAATGCTCATTTCATGAGTTATTTACCCCAATAGACTTTATAAAATTTTATTTATGTCATGGCTGATTTAATTAAAACATGTAACCAAACCTTCTAAAATTCATTGTTCATGAAATACAGAATAAATAATCAAACCAATCTTCATACATGTCAAAGTATTTCCATGTTTTATGTAGAATGCAACTTAAAGGCCTATTTTTGTCTTGGATAGATTGGATGATTCTGCTAAAGCAAATAAGAAACTCTCACAAAGTTCTAAAATACTTCCATGAATAAACTTTTGTTTTTACCAGTAAATTGGACATAAAATATCTGTGTAATAAACTTTTTCAATTGAGCTAAAAGACAACATTCTAATTCTTGGGCAGGATTTGCCAGCCTTGACAAGGACAGAGGAGTTAAATGAATGGAATAACAAGAAAAAAAAAAAAGATAGCAGCAGTGTCCTACCTTCTCAAAGAGAGCAATGTAAAGAGAGAATCCAAACTGATCTTTGAGTCCAATCTTCTGAGCTAGGAGTTGACACAGTTCCCTTGCAGTGGTAGCAGAGTCAGCTAGCAGGGTACGGGTTGTTCCATCCATGAAAGTGATTGGTAACATCAGGGGGTTCTTCGTCTTGGTAGCCTAATCACCAATAATTCAGAAAACACATTTGATTAGACACTAATAACAGAAAAAACAATTCCTTATATACCACATAGTACTTGAAAATATACTCTCTACACACTTCACTAACACAATTACCAGGGACAGCAACTTCGTCTACCAGCTTATAACAATGATAATAACAGTAATAATGTACAGTCAAGACATTTTCATCAGGCAGCAAAAAAGTACACAAGCTAAAATGCATTATGCATTTTCTTTATCTTACAACTCTTTCACATTCATTTCTCTAGCAGCAGATTTCTTACAGTGTTGACTTCCCAGTCTGCTATCATAATCAGGGGAGCGTTTCATGAAGAGTCTTGTCAGTGATTTTCACTGACTAATTTGCTCTCAGCCAATCAGATGCAAGGATTTTCAGTAGCTTATAACAGTTGTCGGTGAAAATCACTGACAAAACTCTTCTTGAAATGCTCCCCAGTTTGGCTTCCCTTTTGGTATTTATCAATGTAAATTATTTATGGTAAAATTTTGAGAAATTATGGATTTAAATATTTCATTCCTTTAAGAAAAATTAAAATGTTTGGGACACCCCATCAAGATGCATACCTGTAGTTCCAGCCAGCTTGGTGGTTGACTCCTTGTTCCATTGGCCAAGGTTCTCCTCAGTCTCTCTTCACAGTAAGCTGCATACCCAGGGGGTCCTTCCGTCAGGATGAAACATCTCAGGTACTTCACAAACTGTAGAAAGAAGAAGGGATCACAATTGGTTAATGTTGCGTATCATTTGCTGAGAGCCACTAGGGCACATGGCCAGGAGATGTTAGTTGATTGTTTATAGAGAGTTACTGAAAGAGCACCATCACTTGACTCGATGTGATGTTCAGCAAGCTTGGTTCTGGTTCACCTATGCAATGAATAGCCCTGTATATACTAGTAATCAATGAATCCTTGACTAAAGTGTTGTCTTTATTGACATGGTGGCAGCAGTGGGATATACATACCAAGCTAACACGTTTCTAGCTTTAAGGGGACATCCATATACATATAATTGCAATTACTCGTCCAATGTGATAGCTCATCAGGTTTCAAGCAGCAGAAGCAGTCGCAGCAGCACTATCTATCCTATCTATCAGCTAAGACTAAACTGCAATCAATCACATCAACAATCAGATTCCACCATTCATCATGTCACAACAGAATTTTTTATTGCAATGGGCTAAGAAGTTTGGAAGTTGGAATCAATAATTTCACAAGTTCAATCATCATGGATCTTTTTTTTTTTACATTTTTCAACATAGATTAAGATCCTGCATGGGAAATTGTAAGTGGAGACACATTACTTCTATCTCGATCTAATCGCTATAGTCACACTCCTTGATTGATGATTGATGATTATGTCTGTCTGGGAGTACAGTAAAGCACATACATGTATTACATGCTTAGGCATGTAGTGTTTTATTACTACACTACTGGCTTTTGTGGCTGCCTTGCTTCTGGAAGAAAAGCTGAGAGGACTATAGAATATTGGTATTTTATGCAGATTCCCACTAAAATCTGAGAACCGGATTCTAAGACTTTCCATGATCCATTTTCGCCTTTTGCCATGACCAGATACGAACTGTTTTGGTACAGGTTCTGGCATCCAAGTAGCATATGAATACCATGCAGTGGTACATATTATTTCATGTTTTGTGATGGCCTCTGCCCCCCCCCCTTCACAGCCATAGCCACACACGGCCCACACTCATGATCAATTTTCATGACTTTCTGTGATGTTCAGGGACTTCCAGAAAGAATTTGTAGAAGACAATCTTACCCTATCGGTTGGAGCAAAGCATCCCACACAGAGGGACAGCAGAATCCAACCACGAGGTAGACTGGTCTGAGAAGGATTGTTGGTCAGCTGTTTACAGATCATGCAGTAGATCTCATCCCTGGAATAAAAAAGAAAACAATATGAGAAGGATTAATGTACAGACAACAGCCAATGCAGTCCAAATAAACAAATATCTTGGAACAAGGATTGTAAACATGAGGCACACAATCACTGCATTCTTGCCATGGGATATGTGAGTACTCAAAGTTTTCATGTACCAAAACAAGAATAAGGTAGACCTTTTTTCTGTTGCCGTTCCCAATTCAGGTGTGCATGTCAATTCTGCGTACTAGATAGAATGTTAGTAGAGAATGTCTTTCAATTTAGACACTAAAGGAAGATTTAATTATCGTGTCTCAAGGCTAATCTTTTTTTTTCACAATTTTTATTTCTAAAATCCTAAGGTTGTGTCAGGCTTATGCTGATAGTCTTGAATCCTACTACCATTAACTTCGCTTTCACACTGTACAATTACAAGGTACTTTTTCATTATTATTATTATCATAGATGTACATGTACCTGAGCTCAGGGCGTAGCAGTCCATGGCCGGTGATGAAATGAAGTTTCTCCAGGTTAGAGGTTGGTCTATCGATTAGCATGCTGTTCCCCACATCAGCCTCATTTCCATCCTGAATCCTCTGGGCCATCTCTTGACTGATCTTGGACTTCTTTTTGAGTGTCATGGATACAAGTTTGCGTCTCATTGTGTTCTTGTTACGACCCACCCCCGAGTTTGGCATGTCATTGGGCTGCATGCAAGGAAAAGCATTGAAGACAATGAGTTTCATGAGATTTTTTTGGCCTCATAAAAGATAAAATCCATCCTTACTAGCCACTGAGAGATTTTCAATCAGCATTTGAACGATAAAATTGCTTATTTTCAGCATAAGCATACTGTCTTCACCACCAACAACCTGGATAAATGACTTCAAACATTTTAAGTATCTTCCACTGCAGTGATAAGAACAGATCCAGAATTTTGCATAAATGGGGGGGGGGGGAGGGCAAAAGTAAAAAAAAATTACACAAACAGTGGAATAAATAATTCAGTCATGTACTTTATACATATACCAATAGGGTTTACAAATGGTGGACAGACTGCTTGTCTCCACCTTAATCCACCACACATCAACATACAATCAGGGCAGAATATGAACTCAATCACTCACAATGACATCATCTCCGATCATCTGGTCGGCCACTGCTTTGCCCTTTGACCTTCCCAATGTGTTGTAGATCTTGGTCATCACAGATTTGCCATCCTGAAAAAATAAAAAATACATATCATTCATTATTCAAGGATAATTAGGGGAATCCATTAACTCATACTGTTCATACAGGAAGGCAATGATGAGAAAATTTAAGCTGGATAACTACTTGTGTATGTAGCTAAGCTTTGAAAACCCTGTTCTTGTAAGCTACTTTGCAGAGCCCAAAACATTTTTGTAATTTAACAGGCATGAATAGCAGTGTAGAGATTACAAAGAAAGAAAACTGCTTAAATATAACATGTCAATTTCAAACTGAAAAGAAAATGATAAAAGAAAAAACAAGAAGTTTCCTTACCCTGTCAGCCATAGAAGCAGATGCCTTTGGCTCTGGAAGATCACCCATAAACCTTAGGATCATGATCCACACAGCTAGAGCAGCCTGATAAATGGAAAGAGAGAGACACCATATATCAGGGAAATAAAAAGATTGAAGAAACTAAATTTCAGACAGTAAAGATGATGCCACATATTCTACTAATTCAGTTCAAGCTGTGACAAACAAAGAGAACACTTACATCTCAGTTAAACTTTATTTATCGAACTTGACTAAGACCAAGCTTAAGCCCAGTGTACCATTAAAACTTTTAGTAAAATATGACTCTCTGGGTTAGGAAGCTCTTTGCACCTTTCACAGACAGGCAAGGCTTTCAGGCATTAAATATTAACTTTTTACACAATAAGTAGAGTCAATATATTTTTTCATGAAAGTTACTAGAATAAGTAAGTTCCTACCTGTCGATCATTCTCATTTTTCAGATCGAGTAGTGGTTCGTGGATGGGTTTGCGTATGTGATACTGAGTGTGCCCTCCCTCAAAGTATGTTGCAGCGAACTTCTCAAAACGATACTCTGAGATATCTTCATCCGCATCAGGTACGTAAGGCTTCATGGCATCAAAATCACCCATGTTGATTGCATCTCTGTGAGATTGCTCAAGATCCTGGGCAGAGGCAACAAAACAAAAGCTTGCTTATATCATTCAAACAGAGAAGTGTAATTTTTGTGGACAGATCAAAGGTCTTTACAATAGCAGGCCCCAAGTATCATTCCTCTTTCAATGTACATAGCTTACAAATTCCCCTGGGCGCTTATCCCTTTTGTATATACTTGCACACAGGTAAGATAAAGTGTGGCCATTGCTTGGTGGAAAGGTTTTCTGATCACATTGCAAAAAAAAAATCAGCTGACCTCAAACCCTCTAGGAGCTTGTCCTGAATTCTCATCTCCTGTGATATTTCCAAAGAGTTCATCCACGACCTCGTCATCTGTGCGTGGTTGATTGCGACGTAGTTCTGCCTCCTCAATGGCAGCCACCTTGGCCATCCTCTGGAGTTTCTCCTGCTCCTCTTGCTCTCGCTCCAGTCTCTCCTGCTCCAGCAAAAGAGCCTGTGGGGAAGAAGGATCGAAACATTTCAGGATATTTTCATGAATTTCATGGTATTTGCAATACTTTTCTTCATCTGAAATTTATTTTGACTGTTAACTAATCATCTTCTTTATTAGCCTTTGACATTATACTTTTTTCAACTTCTCTTATGACACAGTGTATGTGATATCTTCTAAATTCATAGATTTCTACTGGGCACAGAATGGGAGATTGGATGGAACATATAACTAAACAAGTCAAATATCGATATCCATGCTTTCACAGTGAATAGACACTGAAAAAAAATGTGAAGGGAGCATTCACAGATCTACTCACTGTAAACGCTCCTTTTACATTATGTTTAGTGTCTGCTTACTGTGAACGCTCCCTTCACATTGTTTTCACAGTGTTTACTCACTGTGTTTACTTCTTTATATCTGGGTAATACTTCTATAACTTTGATTTTACTATTTACCTGAGCTCTCCTTTCAGCCTCTTGCTTGGCTTTCTTTTCTCCAAGCTTCTTTTTGAGCCTCTTCTCCTCCTCAATGCGTAACCTCTCTGCTTCCATGCGCCGACGATGCTGTAAGAGAACATGACACTTGAAGCACTCTCAAGATTGAAAGCGTACATACACAGGGTTGCTCTTTACAATTCATTTCATCGACTGTGCCCTAGCTCAACTTTACAGCCTTTTATGTACACACTGTAGGGCTGTAAATAACTGGAGAGATAGATATCTCTTCTCTGTGAAAAATTATACCAGCAATTCAAATATCACGTTTTTAAAGCAAATATATTATACAACCGTGTAAAGATCAATGTACGTAGTAATAAGAGATATTACTTTTTTACTATCGCTGCAGGTATCAAATGATCGGTTTCATTTGTTTGGTTTTTTTATTTTCAGTTTCCTGACACAATAACAAAGACATAGTCTTATGAGTAAAATCATAGCATCAACAAATCTTAAACATGAATTGGAGGAATGGATAAACATAAAAAGCAAACAACCATGCATTTTATAATGTCAATTTACAAAATAAATATAAGTGCAATGAGACAGTCTAGAAATATAGTCCCAGTAAGTTGAATTTTTATGATTTACCAATTTTCAAAGATTTCTCCTAACACACACTCAGTAATCATTTTGAGCATTAGTCATGCCTCTGCTACTAGTTTCTTGAACCTTCTCATAACACATGCCCAAAATTAATTTTAATGAAGAATATTTGCCATACCTCTGCAATCAGTTTCTTGTATTTTCTCCTGGCTAATACCATACGGAAGCCTGCCTGGATCTTGATGAGACTGCTGCGATATTTCCTGGTCGTCCTACGTACCAAAAACCCTCGGGCGTGAGCCTGTTAAAGGTAGAAAACATGGTCAAAATCTAATCAACTCCAAGGTGCACTAGTATGGCAGTCAGGGTTCAATGCAGTGAGATTCATGATCCCCAACATCTACCTTCAGTCTTTTAAATTTCAACAATTTGAATGGGAGAATCATGCAAAAATTCACCTTCGGTCTTTTTTAAGTTTCAACAATTTGGACGGGGGGAATCACGCGTAAAAATCACGAAAATTTCAATCCAGATCCTCTAGAAAAAAATTATCTTTGAGCCCTCGCAAGTTCTCACATAAGAATTAAGATAATTATACAAAAGGCAGGAAGCATGAAGAGGACACTTCAAAATTAAATGCAAAAACATACCTGAAGGCCTCTGATTCTTCTCCTTGTGAACTCATATCTGTAAGCCAAGATCCTAGCTCTCAGAACAGCCTGAAGTCTGAGGTAACCTCTCTTCATCTAAATAAAGCAAGTCATAGTTATAGCATTACACTATCACATCACATACAATATCAATAAAATGTATAATTATACTTTACACATGAATTGAATCCTAACTATGAGAATGAGAATTTGAAACATTAAAATGTTTTTCAATGTAGTATATGTAGGACAGAACATTAAACAGCTTGAAGACCTTCAAAAGCAAGACTAAAGCTTCTTGTTCAATCACCATCTACACTTTCAAAAAGGAATAATCTCCAGTGAATATTGTAATACTAATAAAACAATGGCCTAAAAGTTTTTACAGTTCAAAACTGAGGGATACTGGACAGTAAGCTTTTATAATTTAATTGAAATAAACACATTCTCAAACAGGATTCTTTCTTGGAAGGAATAGTAGCTCACCTTGAGGTAGCGGATTCTCTGAGCATACTTTCGCCATGCCTTGCTGATGGTGATGGCAGCCGCACGCATCTGCAGGAAACGCCGTCTGTAGAACCAGCCACGGAACACCTTCTGGATGACGACACACTTTGCAGTGAGTGCCTTGTCTCTCTCACTCTCAAGATACAAGTCTTGAGCATCCTGCAGCACAAAAAAGAAAGTGTGTAATTTCACACTCATTCATTTAACCCAGTTTTGTATTTAGTCCAGAGCCTTATTCCAAAAAACTTGTTATCAGTAACAACTGCCACATTTCTATGACAAATTTGCTCTCAGCCAATCAAATGGAAGGATTTCAGAAGCTTATAACAGTTATTGCAACTTGTTACTGATAACAAGTTTTATGAAATGAGGCCCAAGGTTAAAGTAAGGAAATCTGTTGGTGTAAGAAATTTACCTTGAAGCAATAATAACAGGTAAATGTGACGTAGAACCATGAAATCTTGATGAATTCATACGGAAGTGGCAGCAGTGGGATATGGTATTGGAATAACTTTCCGTCTCAGTTCAAACCAACCTACCACAGTGAACCGAAAGGGTTTTTTTCCCCTACACTGTAACAAAAGTGAATTCAATTCTTTAATGTGCATAAGCCTTAGAGCATGAGTCATAGAAAACCCCACTGAATCAATTCAAATCAAAGTATAGTCAAGTTGAATCAGCTCTAATCAAATGTATTAAAGGGGACTTATCTTAAAGGAGACCTTCTAGTGTCTGAGCTGTCGGTCTTCCACTTGGAGGAAAGCTTTACCAGTCTCATTACCTGTAGTGATGCAGTCATACTTCGACTCATCTAAACTCAACTCAACTCATCTCAACTCCAATCACATTAAATCAAGCGCAGGTGACCTACCTTGAGAGGGACTGTCATGTTTTCAAGCTGCCAGTGTTCATCTTCAAGGAAAGCTTTACCTTTCTTCTTACAGGCAGTGTTGCAGTCCTTCAAGATCAACTCCATTAGACTCAGCTTACTTCATCCCTGAGCTTCCCTACTCAACTCAACTCTTATCATCTCAAATCAAGGCAGGTGACCTACCTTGAGAAAGACTTTCTTGTTTCCGAGCTGCCAGTCTTCTCCTTGGAGGAAAGCCTTTCCAATCTTTTTGCAGGCAGCGATGCAGTCTTCCTTGTGAGATGGCTTGATACCTGGTACCAGCATCCGGTAACGGTCAACAAACTCTGAGAAGGTGTGACGGATGGGGTATCCAGCTCGGCGAATCCTAAATGAAATAAGATTAGATTTGGTAGAATTTAACTTAGATTTGAGTCTTCAATTACATTACAAAAGTACTATACAAATAATGCAGATTCATTCACAATAAACAAAATAACAAAAACCCAATGGGTCTTTCTAAAGAAATAAAAATTTAGTCACTTTCTGATACCAGTCTTTAATCACCACATGCGCAGTTTAAAAGGTGTTTCTAATGCTATAAGAAGAAGTCTGTTTTTCTCTACCAATTCAAAATAAAATGTCCACAAAAAAAATTCTTATTACCTGATAGTTTCCATCATACCAGAGTAACGTAGCTGTCTTACAACCAGTTCTCTTTCAAAGTCCTATAGAATATAAGTGAAGAAGAAATATGCCTTATCATGTACTATCTACAAGGAAGACATTCAACATCAAAGAAAATATTCCAAACAATGAACACACAAACAACATTACTTAGTGCCCAAGCATCATAAAACAGACCAGGCTAAGACTAAGGGAGCAATATCAGTGATAAGAAAACTGACAATCTCTGCCTTCTTAGAGCAAAAAAAAATGATTTTCAACAGTCATGGATGACCAAGATCATCCTATTAATCACATATAATGACATTATCATATTACATAAGATAAAATGCCACGAAAGATTGTTTATCAACTTACATTGGGCTGCTTGTGTTCGTTTGGCTTGATGCAGCGGACAAAGAATGGCTGACATGCTCCCAGTGTGGTCATGAGAAGATCCAGAGACTTCTTGAACTGTGCTCCGAGAGTGGGCGACTTCTTGCGTGTCTCATTGGTGAGAGAGAGGTCTTTCTCGAAGAGGATCTTGAGGTAACTGTTCTGGCTAGTGCGAATTAGCTGGATGAAGTCGGGGCTGAAGGTGTCACGATTCTTGTCCAAGAAACCTGTCATGAGCAGGATAAGGAAAATGTCCATGATCACTTTATTATTAAATGAAAAAAAGAGCAGTATGAAGTTCATAGAGCAAGGGCTCAAATGCTAGGGTAATTTCAAGCAGTCTAAGTGATGATAAGTGAGGGATTACTACCTGTGGCTTCATAGTAGACAGTTCCTGCAAAGTGCTTGATACCAAAGAGAGTACCCCTGGCTGAAGCAGCACAGAGGTACAGCTTGTTCTTTGAGTGTTGTTTGTTGAGCTTGGCCAACATAGTCTCATCAGATCCCTAGGAAGTAGAAGGTAAAAACAAGATTGTATTTGAGAGAGCTCCTACGAAAAAAATACTTCCTATGAATGCTCTTCAGATTTCAGGGGAAGTAGGGGCTAAAACCAAACAAACTACCATGCAAAAAATACTCTTGGGATGCTTTCACTGTTGCTGTTAAAGGAAAATGTGCATGCATATGACAGCAGCAACTGACATACCTATCATGGCTTAGTTATGCCACTGACATAAGACTTGACATCATACATGAATGCCACCAAAGAGAAGAATACAATTTTGATAGGCAATGTCTAATCGTCACCCTAACTTGCCCCTCACTGCCATGCAAACTGGATGATTTTGCTGCTTTGCTAAAGTGAATTTTAAGATTGATTTAACATGTCATATTCTACACGAGATTCTAGAGACCCACCTTGGGGAAGCGAGATTCCTCATCAACCAGAGCAATGATGTTCATGGGTTTGACAGCAATCAGGTCCAGGGTTTCCTGGTTATCAACAAACTTGATGTGCTGCCATTTGATTCCCTCTCGGTCATACTCCTCCTACAAGATATACATGGACACAAAGAGTTAATCAATAGGGCTCATGTGAAACACAGTTTAACATCAGATTGCCATTAACCATCCTTTACCCCGTTGAACACAATTTTATTTCAGTGCAACATAAATTTTCTATACACCCTAGACCCTGTGTAAGGGCCTATGCTCAAGTCATAAAACTATGAAAAACATTCAAGAAGTATTCTAAATTCCTACAAAATTTGGCAAATGCATTTCAACTTTAATATTCAGTTTTCAGTTTTTAATCAAAGAGAATGGGATAGTGATATCATGACAAAATTAAACAGTGTTATAATCGTGAAATAAGAATTTAAGTACGTAAATTGGAGATTTTGGGAAGGACTGCAAAGACAGTTGCCCACTCGCAACAGGTGAAAATAGATTCAATCAAAACCTTTGGTCTTCCTTTCTTCCTTGATTCTTGAGAGTAATGGTACTTTGTTTTTAGCATCCGTCAATATCCAATATAACCATCATTGTTGCTGCTGTTGTGTTACATGTTCATAAGTAATGTACCTGTTCAAGCTTGAATATGTGCCTGACAAAGAACTGCTGGAGATTCTCATTTGCGTAGTTGATGCACATTTGTTCAAAGCTGTTGAAAAAGAATTAAGAAACATAGATATAAACAATTATTGTGTATTCACATCTTTTCACGATATGGAGAGAGATAAAATCAAGTTTGCAATTTCTAGAGATTACTGTAACAAAGTAAATCATTTACAAGACATGAAGCCCAGTTGTCATCAAACTTAATTCACAAACCCACTTAAAATCAAAGGATAATATGCAAGTTTTTCTTTGTCCAATGGGATAAGATCAAAAGTTGTGTGGTTTAATCTGCCTAGTACTCTATAATGGTTGAGGGTTGCCCATTCACATAGGATACTGGGAGAAGGCATACAGTATACATGGACAAGGTTATTTGGGGGCTGAAAGGTCATACTAGCATTTTTGCAAATGACTTATGACAGGAGCAGATGGAGAGCATGGATGGCCAATGTCTGTATCAGACAGGGAACCTAGCAAGCACTCAATAGTGCCTCACCTGTTCTTGCCAAAGTTCTCAAACCCAAAGATATCCAAGAGTCCAATGCTGACCCTCTTCCCTGTACTCCTATCATGCTCCTTGAAGGTTGCGACGTTGAGCTTGTCAACGATCCAGATGAACAACCGGCCGTAGATGGCTTTGACAAAGGCATCTCTCATGTCAATGGCCTTAGCATGACTGACTGGTGAGATGATGACCTCACCAGATGCTGTAGTGGACTTGGTGGTCAGTACCTCTTCAAGGGCTATTTGGTTGACCTGTTGGAAAGGTCAATATCAATGGGAAGTATATCTTAACGATGTCATAGGAGGTGGGAATTCACTGGAATATAGTTCTGTACAGCAAGAAAGAGCTTAGTATTTACTGCTCAACACTCACATTCTATATCAAATTCATTACTATTCCTTTTGCTGTGTACATTTCAAATTCCTTGATGGTGGAAACGGAGACATTCCAGTAATGCCAACAACAGCCTGTCTTACAGCATGAACAATCAGTGTTGCTTTTAAAATTTGACAGCTCCTTGTGCATGAAAACTTTTTACAGTATTAAATGGACTCCTAACTCTCTCACCAAGACAAAGCACACATTAAAAAGGAGATGCAATAAGGAAAAAAACATGTATGGTCTACTGTCAATCAAGTGCAACTTACAGACAGGAGTTTGGCCACCTTGGTGGTCTGGGAGTGGTCTTTGAAACCTGTAGCATCCAGGTTTGACTTCTCAATGGCAGTGTACTTGATGTTTCCAAGATGCAGGATGGATGCCAAAAGCTTGAAGATATCCCAGATCTCATCATCGGTGAAGTTGAGAACCTTCATGGCCGAACGAATGGTGGCAAAGTCTTCGCGATCATTCCTCCCAGGACATTCAATGCAGTCACCCTAATTAAGGTTCAAAAAGAATTTGGGCCTGAGTAAGATTGCCTGCTGATACTAACTGTATAAACTTTTGAATTTTAATCTTGGGATTTTTTTAATATTCATCTTCATCATATCAAACTTTTACCATGCAAATAAAGAAGGAAATACAGAAAATAAAGGACCAGCTTTTTCAAATAAAAGTTCAGTTCCTCAGGCAGGGTAACCTAAATTACACATACAGTAAAAAATACGAACAAGGAGACAGATTTAGAGACATCCTTTCATTATACATGTACAAAAACTGGTGAGTGCTGCAAACATGTCAAAAAAAAAATGATATCTAACTGTGACTCAGAATATATTATCATTACAATCAATAATACTTTTCAAAAAGTGCATTATTAAGCCATCTTGGTTCAAAGCTGATCAAGAATTGGCATGACGTTGCATATGGCACTTGAACTGTGATGAGAAAAGGAATAAAGCAAAACACTACCTGAGTGAGATAATAGTAGTCTGATGCCTTGGTGAGTTCTAGTTCTTTCTTCTCTTGATCAGGCATACCAGCCAACATACAATAGAAGATGTGGTAGTTCCTTTCATCATTAAGCTGTTTATTATGAGAAAAGGAGTAGAAAAAATGAGAGGGCAAAGTCAGTAATAAATTGCATTTTCAAACCTTTTTTTCAACAAGAGGAAGTTATCTTCACAACAGACTACATGGTCCATATGGGTAATGGGCATAAAGAAGCAAGTTCAACATTTACCATTTTTGTATTATGACAAAAAATTGTTTTAGACAGTATTCTGATGAAATAACTCTTGTACATAACTGTTTTTTCTTGCATGTAATTGTGCTATTTTTATGGATTAGGCAAAATAAGTTTCTTAATATCAAACAAAATAAAATAAAATTTCCTCTGCCTATAAGTTCTTAACATCTGTTTTTGCAGCAGTTATCAAATGAATAAGTAAAACAAATATCCACTTTTTTCCATCCCAAAATGGTAATATACTTAAAAAGAGCCTTAAAAGACACCCTAGCTGGACACTACAGCTTTCGTCATGATCTGTCATTTTTTTCCTGATGGTTCACAGGCTGTATTCGGTTGTAGGGGTAATGCAACATGAATGGTTGATCAAATGAATACAAGACCTTGAGTCTATCGGTTCCATGCATGCATGCATGGGCTTAAATCAAGTGTTCTCTTGCATTTCCTGGTTATTATCTGTCCCTTTCAGTGTCACATAATGCATCCACGGCCGTAGCCAAAGTTTGATGTTCGGGGAGGGGGGGGGGGCACATAACTGAATATTGATTGCTGTCCTGGGGGAAGGGTCTAAGGGGAGGTGTGTCTCCCTTCCCTTTGGAAAATTTTTGCTTATCTAAGAGGGCTAAGATGCAAAATGGTGCACTTTCATACATAAGTAGCTCTTATGTGTTTTATTTTTTCATAACAATAAAATTTATAAAAATTCAACACAAACTTTGGAATTTGGGGGGAGCAGAGCATAGCATTTGAAACGGTTCATTTTCTCTCAACAGATTATTAATCTGCATTCAAAAACATATACTTCTATCCCTCTCATACTACATTCATGTTTAAAGGAGAATGCAACCCAGACATCAATGTGCTTTCAGTGAATGAAGAAGAACAGGAAGAGTAAACAGTGAAAGTTTGAGCAAAATCGGACAATCTGTTCAAGAGTTACAAACTTTGAAAGTTTAAGTAAATCCTTATTATGGGGATCCTTGAATTGGCAACTTTGCCAGCATCTGTGATGTCATCGTGGACAACTCTCCATTCATTATGTACACAAAATTTAATATTTTCTTTATTTTCAAGAAAAATAAAAATTCTTTTGATCTGCTGTTTGAGTATGACAAGGCTATATCAATTTTGCAAGCATTTTGGGAAGAATTATGTTGATTCCTGACTTGAAATTTCGTATAAATCAATTTTTTTGAAAAATTATGTACATAATGAATCGAGAGTTGTCCACGATGACATCACAGATGCTGGCAAAGTTGCCAACTCAAGGATCCCCATAATAGGGATTTACTGAAACTTTCAAAATTTATAACTGTTGATCAGATTGTCTGATTTTGCTCAAACTTTCACTCTTTACTCTTCTTGGTCATCTTTATTCACTAAGAGCATGCTGATGCCTGGGTTGCATTATCCTTTAACAATATATATGCTCACTGAGCAAAACAGACTATAAATATAAAGCAATTTGTATCTCCTGGTAAAACAGGCAATGTGCACATAAAATGAAGTTGATCATATGATGTCATATTCCATGACCTTATCAGCATATCATTTCCTTCACTAACTGTAAACAGTGAATTATTTCAAAATGGATTATTTCTTTTTAATTTCTTTTAATCTCGACTAACAAATATATATCAACTAGCATACCGGTAGTATCATTAAAATTATAAAATCATTAACTTATATTCAGTCTTGCATTCCAAAAGTATTAGCATATATAAGAATATTTGTACATCAAATCTACCTTCCAAGGAAATCTTATAACCATCTTAATCATTATCATCTTTTCTTACCTGATTGACAAGCCTTGACTTCTCCAGTAGATACTGGTCAATCTTGGCTCCTTCGATTACACCCCTCTCCTGGAAGTGAATATCAATGTACTTTCCAAATCGACTTGAGTTGTCGTTCCTGATCGTCTTGGCATTTCCAAAAGCTGTTAAGAAAATAATGCATACATAGGTGTGATCTTAACTCCTTAACTACTGAATGCTCAAATTCTCATAGACTTAATTCAGGGACCACCCGTTCCCATAGGGAAAAGGTTAAGTTGGCTTCTTCATAAACAGAGTGCATGGGAGAGTGTATATTTGTTTCAGAGACAGCTGATTCATGGGCAATTTCTAACACTTAATTAAATTCATACAGTGTAGCTTCAATCCTAGACAAAGCATTACACCTAATCTTAACCTTAAACGAAAAACCCCTATCATAAGCTGGGCCTTAACATGACAAGGCCTGGATCATACATGTATGGATATGAAATAAATAAAAACATTGATATCCAACTTCAAAAAAACACAGTGGTGTCATTCAGATATGTGTACAAAACTTGTACTGAAACACTTGTGCTGAAGCATCAGTATTCAAGTTTCATGACTATAACTGACATGCATGCCTCCAGCAAAGCAGACCCACAATTGTAAATGGCATAAAAAGTTTTCTAAAAAAGGGGAGCTAGGAGTTAATGAATATCAAACATACATGAATCTAGCAGCAAGAGCAGATTAGGAATCTGACAAATCTATCATTCAGCTTTCTATCACATTTTTATTATCTCTCATTTCAAAATATTTCTTTCAGATAATATCATGCATTCTTTTTCCATCTCTCTCTCTCTCTCTCTCTCTCCAACCAGCTGCATGTATGTACTACTGTAATACTCTCCATCTCAATTGATCTTTTTGTCTTGCTTTCTGTCTCACTCTTTATCTCTTTCTGTGTCTCTCTATCTTATTTTCATTCTCTCTTCTATGATGCCTTCCTTCTGTCACCCCATCTCACATTTCTTCACATTTTCCCCTTCCCTTTCCCTACCCCTTGATCTCTGACTGACTTCTACAGTTTGCAACAAACAAAGCCAAAATGACTTCTAGACGAGAAATCACCCAACACCATACTCATAGCTCCAGTGAAGCTGTGTCTGCATCAATCAATTTACCACTGGCTGTGCACATACTGACTAACAATCCCACCAAACATGAACCATTCACTGAGCTCACCAGGGATATCCAGTGACATAGCAACATCAGGTCAAAGGTCATTATTGTTTTGACCTGGGAGTAGAGTAACAGGTAATTTGAAACTATGTATGGAATGCCATATTTTATGTTGACAGCTTGGGTAGTATTTCCCCAGTTTACAATTGCTAGCTTTACACATGAGCAAAATGACAGGCCTAGTCCACAAGGAAGTTGAATATAAGGAAAATTTGATCAAGTTACGTTAGAGTACCTTGTTTGACATTTTTCATCATTCATGTATGGTTTAGTGAAAAAAAGCTTTGTTCTGTTAATTCAATTTAATTTGTGTTTGAATTATAATACGTCCTAGTAATTAACCACTTTCACCACTAAATATAGTGCACTTGGAAACAAAAGTATTGAGCACCTAAAATATGTTATGTAAGAAATGGAGCAGCAAGAAAAGACACATGTGAAATGCAAACAGTTTTTTCAGCAGTATGCATTTTTCATTCCAGACATTTTTTTTGTGCTACAACATTCCACTAAGCTACGAAAAAAGAAATATAATACTGAAAATTAATCAAAATGCTGAATATACATCAAGATTTTTAGTACTGATGAAATCTAAGAGGAACAAAGGAAAACAGAAAACTGTTATCAAATATTTACCTTCCATGATAGGGTTAGATTCTATGATCTGTTGCTCAATCCATGAATGCTGCCCACTGACTGCTGCTAAGAACTGTAGGATCAACTTGGCACTCTCTGTCTTTCCTGCTCCACTTTCACCACTGAAAACAGGTAACAAAACCAAAAAAATCTTCACATAACTAAGGGTTTTCAAATTATTTTTGAAGGAGTTTTTGCACAATTGGGGAGCAAGAGGAACTTGTGAGAGTGATTTAAGATGTTCATTTTGCTCTTTGTCTTTTCTGTACACTTTCACAACTGAAACACATAACCCCCCCCAAAAAAAAAAAAAAAAAAAAAAATCATGTATCTAAGGGTTTGAGAATTATTTTTGAAGGGGGTTTTACAAGAATCAGAAGCAAGATGAACTTGTGAGAGGGATTTCAGATAATATTTCATTAATTCATTAAATGTACAAGGAGGAAAGTAAGAAATAAAGCAGTATTAAAAAGACTTTTCAAGCTTTTGTCTCTACTACATGTAGTCTGCAAATGAACCAGACTATAAAATTGACTTGAATCTTCTGTGCGGAACTGTCTTGAATCAATTTTCAAGACAGTTCAATTTATCACATTCCAGAGTGTTTCAATAACTCAATAACTGTACAAAAATAAACAAAATAATATACTGATACACCTGTCTGAAATCGTCTGCAAACAAAACCAACCACAAGTACACATGGTAAAACCACAAGGACAACAAATGTTTCTTAAGCCATTCATGAAAGAGGGTCAACATTGTGTGGTTTCTTTTTTTGATACTAGACTAAAGAAACTTTAAAATCTTGTCAAATACTAGAACATGAGCAGAAAGGCCAGAAAGAGCAAAAAATCTACATACACTGTGCCCATTTTGGTTGTGTCAGTATTTGTTGTTTGATACTGACAATTTTTTTAAGGAAAATAAGAACTAAAATCCTTCAACTGCCAATGCGATGGAAATGTTAAAATCACTGCTTTTCCATGCAAACTTGCAACTTTTCAACTTCTCGACATATTTTCTATTTATATTCCGGATTATAAATTTTTATCTTTATAAATGTAGTAACAAAGGAAAAATAATTGTGTTGTCAGTTTGAAGAAGAAAGGCTGATCAAATATCAGGCTTCAGTTAATCCCTGTCATAATGGAGTTAAATGTGCATTTGAAGAGACTGATAAACAGTGTACTAAATCATTGCTATACATGTACTAATACACTAGTCTATAACCTTAATCATCTGCAAATAAAACCAACAAGGTCAACACAATCTGTCTGTGCAGAAATACTGCTGCACATGTTAGCCTGTTGTTATTGATATCATTGTACAGCATCTATTGAATATTATTGATCTATGCTATACAAGGTTTCCCCTCCTTTGTGTACTGATACTCATAATACACATCAACAGGCATGCAAGCAAATGGTTGGATCTCTATTTATAGTGAACCAAACGAACTTGCAGCTGTGATCCCTGGGAAAATGAATAGTTTACCTTGCAAGTTCCTCTTTTCTTTAATATATAAACACATGGGCATACACGTACATTCAAGCTGACACAGTACTGTACAAGCTATATCTTTCTCACATGTTCTGCTTTTACTTCATATCCTAGGCAAAAATTTTTTTTGATGATATATCTCATAAAATAATAAAGACTTTTTATTTGCATCATGTCAAGCTAATTAAAAAATGAAATGTGGCAGTAGACACCATAGCCATTCATACACAGGATACTACTGTGTAGTATCTGCGGATGTACACAAATGTGACTGGAAAGATGGAAATATTATCGCAATGTTAAGATAAATAATGTTTATAAATAAAGAGGAAAGGGGAGAATACTGCCAATACTTCTGCTAAATGTATAGTTGAATCTTTTTATCAAAATAATTTCAGGCAGTCAATAAACAAAGAAAAAAAAGAATAGAGATATGAAGTACAGATGCCAAGAATATTACATATCATAACAAGAATATTACTAATAATGATAATAACATCGTTATTAGTAATAACTATCCGTTCAGATACGGATTTTTCTTAATATCCTCATTGCATCTGGTCACTGAGGAAGAGTGCGACTTACTAACCTGTTTGTTTTGTTAATGCTCTCCATCTGCCTGATTGGAGAGCAGATCTATATGCCAATTTTCAGTTTTGTTACATAATGATAATGACAATAACAATAATAATAATTATGATAATGATGTCAACAATAATAATCATAATAACAATAATAGAAATAATTAAGTATATAATAACTCACATAGTTCTTTATTTGCTTTGAAATTATTGGTACATACATACACACATACACCATAATGACATTCAAATAATTATTAAGATATAAAGAGCGATTTAAAGGAAAAGGAAGAAAGTTTTAAAAAGAACGCACAAATTAAACACATAAATAAAAGTTACACCAATTGGTGCAAAGATGAGTTCATTTTACCTGATGATGACACACTGATCCTTGAGACCTCGTAACATACGGTAGTACGCATTGTCTGCTATGGCAAAGATGTGAGGGGGTAGTTCCCCTATCCTCTTATCCCTGTAGAGTTCAATCTGTTCTCTCATGTAGATGGGGAGGACTTGGTAGGGGTTGACGGCGACAAGAATGGTTCCTGTGTATGTCTGGTGGATCAAATAATAATACAGGCGAACCTTGTTATAACAAACCCCTCTGGACCAAGGAAATTACCTCTTTATATCAAAACTTTGTTATACCAGGGCTAAAACAAAATGAATGCAAAGAAGTGGGACAGGCAAAATTACCTTGTTATGATGAGAGTTTTTTACAAGTGTTCTTTATAACAAGGTTCCACTTTATCAGTTTCTTGTAATGTGCTTTAACAGTATCAGTTGACCACTGTGCTTACAGTATTATCATGACCCTGGTTGGGAGTTCTGGGAGGTGAAGGATAATTTGTGGGCTTTCTGAGTATTTCAAATTTAGTTTGGGAGAATATCATAGAAGAAATGTCCCATGAAAAGAATTATTCTTCAAATGCCATCATTTTCGAAATATGAAAGAGACAGCTTGAATATTCAGTCCAAACATACATGCGTGTGTGTAGTCCATGTTTCTGTGTGCATTGCATGTGCTTGCCAACAAGATTGAGTTGATTTCTTATCATTGTTATGATTTCAAAACCTCAGGGTATATATACACCAGTTTTACTTAATAAATTCTCATGTTTCACAATCCTTGCGCCCTCATTCGGTTCAGTTGCAACATTCACTCTAGCACGTTTTGAAGTCAACAACAGTACCATCAACATATTGCACTAATCGCCTTTTCTGCTCCTATTCTAATTGATAACAGACTTCCAACACTTCATATTTTCCATGGGCTCTCACTAGTTGTACTCATTCTTCTTCTTCTTCTTCTTCCCTGTGCTTGGGATCCCTCGGTCAATCAAATAATTTCTTCAGTTGGTCAACTCTCACTCGCGGTGTCTGCTATCTAGAAAACAGTTGTCGACCCACGAGTTGGAAAATAGGTCTTTCATGGAACAGACATTGGTGGCGCATGTGTTGTGAAACGTGAGAATTTATCTTAATTACTCTGAAACAGTTTCTTTCACATTGTAATTGTATGACCATAACTCAAGTTTACCTTTAACATATATGACATCAGTGTCACTTTGTATTATATGATTTATGGTACCATGTTATTTTGAAGAAGATTTGGATGTTAATAAATTCCTCTGATGAGGGAAGGGGAAAAAAAATCTTAAACTTACATAGATGAAGTTGCCCTTGTATCTCATGTGTAGATTCCTCAAGATGCCCGCCTCATGAAGGTCACCGAGTAGAATCATATCCTCCACACCATTGACGGAGGACGCGTGCATGGTACGCAGATTTTGCGCAACCTTCTCTGACAACCAATGCTCCTGGAAAAATAACAATATCACAAATCTATGTCAGCAAACAAAATATATTGGAGCAGCAGCAACTACTTAGCCTGGTGACTATCGAATTGTTTTATTCATACAGGATTGATAAAGGGACCAACCCACTCCAGCAAACAATGGGTTAAGATCTGGAAAGCTCTTGAAGGGCTCTCTGGTCATCTACAAAAGAGCTACGGTTATCAAAAAAAAAAAGAATACTCCCTCTATGAAACCTGGGAGAATGAGTGCCAAAGACATGATGCTTACAATATAAACCCCTAAAATTGCCATCGCCAAATCAACACCAAAAGGATTTATTCCTCCCTGCTAAACATTCCAGATTCTTAACTACTGACATATTCTATACACTTTTGATAGAGCACTTACTTTCCCTTCATCATCGGTGAGCTGTAGTTGACCAGAATCGGCTATCTTGACCTCCGCCCCGATGGGAACCTTCAACCCATCTTTCCTGGGGTCTTCAAGCCACACAAAGTCTCCCTATAACATAAAATAAAGAGCAAATAATGAACTTTGCCTGTGAGACATCCTGTAAAGAAGGATTGATCGAACAAGAAGAAGAAGGTATACAAAGAATCATAATGGAGTAATTAACCTGTACGAAAGACCATCTGTCTTTCCTAGGGTCTTCAAGCTAAACTAAGTCTCCCTATAACATAAAATAAAGAGCAAATAATGAACTTTACTTGAGAAGCAACCAGTATAGAAAGATCGACTGAACAAGAACAAGAAGGTATACAAAGAATCATAATGGAGAACTAAACCTGTACAGAAAGACCATCCGTCTTTCCTTAATGTATTCAAACCGCACAAAGTCTCCCTGGAATAAAAAATATATATATAGTGAAATGCCTCTACAGAAAGACAACCTTATAAAAAGATCAGTAAATTAAAGATTGTAACTTTTTCATCTTGTGATGACCAGGATCAGTGTTTTGGCCTGAAATGTGTAAAATAACCTTACATAAAGACCTGGTCATCTGTTTATAAAGATATTATCTCCATTCAGCAGTCTTTACACGTAGGTTTCACTTACGTCATGAAAAAACCAGCTTTGTAAGTAGGCTTGTGAAAATTTGAAATACTTTTGAAATACTTATTCTACAAACACATTAAAACTTCAACTGTTACAGAGATACAAAGGCAAAATTTCTTGGAGAAAAATATGTGTAAATGAAGCAGAACATGGCACATACAATGTACATGTGCATGCAGTTTGCTAGTACATCAAATTATGAATTATGGTGGTAAAACTGAAAAAGGCCATACCAATATTCAAGAGATTCCATCACATTTTTAGCAATATACTTCCTCCTTCTTAATGTTATTTAAAAACTTGCCATCAAAAATGAGCCATCTTGCTACAATAAAATTAGATTTGTTCACACAAAATGCACCCTACCGGAACCATATCATTGCAAGAATATGTCTTTCGGCTTTCCCTTCACTTCACTCATAGTGCATGCACTAGTACATAAATAAAAGGATTCTATGAAAGCATACAATAAGTATATTTTGAATCATACAATTTATGTAATTGTGATAAGTATTCACGTAAATGTTAATTTGTGAATGTAGTCTACGAGTAAAAGGACTCCTTTGGAAATCCCACTGTGAAAGGGCCATCTATTCCATCAGAGAAAATATATGAGTTGAAAAATAAAAAAAGTAATGAAATGATATACAACACATTATTTGGGGGAAATTAAATATATGGGAATCAGTTTAATGTTCATTTTCTGATTATCTATGATTGTTTTTTTTTCTGAAATAGAATTACAGAAAGATTTTTACTAACAATGTGGATCACATGCAAAGCACTGTGGCACAATTGAAAGATTTAAATATGAATTCAACATGGGAGCCTACAAGTATACATGTATGTAGATTTCAAGTATGTACATGACTTCTACTTGCTATTCCACTTTTATTACAGACATGTATTACATATACCGCATGCAAACATAACATGTACACAATAACAGGTCCATCTACATGTAATCGCTATCTCTCTTTAAAGCAATGTCAATAACTAAACTACATAAAGGACTGTTGTGTGCACACCTAAGTCTAGCGCTTCAGTTTATACAGTGGGCGTGTGTCGGACTTGGGTTGGCCGGACAAGATTGAAGGTCACACGCCTATTCTTTCTCTCTCATTGATAGATATCTTATGGGAAAGCCTGCAAGGCACAGCCGGCACACCAACAACAGGTGAAAGCGTCTTTTCATCATGATTTATTTTAATCCACTGATGAATAATATACAATTTCCAACTCCATTATTCAACAATATGCCTGGTTCTTGGAAAGGGGTGAAAACAGGGAATGAACAATCCATTAATTCATCTGACATTAAAATAGAATAATCTTTAAATTACGTTACCTGACTAAATCTTCTGTTCAGTCAAAGATTTTTTTTAGTAGTATCAAAAATTTTGTGAGTTTTTAAAATGCATATACAGTGCACTATAAAGACTTAAAATATGTGGGTTCCAGTGCTTTTTTACTTCTCTCATCAAAGATAATTCCTTGTTATGTTACTTTGAAACGTCATCTCCAAGATCCTTGTGGAAGATGAGTCTGCAATATAAACTTGATTGACATGAGTCAATATTGATACTTGTCCTTTGCTTGATTTGAACTCAGTTTAGCAAGCAAAACTGAGAGCTCCACTGACCATGTTTATTCTGAAGTTAGCATTTCATTATCATAGTCCACTCCCCCCCCCCAAAAAAAAGCTTGTAGATATCTTCTCCTCTTAACTAAAACTTGTCCAGTTTACTTTTCCCCATATTTATCTTTTATGTATCCTAACAAGTGTGTAAATACTTCGCTATTTGATCAGTTTTTTAAAAAGTTCTGAATACAGAACTTGAACCTAGGACCAAACGCTATGCATAACCCTGAACCTAACTATTGCAACCCCAACCACAACCATGTATCTTTGATGCAGACTGAATTGGTTTTCTCTGGGATTGTTTTTTTGACAGGGCATTGTGTAAAGTTGTTTGGAATCCGATCGAGGTGTGTACTGTATGAGGTATGGTTCATACTTTTGAATAAATTACCTCATACAACAAATTTATAGTGTATGTACATGTACTTGGAGAGCAAAATAGTTGTTTTGTTTTATACAAGTATGATTATAAAGCTCTTTAAGCATGTTATGTAAAGGCACTAGATAAATATAACATACAAGTTTGTTTGACAGAAAGACAGGAGCAATTGTCAACAGAGCATATGTCAGGTTATCAAGAAAAGCATATTCACAAATTACATAATTCCATGCCCAAAACATGATAATTCATTTCCTGCAATTTACCACTCTGATAAGGAACAGGTCATTGGGGGAAAAAAAAAACAAAAGCAGTTGAATAACTCTGTTATATGAAGTCATTCACACGTGAAGTGGAATCACACTTTTCTAACAACGTCATTCAGTCAACAAAGTGGAGAGTTTTGCTGCACAAATAAAAAGTGACGTAAAAATACCAAGTGAATCCACAAAAGCATACTATCCAGTTCTATTTGCAAGGTATGTATTGTGTGGGCATACACTGATCATTTTTCTATTATGAATCACTATGACAGGTTACGATTGGGTTGGTGAAATGATGACAATCAAATTATCAATCTGTAATGGCCCGTAAATACATCATACAATGTAAAAGTGGAAAGGGATAAGGTAGAAATTACTTTCAGAAATACTAGTTGTAGCAACTTATGGGTTTAAGTTAAACCCACAAGATGCCACAACTAGTATTTCTGAAGTTGCCACAACTAGTCTTTCTGAAAGTAATTTCTACCTTATCCCTTTCTAATTTAACTTTAACCATATTTGACATTAACCTGTTGAATACTAAGCGTGAGATAACTTGAGGTGGAGTCTAAGAAAAATCGGTGTTATCCTTAAAATTAATTAGTATCCAACAGATCAATAATCAGACTCCAATGCTTCTAGCTGATCAAACCTGAAGGCATCATTAGATTAACTCCTTTACAGGCCATGCAATTGAAGACCATATATAATATGAAAATCATGATATTATTAAAGGTAAAATTATCAAAGTGAATAACTAAGTGCAATATATATATTACTGAATTGTTCATAAACATGAATAGAAGTCAATTCTGCAGATAATCTGCAAAGCAAGAGAAATCTTCAGACTTATTTGTTTTCTATGTGACTGGATTTTTACTTTTTATGCACTCGGAGAACGAACTAATTACTTTGTTTTATTTTTTCTTACTATAAAGCACCTCTATGGAAAGATGCTATATAGATACAAATATGTATGTATGTATGTAAAGCAGTGCAGAACTTCCAATTTTCATATCTCAATATCAATCAATATATGCTAAAACATTAATATTGTCAGGTTAAACATCTTATTACTGAAAGGCAAATAAGGAATCCTACGGAAATTCAGGGGCACAAAAGACACATCTGACACACAAAATGAATATTGCTGAAAACCATACTTCTATTCCTAAAATTTTGGAACATATCAATCAGGCATAGAGTGGGTATAAATAATTCCACTACCCTGAGCAGGTTGAACCCATTGAGCATAATTTGATTTCAATTATAACACGCATTCTCTACAATCGCTATAGTCCCTATAGCCAGAGTTATTGCAGGCTTAATGTTCAACAAGTTAATCAAATAACAACTTTTTAACATTTCATTTATTACCCACAATTATGCCCTTCTGGTTCTGAACACATCTTTCCCTACCACTTTCACTTACCTACCTTAAGTAAAAAAATAAATCTAGGTCACAAAAAAATAAGAATTTAGACAAACCTTGACGAGGATGACCATGGTGGCTGAATGTAGGGTTCAGATCTAGCAAGAAATGCTTCCTTCTATTTATTCATGCAGGGGTTGGAATCTGATCAACAGACCTGTAACAACAAGAAAGAAAAGAAGGAAAAATAGTGAATACAGGATCCTGATCAAACTATCAAATATGTATTACAGTGTTGCATTGCTGGGATGGTTTCCTTTTATTCTTCATACATGGGTCATTCAATGAAATGACCAAAGGACAATGGTGAACAGTATTACAAATATATCAAACAAATAATTTAAAGCTAGATTAAATAGTTATGGTATGAAAACAACATCAATCAATGAACATTTGAGTGACCACCGACCCTTGTAACCATTCTATACATGTATTACACTGAATAATTTACTTTAAAAAATATATGAATATCTTGATAAAAAATCATTTCCAACTTTAAAATTGTCATCACACAGAAACATACTCAACGGAAGTTTATCTACATTCTGTAATTATACAGAAGTGTTAAGACTTACAATATTTACTCTAAATTTAACGGAAATAGATATACTCTAGAATGAAATAGTAAAAATCTTGAGTCCTGTGAAAGGATGACAAAAGCTCATTACAAAATACTCATTTAGACATAATAATAATTACAAAAATCATTTCTATAGCATCATTTTCCATTTTGATTAAATGTTCAAGGCGCTTTTCAACAAAAAAGACATAACCAAACAAGGAAGTTCGAACACATCATGAATGAAAAAGTATCTGTCTTCAGAACCTGCAACTGAACAAGTGCAATTTTAGATATCACATTAACATCAACCAAAAATGTGCCTTTTCTTTGCTATTGTCTAGGTTTTAGGATCCCTGAGGAAATTGATTCATTAATCTGAATTAATTCAAGAGATTAATCAAAGCCTCCCTTTTGTAACATTTTTCCCTCCTATTCATCCACGCTCCATTTCACAAGTATTTCAGGCATCCCGGACAATTTTCTTTCAAAGAATTTTTTCAGACTATGGCTAGAGTCATACATTTATCCAACAATTGAATGAACACAATGCATACTTTCGGAGCAAACAGTTCTAATACCAATGCATAAATCTCAACATTTACTGTTTTTAAAGGAGAATGCAACCCAGGCATTAGAGTGCTCTTAGTGAATAGAGATGACCAAGAAGAGTAAACAGTGAAAGTTTGAGCAAAATCTGTTTAAGAGTTATGAATTTGAAAGTTCCAATAAATCCCTGTTATGAGGATCCTTGAGTTGGCAACTTTGCCAGCATCTGTGATGTCATCGTGGACAACTCTCAATTCATTTTGTACATAATTTTTTTTTTTAAATTGATTTATATGAAATTTCAAGTCAGGAATCAACATAATTTTTCCCCAAATGCTTGCAGAATTGATATAGCCATGTTATACTCAAACAACAAATCAAAAGAATGTTTATTTTTCTTGAAAATAAAGAAATTGTTAAATTCTGTGTACAAAATAAATGGAGAGTTGTCCACGATGACATCACAGATGCAGGCAGTTGCCAATTCAAGGATCCCCATTATAAGGATTTACTTAAACTTTCAAAGTACATAACTCTTGAACAGATTGTCTGATTTTCCTCAAATTTTCACTGTTTACTCTTCTTGATCTTCTTCATTCACTGGAAGCACACTGATGTCTGGGTTGCATTCTCCTTTAATGAATAAACTGGAAACATTACAAGCATTAGGTTCCATTGACAGGTTACATATCATACACACATACTTACAAGAGATATAGTTACATGTAAGTACATGTAAATACATGCAATTGTGTACCTAATACTAAGCAAAAAAACATCTATCCAAAATTTCATTTCAATTTTTCACATCTTGTATTCATAACACTTTAAGTGAAACCTTCTGTGTATGAGTAAATATACTGAAAATACCCTATATCATGGTTTCTCAGTATGCCCTCCATAAAAACAGAAACTTAAAAGGCATGCCTCTGAAAGAAGAAAAGGTACATGTATCTTTAACACATTGAAAGAACAGTATCAAATCAATTAACTCAGAACTGCCTTCCAAATCTCATGTTGCTTTTCTATTCCATCTAAATAATTTTTCTTGACAAACATGTAATTCCCTTTAGCAAAAATAAACTACATAAATGTAATTTGAGTGGGATTCATCCAAATCAGTTGATCATACATGTATGTTATGAAACATCACTGATCATATCATCAGTATTTTGTTGGTAAGTTATACTGTACAATCAAATCATCACAACTAAAACCTTTAATCATGTTTTCAGCATTACATGCAAAACGACTACTGTTAGCAAATGGAACAAAATCAACTTTGATTGTAATGTAATTGTGTATATTCACTATATTTCACTTGTAAATTGATCCTTCCAGTCTGTGCTGCTGGTCAATTCTTATATACCAATAAATAAATACCGTAATAAATAAATAAATATACTTTACCGCATAACATAATGGAAAATATATTAGGTAATCTCCCCTTTCATAAATCGCCTTTGTCTGACAAAACTCTGAATGTATTTTGCCATGTTTGATTATTCTTGCAATTGCCCTTTAATATCTTCCATTAACATTTATTTCATTATCTTTACGAATTACTTCATGAGTTCAAAGGTCTCTTTGATGTACACTGGATGAGCAGTTCATCAGTTTTTCTGTGCAAACATTAAATTCTATTCGCGGAAAATATATAATCACAAGGGGAGAATATCTCCTCTATCACCATTTATCCTAATATTCCCCCTGTCAGTGTACATATATTATCAGATTAGCTAGTACAGTTATCTAAATTTTCAGAAACAAATGTGAATATTTAATTGTTGAAAAAAGTGACAAATACAAAAAGACAGAGATATCACATTGGGGTAGTAGGCTTGTGTTTTTCACATCAACTTCAAGTGACCAATTGAAATAAGCAAGAGATGGAAAAGGTATGAACTGATATTCCAATGAAAAAATTCAATGAACTGATATTCCAATGAAAAAATTCAATTACAGTAGCATTCGATTGCATATCATGTAATAATAACTTTTACACTGTATTTGACGCTAATGGTGCATGCATATGGGTATAATGAGTTAGGGTACATTTATACTTACACGTTTTCTAATTAAATTCTCATCGGTCTCTCCGTGTTGGTACGATGTAAAATTATTATTTTTATGTACGGTCAATACATGTAGGCTGAATGCTGCATAGTGTGGAATAGACTTACAATGGAATCAAGCCAATCAGTTTTTTAAATTTCTTGCTACACTTTTAAAAAAAAAATAGAAGTGATGAACCAATAATTATTACACAAATATTTTTCTATATATTTGAGAGAATAGGGTAATAAACTCTTCTTGAAATTTCTTGCCACACTTTTAAAAGAAAAATGGTAGTGATGAACCAATTATTACATATCTTAGAGAATAAGGTAATTTACTCTTCTTGAAATTTCTCCCAACAAGTTTGATAGAAAAATGGAAGTGATGAACCAATTACTACAGATATCTCACAGAAATAGGTAATTGTAGGTAGTTGCATATGTATGTATGCATTGTACATGCATCAATTTAATTTGTTTTGTTTAGTTACAATAATGTATATTATGTCTGTACAAATTCAGAAAACACCCAGTAGGTAAACAATGTGATACTCAGATACAAGTTAATTAGACCTAATATATTATCAATGTAAATATACAAAGATCACATACCATATTTGACAAACTTTTACACTAAAGTAAATATGAACATTCTAAAGAAATAAATCTTCTGTGTTGTAGATCTAGAATATCTCATAAATAAACCCCTTTTTAAATTGATCTATAATTTTCACTTCTTTTTGAAAACAGAATAAGTTTTATATATTTCACAGAAAGGCATCATTTCTGGAGAAATCAAAACAGTTTCATGAAGTATGTAAATGCACACATGCAAGTACATTGTCTCATCATTTGTATAGATTTCAACAACTTTTCAAACATTTTTGGTGTTAAAAAAAGTAAGTTTTAGAATTTGATTTAAAAATTCATTAATTTTGAAAGATATTAGACATTATCGACACGAATTCATGTTTTCTATCTAAAACGAGAGTTGGTGTTTTCTTTTCAAGTCCCTAATATGAACTACATCTTTCAATATGGCCATCACTCCCATCAGTATCATCAGTGTACCTTTTAGTGAATTAACATCAAAATAAGTACTTATACTCTTCAAAGTTAGTAAACTAAAAACTGGCTATTAACCGCTTGAATCTATTACCTTCCATTAAAGGTGTCAATTAAGCCCAGAAGTCCAGTCATTCACGTAATTAAGTCCGATGTTATCTCACTTTGATTACAAAATGAACAAACACTCCCCTTTCCGCTTAAGTTCAATACCGGCCGATCTGTCGTCGGTCTTTTTGCCGATGTGGCATAGGCTGGCTTCCAGTGAATTGGATCTACCATACACAGACACACCGCTATGAAAACATGCAGCTAGACCTCTGTGGTGGATTTCTCAAAAATACACAATAGTTCTTTTATGTAAGAATAGATCGTCCTCTAGTTTCATTGAGTGCAGTATTCCCGGTTTCCCCCACTGGTGGTAGATATACATACATGTATGTACCGTTACTGTATGATGGTGGTAGTGGTGTGGTGTTGATTATTCATGCATTGCATTCAAGGGAGCGCACAAAAAGTTCTGTTCTGTGTGTTCTTGGGTCCACCCTTGGAGCTTGGGCTAGTTTGCACGTTCATGCACTCTTCATTCACAACACCTTCAGAGAGTCTGATCTGTAAGACTAGTAGACAGCATACTCTACTGCACTCCATGGCCCCTAAACTATGTCTCCTCTTTTCTTTTTTGACATTGCAAGACACTCATAAAGTTAGGTTTTCAAGGAATTGGTTTTCTTAAACTGAAATAAAGTCTGTGGTTGGAGACTAAGTTTGGGCAGGGCATACACCCAAGACAGGGGTGTATGTGTAATAAGAGCGAGGGTGAGGGCAACAATAGGTGGCATACCAGATAACAATAGACGGGCACAACACAAATATATGTGACTCACTATACAAGGGATATAGTTCGATGATCACATGGTAGTCTTCCAAGTACAGGCCTTGGAGTGTCTGTTATGCAATAGCAAATGAGCGGTCATCCTATGATACATACATGTATCAAACAACAACAACAACCTCAACGAACCACAGTTCAAAATTTTTACATTCAATTGCTCGATAATGAACATTTTCTAACTTTCCCAAGAGTTTAGACAAATTTCGTCATTCGAAATACTGGAAAACATATCATATTACAGGCAAAGAGAAATAAAATATCAGCATAAAGGCCTTTTGCAAATTTATACTACATAACTACAAAAATAGATATAGGCATTAAAGAAAGTAAAAAAAAAAGTAATAAATGTATATAAAGACCACCCAAGGAAGACAAGAAACGCAGTCTTTATAAGCAGATGAACTTTATGGACAGGTTCCTTTAATACATGTTACAATGGGAAAAATACTCAAGGGAAACCAAAGTTGTGGTCTTTCTATACAGAAGGTTGCTAAAGTAGGTTTGACTGTAATACAGTCTGACAACAAACAGTGGCGGATCGGGGAGGGGGGCCAAATCAGCCGGGTCACTCCTTTTGGCAGAACTTTTTCTTCTTGACTGTCAGTGAATTTTTCAGGGAAAATAGACACCTCAAAATCCGTGTACAATATTTTTTGCCTGTCATCAATTTTTCAGGTGCTTGCACAGACTTAAGCCCTCCCTTCTGAAAAGTCCTGGATTAGCTGCTGACATACGGCACAAATTTGAAACGGGTGCCAATCAAAACTGCTGGATACATGACTTAATCTTAGAGGAGTGGGGTAAGGTAAGTAACTTATTAAAATATGTCAACATCTCACTAAGATAAGAATAGTAAAGAGAATACCTATCTTCACTCTGTGCCACTTTTTCTCTATCCAATCCTTTTTGCTTGTCAAAATATATTGCAGTTTTTTTCACAGAACAGAATCCCATGTTCACACAGAGACAAAAATGATAAGACTAATACACAAATAATCCATATTAATACAATTTCGTACATGCTCCTTTCAAGAAAGATACATGTAGAGGATGCAAGTTCCTCTCTTATCATTAAGAGGAGCGGATTTGTGATTTGCAAATAATCATGATAAATATAATTGAACATTTATTTGTTATAATGAGATAAAACAGATAGTTCTTGTGAACAAACTGTAAATCATATATAATCCATATTACATCCTTCATTTTTAGACAGGTCATACTGATTCATAACACACAATGAGAATCAACAAAAAAATTAGCAGCAGAATATATACCTGTACCTTTGATATCATCATTTTTCCAAAACATGCTAAGAGATACTGAAATACTTTCATAAATGTCTATGTAAAAATTTGCCCTTCCCAAAGACATTTCAAAGACACGCAGCAGTCATTGCACTTCCTACTTCTCCTAGGGTCTGTAACACAAGACTAGAAACTGGCTGTAAAAGAGGCGAGGCAGTTTTACACTGTCTGAACTTTGTGCAGTCTGTATTTATGGGCAATGTGAATGGCACGCAATAAATCAAACAGCTCTCAGCACAGATGTAACCAATAGATAGATTACTAATGATAATACATGTGGCTATAACAACTCCATGATAATTGGATTGTTATTAACACTACAAATTATGTTAGACAAGTTAATTGTCCAAAGACTGATATAAGGACTGACTCATCAATTCAGCGTTGGCCTTGTATGTCTACTGTTCCAATAAAAAAAGCAGTTCCAATAAAAACATTAGTTTCATAACATTTGTTGCAGTCCAATGAGGACATTGCTTAAATTACAAGTTCAAAAACATGTACACATACAATACCAGGTACATCTTCTGAGAAAAGGTGAACTACACTGTGGAAAGTGTACTCTACGATATGAATACAAATTTGTTATTCAACCGCTTTTCCTTTTAGCTGCTACAACTATAACATATCTTTTTTTTTTTTATATATATGTTTTATTGATTTCAATGATTACAGACAAACAAATTAGGCGACAATTACATAAGATAAACAAATAAAAAGAACAGCAAAATAACATCATAGGAATAAATTTAGCAATAAAAAGCAGTAAAATCTCCTTCAAATAGGCTAATATTACATATAAGTGGTAAATTTGCAAATCAATAACAACTGACAATGCTAACAGAAGCATTACATCAATTAATATATTATGTATATGTATAACTCTATAAATCAAACTTCCACTTCTTAAAATGGATATGAAGTTTCCCTCCTTTCTTAGCTACAAAATATTCTGTCTCTTTTTGAGTTTTCATAAATTTCTTAAAAGATACAAATTTTCTGGCTTGGTATTTTTGAATTTGCATAGAAAGATGAAATATTTCAGGGACAGAAACAAAAAGCACAGGAATTTTTCAGAGGGTACACCAAACAATTTCTTGAAATTATCCAATGTAAAGTTATTATCATGTTTTGAACGAACTATTTGGAGTAAATCTTGCCAAAGAGGGGTTACAACATTGCAATCACAAAACAGATGAGTAATAGATTCATTCAATGTTTCACAAAAGCTACAGTTTGGGAAATCTTTTCTCTTTATCTTAAACAAAAAGTCATTAAGAGCAATCGATTTGTGAAAAATCTTGATGTAAAAAACTATAACATATCTTCCTGGAATTCCATTCATTTCAATATTAATCAACCTAAGTACATGTAGCTCGTTGTGTGTGAATCACTTAACCCATAGCAGTACAGAGCTTTCTTGAGGTCTGAATTAATCATCTTCAATCCTCAAATTGGCAATACCAATTTTTTTTTTTTGCATGTTTACATAGCTTGAAAAAAATAAATATGGATATAACATAAACTGAAATGAAATATAATTGTAAAATTGAATCAGAAATTGCCAATTCGAACACAGAAATAGTGATTATATATTATTCACTGCATTGCCAATTTAAAAAGTTTAATGATACCATGCAGCGATGGGAATGGTCTCAAATTTGTCAGTGCATTTTTCTCTTTCTGCTCATGTATGATATGTACTGCCCAACATTCTGGACCAACAGATACTGCAAAAGCGTCTCCTAAAGGCGACACTGTACCTCTATGGGTTAAAAGTTCTGCATGTGTGACAACAAGTACATGTACCTATTGGTAGTAAATGAATGGTTTTTTTTTTAATGTGATGAATCCCATAAGTTGATATCATTATAAATGCGCTTACTTGAAACTGCAGCTGATTCAGAGCAAAATTTTACAGCGTATACCCTCCCCCAAAAAACAAACACAAAACGCAACAAAACAAAACAAAAAACAAAAAAAAAACAAAAAACAAAAGCAGAACAGAATTTCACAAATGAAAATCTATCTAGTGACCACTTTGACTTTAACCAACACTTCCAATTACCCTTTAAAGGTAGGAGATCCCTTTTGCAAAATCTTCAAAAATCCATAAAACTTGGCAGGAGTTTAGGATATGCCCTTCTGATACTGTTTATTTAATCCTACTCATACAAAAATGAAAATATGGCTACCATTCTTGAATAAGCAAGTCGGATCAGCTCACCGGCAGAAGTGAAGCCAGCTATAGCTAGCTAGCTCAGCCGCGCATAGCTCGCGGCCACCACATACCGCATAATAGCAGCGTTGTACTGTATGTAACATGAATCCTTTTGTTGTGCGCTATCTCGAAAAAAAAATCCGCTAAAATTTTCGGTCCGAAATAAGTACAGTTATCAAAAATAATAATTATTCAGTTAATTAGTCACATACAATCCATTTTTCTTTCACAGAAGTTTCAAATAATCATTCTCTTATAATTGAACACATATTCATACATCTTAATATTTTAGAGCTGCAAATGGGATCTCCTACCTTTAAAGTAAAGATGTTTTTAACTGTGAACTAGTGTGACTGGGAACTTGGGAAATATAATACCGATATTACACTTCATTGAAAACTGCAGTCTGATATATCCCAAAAAGCTGAGTTTTAGAGCAACTAACTTTTTATAATTGCGTGAATGAAATCAGAAACAGGACTGAAACATTCTGTCCTACATGTACATGCAGTAAGTACCAAAAAATGTACCTGTGGCTGTGCCACTGTATTTTCTACAAAATAGTACCTTCATGACAGTGATTACAAGGACTCAGGGGAATTGGGTGTAATATTAGAAGACTTTTTTCATTGGGAGGGTGTAGAGGCCAGATTGCCGACAAACAATGCCACCGATTACCGACAACCAACGTCAATAAATTCAACCGTATAAAGCCCACTAGGCATGTTCAGTTGTGTGCCTCTATCATATTTTCCTTCCAAATTATATTTGTTCACCTCACTTGCCAAATATATTTGCTTTCCGAAAACATCCTGTATCTAAATATAATACGAGCAAGCGCAGCGAGTGAGGAAAAATATACACTCTCGTTCGTAGCAGTGATAGTTCTTCATCAGACTACATGATGGGCTTAAAGATATCTAAATTATATATTTGGTCACCTCTCTCACCTAATTCATTTGCTTTCAAAGACCATCCTATATCTTAATATTATACGAGCGAGCACAGCAAGCGAGGAAAAAAATCTTTTTCATGGTAGAAGTGACATTTCTTCATCCAAATACACGATGGAATTAACTATGAGATATCTACATGTAACTTATACATGTACGTTTGGTCACCTTGCTTGCCGATTTTGTTTGCTTTCCCAAACTATCTTTAATACGAGCGAGCGCAGCAAGCAAGGAAAAAAATCTATATACTCTGATAATTCTTCATTAAAATACATGATGGAACTATATCTGTTTTTGTCATGTTCATTTGGTCACCTCGCTTGCCAAATTCATTTGCTTTCCCAAATCCATCTTGAATCTGAATATTACCGGTACACGAGCGAGCGAGGAAAAATACATATATACCCCTTTTCATGGTAGATGTGAAAGTTGTTCATCAAAATACACGATTGGCCTTTAAGATATCTGTTTTGATATATTTGGTCACCTCTCTTACCTAATTGATTTGCTTTCAAAGACCATCCTGTATCTAAATATTATATGAGCGAGAGCAGCGAGCGAGGAGAAATATATATACTCTTTTTCATGGTAGAATTGATAATTCTTCATCAAAATACATGATGGGAATAAAGATATTTAAATTATATATTTGTTCATCTCACTTGCCTAATGTGTTTGCTTTTCCGAAAACATCCTGTATCTAGTTATAATATGAGTGAGCACAGCGAGCGAGAAAAAATATACACTCTTTCATGGTACCAGTGATATTTCGTCGTCAAAATACATGAGCAAATAAGCCGAATATGATTCTACTTGGGCACCTTACCCCTCTTTTCTTTTTCCCTCCTTCTCATCCCTCTCCTTTCTTTTTTTCTCTCTTTTTTTTTTTTCGCCGACAGCGATCGCGAATTTGCCAACAAAAATTTTGAATGGGGGTGTCACACCCCCCACACCCCCTCTAGCTACGCCCCTGCATGTAAGCCTAGGGCAGTGCTTCTTGTTAAGTTAACCTTTTTCACAGAGATTCCAGACTGCAGCAAACACCCCGTGTTAAATTTTCTTATTTTGTCCCCATATTTCAGGGTTGCTTGCTGCTAAAATTTAGGGTCAATGTGCAGAGGACCCCTTTTAGCGAAAAAGCACTTCCTATAATAATAAAGGCCTTATTATTCTGCTCAATTATTTTTCATGAATTCATAAGTCATCTACTATTTTTTTCTGCTGTATCTATGTGGGCGAAAGGGACAATGCTATGGAAATGCTAATACATGAAAGGAGGTCAGGTGGCATGGCGTCATGGTTCACCAAATAGCTAGTGTTGAAAATATTGTTATTGTGTTCTCTATTTGCACTTGGGGAGGGCATTTTTTCTTATGCATTTCAAGTGACTACCTAAATATATAGAGATAACAATTTCAAAAACAAAATAATGGTTTTTTTTTATCAAAGTGGATACATTTCACTAAAAAACAAAAAAAAAGAAGTTTTGTTCAGTGAAGCTAAAAGTTCAAATTCTCACAAGTTATATATTTCAATATCTTTTTTTCATCCATAAATTAAATGAGATGTAGTAGAGTGAACTATTTGCTACCATTGTGAAGTATAGAAATTTACAAGTTTTGGACCCAAAGGGTTAGGCTGTATTATTTCCACTACATAATTTTTTTCAATCATGCCTTTTATTTCATGTAAAGAATACAAGCATACATTTAGACTAGGCCCATGTTCCCTTGTCGAAAGCATGGCAGGTCGTACAACAGTGATACAAAACACTTAACATTCCAAAACACTGGACAGTTTTGATCATTTATTCTTCATAAAATAATCTTGAAAAAATAATATATCCCCGAGTACTTTAAATAACTTTTAAAAACTCTGTAGGATGACAAAATATCTTATTTCCATACCATTCCTTCTACTGGATCTCAATCACCTTGGTCTAGTGAAATTTTCATATATTTTTTTTTTATCAGCGATCTTGCTCCTCTGAAGCTCACATATAAGCTCGGTAACATTACTTGCTTATTGTTGTTTCCCCTTATAGACTTATATTGGTGCAAGGTTATTTACACTAATAATTAGGAGGCATCGTAGTCGAGTGGTTTAAAGAACTTGATTGGAGACATGAGAATCTGGGGTTCGATCTCCAGTACCGCACTTATTCCCTTGAGCAAGGCATTTTATCTTCATTGTTCTTTTATCGTGCTACAGGCATACTGATACCATCGTGTACGTGTGTGTGTGTGTTTCTTTAAAAGAAAAAAAAGGTTAACTTTACAGTCCTGTGAAACTGTGAATGTGTCGAGCCCTGCCTTATGAACTCCAGCGTAAGGTCAACTACACTGTACATTCAATTTTAAAAAATAGGAGAATGCAGCCCAGGCATCAGTGTGCTTTTAGTGAATAGAGATGAACAAGACAGATAAACAGTGAAAGTTTGAGCAAAATCGGACAATCTGTTCAAGAGTTATGAATTTTGAAAGTTTAAGCAAATCCCTATTATAGGGATCCTTGAGTTGGCAACTTTGCCAGCATCTGTGATGTCATCGTGGACAACTTTCCATTCATTTTGTGTATGATTTTTCAAAAAAATTGATTTATATGCAATTTCGAGTCAGGAATCAACATAATTCTTCCCAAAATGCTTGCAAAATTGATGTAGCCATGTCATACCCAAACAGTAAATCAAAATAATTTTTATTTTTCTTGAAATGAAGAAAATATTAAATTCTGTGCATAAAATGAATGGAGAGTTGTCCACGATGACATCACAGATGCTGGCAAAGTTGCCAACTCAAGGATCCCTATAATAGGGATTTGCTCAAACTTTCAAAATTCATAACTCTTGAACAGATTGTCCGATTTTGCTCAAACCTTTACTGTTTACTCTTCTTGTTCATCTCTATTCACTGAAAGCACACTGATGCCTGGGTTGCATTCTCCTTTAACATTTTTAGGCCCTGACCCCACTCCTAAACCAGTCTTTAGGTTTCTCGGTTAAAATCTGCACACAAATGGAGAAACAAGTGCAATTTGAAAAAGAACTCTACTGACTATAATTACTGTACAACAAATTTATGATGTTATGTTTTATCATTTAGCAGGAATTTCATCCATTATACTGAAACAAAAATACTGCAAGAATCTTTAAGTTTGAAGGAAAAAGAGTAGTACTACTAAGAAGAAGAAAAACAGTCAATTTTCATATGTCATACACTTCATTGTTTTACATTTTTCCTGAACTCTGATCATTTCAATCACAAAGACACATCACATCAACAAGCCAAATAGAAAGATCAACTATTTTCTCTTGAGCTCATGATTCGCGACTTGAAATTTGGTAAGTTCAATTTCAACATTATGAGCAGCCTTAAAGAGCAAGAGTCTATCGGCCAGAGATAAAGAGATGAAATAATTAGAGAGAGAAAGAGAGGGAAAGACATTCTCTTTCTCCAAGGTAAAGATTGGGTTAATTTGATTTTTTTTTTTTTTTTTTTTTTTGGGGGGGGTCAATATCTTTAAATGGAAATGCTTGCCACAATCATCCAATGAAATAGTTATCAAATACTTGTCTCATCATAAAATTCAACATTTTGGGAAAAACTAACATCAAACTATAACAGTAACAATGAGACATGTTGACAAAAAATATCAAACCAGTAATTAAAAACATCTGTACTTCCTCTAATTCAAATTGTACAGAACATTACATTGAGAAAAAATGAACAAAACACAACAACAAACAAAATACAACAGCACAACTCATCTTCAAAACAAAGCCTCTGCGTTTCAGGCTACGACAGGGCCGCAGCTCGTTGCCACTGGCCATTTCCACCAATCTATGTAGAACTGCAAGTGCAACCAACGACGCCACTGGTTCGCAACGACATCGGCTAATGGCATTGCTGTATGACTAGACTGTGTATAAACCTGCGAACAGCAACAGGTGTCGGCCTCAGAACGAGTAAAAAAACATCGTTTAGTGAGCTATTTAAGGATATCAAATGCACAGGTTTCAACTGTAATTTGAATTCTTGTTCTTAAATCACAATATCATACAAAAATACACTAAAATACCAGAGGAAACATAAGATTAACTCGTAAGATTCTTACCGGTGTTTCGCCCGAGTCAGCTCCGATTGGTCTGTTTTCAAAGTACCCACTGCAATGATACCTATTAATGAATTGTGCAAACGTACACAATGGACGGTAGTTACAAGATTCTTAATATAAAGAAAGGATACCATTCTCTTTGAACAGGTGTCAACTGTTGTGGTGGCGTTCGACTCTAAAATCGCTGCCGAGGGTTAAAGAAATGACCACGCCCAACACCTCATGTACAGCGCCTGGGCCAAAGCGCCAACGATGAAATAACTGAGATGAATATGAATTTATTTGGAATAAACTTAAACTTAAGCGAACAAATCAAAGTAGCAGGAAAAGAAAGAAGTAATGCCCGACAGGCCGCATACGTCTATCGTGTTAAATCTTTACCAATATGATTCCCCTTGCAGGACTACAGATATAATAGTAAAATAAAACAATAATAAAAAGAACCAATCTATCTCTCTCTCTTTCTCCCTCTCTCTCCACACAGTCATAACCATAGTCGTTCACGGACATGTCTCCCTTTCTCAATGAACCTTTATCATTGGGGCTTTACAATTCTGCCTTGCTTTCATCACTTCTTTCTTCCCCATCACCTTTCTCCAACACCAGATTCGCTCCCCCAGCCCCAGCCCCCGGCCCCTCCTTCTATTATAACCAGTTGCCACATCCCCCTGTTCACCAAGTTCTTAGCATTAGCGTATAACGTTCTTTTTTTAGTTTCGCTTCCTTCATGTCTCTCTATTCCCTATCGCCTTTCTCTTGTGGGAATATTCAATAACGACTTGATCGAAGAATAACACATGCACAGTAACTGATGCTCCAGTATCTAGCTTGAAGTGTTTCAATCCCATCTACAACGACAGCTGCACTCCAGTATGTCTTTTCATTCTCCCTGATTTCACCAAGAAAGGGGATGTCAATGTCATCAGAAGCGTCCACTTCGCTCACTTTAACTTTTCCTTTTGCTTCCTTTTGCACAGTGAAACCAAAGTAAAGTCACAACACAAACCGTACTACCCTTGTATTCTGTTTATTTCGAGTAATACTACATCTCTGACATCATCCCTATATCTTTCATTCTCTCTCTCTCTCTCTATCTCTTTCTCCTCTCTGTTTCCCATCTGTCTTTCCCTCCTCTCTTTCTTGCTCACTCTGCTCTCTGGATCTTAACCTTCTTTTTTTCTCATTCTCCCCCGAGCACAATTCCCTAGTCTTACTAAAATTTGCTGAAAGATGAATAATTTTCAATTAGTATCTTGCTTTTTAAAAATATTATGTACATTTTCTGACTATTCACAACGCCGAGTGTGATCCAAGAAGTGTTCTTTGCTCTACTCATCTAAAATATATATGATTCAGAGTAAGGTTAAGTTTGGATCTCGGACTGAAGTTAAGACTGTGACCACTAGTATACAATGAACAAAAATGCAAGTCACTGCAGAATGCAATGCACTATACAATGCACTATAAACACAGACAACACAATACAAAATGATCACTTTACCTATAAATCCAGTTTCCATACTTCCATAGCATTCTGAAAAATACAATCTGTGTCATAGTATTTTTTCAATACCCACTATATAGCAAATACAATCATAGAATTTAATACTGTATATTAGTACTAAATTTATTTAATTAAAATCGTGAAACATAAGATGTGACAAATATGGTGAAAGTTGCTTAGCAACCTCCTGCATAGAAAGACCACATGTTTATATAGTTTTTGTTTCCTTAAACAGTATTTCCCATTTCCCACCTGTTGCTCATGAGAACCTCTACATAAAGACCATCTGCTAATTATGTTAAATCTTCTGCTTTCCTCAAAATCATTCTATATACAGGGGCAGGTTTCACAAAACAGTCATTAGCATACATTCTTGGACAACCATAGAGTCATATGTTATAGAACTAACACACATTTCAATGTGATGCTTTCAAGAAAAAGGCCCCATTTCTAAATGTATTTCAAGGTGTAAACCAAGTGGGATAACAAATTATGTAATTCTACAAAATCACAAATAATGTCTAAGGACATAGTTAAGAGATCTGACAAAAACAAACGATTACACCAGAATGACATAATATCAACTGCAAACAATAAATTCTTACGTCCATATTTAGAATAAGAAATTTAGACTTATGTTGTATTTGCCAAGACATTATATTCACTTCATAATACACCAGTACACAGTTGTTTTAGCATATCAGGAGCTCTTGCAGCACAGAATACATATACATACATTCTGCGCTTCATAAATTGATATATTATCATCATTATTATTATTACATGTAGTTGCAAGCTACATGTGTGTTTATTGACATTGGTCTATAGAGGGATTTCTATTGCAGCTTCAAACCATTCCAGTCCAATTAGTTGCCATTTATCAGAAATGTGAGTCTGTTAAAGGGGATAGAAAGTGAGAAATCATGGGGAAAGGCAGGGTGATCTCGGATGAGAGAGGGGGAATGCAGTCAGCTGCTCGAGTTTCAAGAAAAGGGATAATCCATTCTAAACAACTGTGATTTATTGCCGTACGTGTTTCAAATTTCGCGCAGTGAAAAAGCTAATAAACAGTCATATGGAAAAACAATTACATGGCCAGCTCCCTGGGAGAGCCTAAGGGGTGTTACGTAATCCGCGGCGACGACGTGCCGGGGAAAGGCAATGGAGTTTAATGGCTAGACTAACAAACCAGAAGTAAACTATATTTTGTATTTTGAAATGTTGGAGCATTATACAAGACGTTTCTTCGAGTGAACACGATGAGACCCGTTAAGAGTCTAAACACTTAGAGTTGTTGAGAAATGTGAGAACCCGAAGTGTATGACTAGGTTGAGTTCGGTAAACTTTGTGCTGTCCCAACTTTTATCGCATTAGTCGACGGGCTCGCATAACGGACGGATTATAGTGTACAAGTAAACAAGCCTTTTGCAAATTCGTTTCCCCATGATTTCCCATTTGCTGGCCTCTTTAATATTCCTAAGAAATCATTACCGGAGTGCAGAATGAAAACTAACTCCATTTGAAGAGTGATATCATAATATTGTCTTTTTTACACGTATGTCAAAGATTTCTAACCCGTTGACTAATGAATTCTCAAATTTCAAATACATAATCATTTTTTAGGACTTCGCCCACTTTTCGAAAGATACTCTGCCCTCCAACTTTCCTACTTTCTCGCCTCTCCATTTCACCTCCATCTCTATCCACTTTATTTATAGTCCCTTAGGACTTACCACATGGTGAACCGTAAACCCTTTCTACGAAGATAATCATGGTGTTCATCTAAATATTTACCCTGTAACAGCTGCCTATATTGATAACATACTAGTAGTAAAAGCATATACACCACACAAATCACAAGAAAGTAAATCAGTGCTTCCACGGTAACACCATATAATGTGAATAAATGTAAATTCATAAATGCTAATTCCATATGAATATATTCAACTGTACTGACCCAACTCATGCATACTACAATAATAGATATTCCCTTTCTTTTTACGAAGAATGCTGAATGGTTCATACTTTCTTGGAAGGAGTGATCTGCATTTTCTCGACGCACAATAATTACGACAAGGAAAACATACATGTAGTCAATTACATCAACTGATCAAAACAAGTATTAGATGGTACATGCATACAAGAAAAAAAAAATGAAATTATTTTTAATTAAAAGTTTAATACCAATGCACCTTGAAAATAACTTTAAAAATTATTTAGGGAGTATCTTTTGAAGATTAATTCAGCTTCTTTGAACTGAATGCTTGCAAAAATGTCTTATTTTATCTTGATAACTGATATCAGTTGGAAGGCTGCGCTGATACAAGGACAAGGCTCTCCGGGTGTGTTGAACAGATTTTAAAAGATATTCAGAGAATTCAGAAAACAGCCCTGCTTGCAAGATCAAGTACATACCGGTAATTAAGATTTTGATCAGCTTCTGCAAATTTTAGAGACATTCATTTCAAAATTGAATTGTCTATCATTTAAAATATCAACTCTATTCTGTAAGCTATCTCCAACTACCCCAAATAGTGTGAAAATACCAAATATAAAGAAACAGAACTTTGGGTACATAAGATTGTCAGTAACTTTAACAATAAATGGATAATTAATTCAGAATTTGATCAGCTTCTGCCAATTTTAGAGACATTCATTTCAAAACTGAATTTGTCTATTATTTCAAATTATCAACTTCATTTTGTAAAGTATTTCCGACTACCCCAAACAGTGAGAAAATATCACATATAAAGAAACAGATTTTTAGTTATATCAGATTGTCAGTAACTTTAAGAAATGAATGATTAGTTCATTCAAAATCAATAATGAGGTAACAAGTATTTTCTTCCATTTAACTGAGATATACCTGAATATATCAATTCTTTTCATACTCAGAGAATTAAAGAAACTATTCATAGGTAGCTTCTAACGCATCGTAACAAGTTCTTCCGAGGATGTTGGATGGATGGCGACAGTGTCGTCAAACTGAGCCTTGGTAGCACCCATCTTGACTGCAACCGAGAAACCCTGTAGCATCTCGTCACATCCTAAACCTTGCATATGAAGCCCAACGACCTGAACAGAGTAGGAGAAAGAAGTGAGGAAAGTAAATACGAATGATGTAAAAAAAAATGACAATAACATCATGCATTATGAATCAATTGGTACTATGATAATTCAAAAATATAGTAATCTTTGATGTCATTTGGCCTGAGTATCACCCATCTTGATAGCGACAGAGAAACCCCAGAACATATCATTGCAGCATAAACCTCGCACATGCAGACCAAGAGAAAACTGAGAAAGGTCAAAACAGAAGATAACAGTGAACCTGGAGCACTGCAATGTCATAGACATGAAAGCTTTATAAAAGGAGTCCCTTTTATTCATATATTATCACTATCATTATAGATATACTAAAGTTTTAAGTGTTTCCAAATGAATAAAAAACAAATAGTAAATGAATGAATAAACAAGGCAATAACAAGATTGTGTCTCCCCCATCCGCGACTAAATAACACGAAGGTTTCCCCAAGTACATCCCTAACCAAGTTTGATGTCACAAGAAAGTCTTGCAGGTAAACTTTAATGTTTGACCTAAAATGACCTTTAACCTTACCATGTGACCTGATGGCACAATAGAATGAATGTACCCCTAGTGCATCTATCACCCAAACTTGTTGCTATTGCAGCAACATGTGCCAAGTCATAAGAGAGTCTTGCAGGTAAACTTTAACATTTGAAATAAAATGACCTTTGAACTTACCATGTGACCTCCAATACCACTATAACATGAAGGTCCCCCAAGTACATCTATGACCCAAGTTTAGTTGAAAAGAGAGCAACGGTTGCAAAGTTTTTTTGTCATAAGAGAGTCTTGCAGGTAAACTCTAACATTTGACCTCAAATGACCTTTGACCTCACCATGTGACCTCTGACAGGACCACAACATGATGTTACCCCTAGTGCATCTATCACCCAAGTTTGGTTGCCATTGGACCAACAGTTACAAAGTTATGTGTCATAAGAGAGTCTTGCAGGTAAACTTTAACGTATGTAAAAAGAGTCTTGGAGGTACTCTATAACAATGTGATCTCAAATGACCTTTGACCCAACCATGTGACCTCCGACAGCACCGCAACATGATGGTACCCCTAGTGCATCTACCACCCAAGTTTGGTTGCCATTGGACCAGCAGTTGCTAAGTTATGCATCATAAGAGAGTCTTGCAGGTAAACTTTCACATTTGTGATGGACGGACGACGGACGACGGACGGACACCATTTGGATCCCTTAGTCTCGCCTTCACCTCCGGTGGGCGAGACAATAAATAAATGGATAGACAGACAGATAGATAGATAGACAGATGAATAAATAAATACAAACATCAATCAATCAATCAATCAATCAATCAATTTTCCTTTTCTACTCCACTTCACCTTTTCCTCTGGACCAGCACATACAAGCTTCATCTTAGTCTTCTCCTTCCTCTCTGTCATAGCAAAGTACATATTGTTGAATGAAGACTGGTATATCTTCACATTATCACCCCCAAACTTCTCAATGGCCTCCGCTGAATGGGGAGAGAAAGGACAAAAGGCATGCATACACATTAACCTGTTAAACTCCAAGCCCGAGATAACTCAGGCTAGGGTCTATGGAAAATATATGTTATACTGAAACCAAATCGTGTTCAACAGGTCAACCAGTTTGAACATATGAACTGGAGCTCTTTGTCATTTCCTACTTAAGATTTCCTAACATGTCGTGGAAGCGTCGTGGTCTGGTGGTTCTGACTCTCGTCTTTCAATCAGAGGGTCGTGGGTTCGAATCCCAGCCATGGCGTTAATTTCCTTCAGCAAGAAATTCATCCACATCGTGCTGCACTCAACCCAGGTGAGGTGAATGGGTACCTGGCAGGAATTTATTCCTTGAAATGCTTGCGCGCTGGCGGCTGCCGGGCTAAAGCCAGGGTAATAATATCCAAGTCCTTTGGAAGCGCATAGAGACGTTATATCATAATGTGATATGCGCTATACAAGAACTGTATATTATTATTATTATTACATACACTGTTACCAATGTTTTTGTTTGAAGCCCTTTCTTAGGTCTTCTGAGCTCACCATGCCCTTTATCTTTTTTATTTTTTTCACTTAAGAATTTTAAAAGGACAATGAGCATTAAAATCCTGAAACTGCCTCTCTGTCATAGCAAAGTACATGTTGTTGAATGTAGACTGGTAACTCTTTACATTATCACCCTCAAATTTCTCAATGGCCTCCACTGAAGGAAGAAAACAAAGGACAAAAAGCAGACATACACTTTAACCAGTATGAAGAAATGTTCACTGGAGCTCTTAATTATTTCCTACTTTAAAACTTAAGATTTCCTCGCATACACCGTTACCCACTATGTTTTTATTTTTGTCGTTTTCATCAAAGCCCTTTCTTAGTTTTTCTGAGCTCACCATGCCATTTTATTTTCACTTAAGAATTTCAAGAGGACAATGAGGAATGAAACTGCCTACAGGCTGAAAAGGTAAATTACTGTTCTGTCTGTGCATATTCTTTCCAAATGCATAGCTTATTCCAAGAAGAAAAAGGCAATAAAAAAACAAAAGTGCTTTTACTTTGAAAAAGGAAATCTGAGTAATTTAGCAATAGGAAAATTCCTGTCCGGAAGAGATCAATTAATTAAATACTAACATAATTAATTAATTTAGTCTTACCTTCTGTCATTCCTATGGTGCCGATGGGTGGATGAGAGAAGACTACCGTTGGAATATTGTTATAGTCTAGCTTCAAGGTGGTCTGGTTATTAAAGAGACGATGAGAAAGCCTCCTTCCAGCAGCAATGGCAACTGTGAAAAGAGAACACACAAAAAGGCATCTTCTAATAACAAATAAACAGGTGAATAACATGAGTCAAACTCCATGACACCCACAACATATGGCAGTATGTATATCATGCATCCCAAGGGATGAAAATAGCAATCAAGTTTTTCTTGGTTTGTTGATATTACTTTTTTCAACTAATGTATGGTTGTTGTGGGGGGGGGGGGGTCTCCCTCACTCTCTCTCTCTCTTCATTCAACCCTCAACAGCATGAGAAACACTTTAAAATCACTTTAGGAAACTTTTCTATTGAACTGAAATTTCATTTAAGATGACATGACAGTAGTTTTATGAAGAAAGAAATTGCAGACTTAAACAATGTAAACTCTAGGGCAATTTCAATAGCATCGCCATTTAATTATGAGCAAAATACATACATAATCCAAACTGAGTTCAAAGGTAATACACTTGTGTATAGAAATTGCCCATAAGTTCTTTCTTAACTCGTTGACTACTGAATTTTCAAAGTTGCACAGCCTTAGCAAAGGGGAAAACAGGTTTCCACAGCCTACAGCTTAGATGTCAACCTTTTGTCAATTTTGCAGTATTTTCATGTCTGAAAAAAGAGTATATCTTATTTCATATTCATAGACCTGGGCCCCGTTTCAAAAAACTTGTTATCAGTAACAACTGCAACATGTCTATGACAAACTTGCTCTCAGCCAATTAGATGCAAGGATTTCAGTAGCTTATAACTGTTATTGCAACTTGTTATTGATAAGAAGTTTTAGAAACAGAGCCCTGTACAATAACTAAAGTTCAGGAAAAACAGTATTTGGCTTGAAACCCGCAGTATTTTCTCTAAAATACTGTACAAAATACTGCAAAGAGGAACAGTTGGCATCACTGCCATCATTTTCAAGACACTTTAGAGCATATATCAAATTCAAAATCCTTTTACTGGTATATCACTCAGTTCATGGCTCTGCTCCACAGTACAACTCTGCTCTCATTCACACCTACACACCATCTAGGCTTCTACGCTCCAGTGACTCTGGCCTTCTTATAATTCCAAAATGTAAAACAATTGGGGGGAAAGGGCATTTATCCATGCGGGGCCCTCACTATGGAATTCCCTCCCACGAGAGATCCGGGATAGCAAGCGTGTGGAAACATTCAAGATTAAACTAAAAACGTACCTCTTTAACTCATTTTATCAATGATTTTCTGTTATTTGTAATTTTGTTTGCCCCCCCTTCACTTGTGCGCCTTGAGCATCTCTTACGAGATGGATATGGCGCCTAACAAATTGCATATATTATTATTATTATTATATCGTCTGTTTGGAGTCAGAAGGGCTTCAGTCTGTATTAAATGATATGAGTTAACACCCTTCTGGCAGTGAACAGACGATATGTGAGTACCTGGAGTAAGGAGGGCTCTACCACACACATCTCCTAGAGCATAGATGTTTGGTGCTGAGGTATTCTGGTATTCATCTACAACAATGTGTCCTTTGGGATCAGTTTTCACCCCCTGAGAAAGAAAAGGATAATGATCTGCATGAGATGAAAAAGAATTACTAGTAAATTTTACCTTATTTGAAGAATAAATACAGGAATACTAAAATCAAAATTTTGGTTAACTGCTAGCCTTTAGCTTGGAGTAAAGGCCAAATTGGCTTCAAATCATAGCCGATCGAAAGATTGCTATGACGTCACTACGATTAGGAATTGACTGCACCTTCGTATTGACAAGGAAGCTCGTAATAGACTAGAGTTTCAACTTTATTCCTACGACTATTTAGAAATTTGGTCATTATGATTTTCCATGTTGGAATGTTCATATCTAATACTATAAGAATTTTTTTCCAAAATCTGAGCGCAGACAGATCATGTAGTATGCAATGTACTTAACTTGTGAGACAGTCATGGCAGAAATCTGCAGTGATAGATATCCTTGTTACTATTGGGCTAATGGGACCAGCCTATATTGCTAGTCTCATTAGCATGGTAATTGTTAATGCATAAAACATCAGGAATGCCCCCTGCTAATTTTCTTCTCCAAAGATGAAGTTTAGCTTTCCCAACAAATTCCAGGAAACAGGAAATATCAAGTAGGAAATGGTACAGGGATATCTCTATTTGCAGGCTTTTTGACTCCTGTCTAGTTTCACTAGTCTTTTAATAATTAAGACTATACTTCCTGCATTTGGAAATATGAGGGTATCAGTATGGTTTCTATCATTCTATACATGTTATAGGTCAGGTTCAGTCTAAAGATTTGAAGTATAAATGTGAAATTTATACAGGTGTTGTAGGAGTTTAAAAAAAAAAAAAAAAAATGGTATGTCAGGGAATGAAATACATGAAGCAAAACACTTTTCTTTTCTTTTTTTTTTTTTTTTACTAAATAACAGTGCTATTCATTATTTTTTAATTCTGCTGATCCATACATTAACTTAGGAAAATTCATTTTATTCAGGTCAGGGGGATAGTGCTGCTTTTAACAAGCCAAATGGTATTTCAAGGTATCAATGATCAATGACAACCCTACCAACATTTTTTTTTTTTTTTCACTACATCATGTTCCAAGTCCATGACCCTTTGTTGAAGAATACCTTCCAATGGCCAAGATCAAACAATTCCCAAAGGTTTCTAAAAATGTTTTCTTGAAATGCAGCATCACTGATATAACTAAAAATTGGCTTTAGAATGAAAATGTTTCAGCAGCACATCTAAGAAATAATTTCATTTGTGTTTTTCAAAAAATATTCAAGTCCAAGGCCCTTTATTAGCAGATGCCCATAGCAGAGAATTCTCAATGGTTTGTAAAAATGTTTCCTTTAAAGACACGCAGTCATGGACTTTCATGGGGATTCTGACACCATTCGGATGCTTACCCAGTAACAGGTGATGTCCATCACCAAGAGTGGAATTGAGTTTTATGACCAACAGACCTTATGTAATGCTCTGTACTTCTACCCATTTCCCCATATGGTGAAGTCATCATCTCCTTTCCCTAACCCGACAATGCCCGAAGCAGGCCGAAGAATCACTATGATGGAACAGCTTGTTTGCTGTGCTCCAGAGATGTAGCTCTATTCCAGTGCTTTTCAAAAATTCTGGAGTCAGCATATTATGATCCACTCCCTATGACAGCCCACAACTGAGTGTCTTTAAAAGAAAATGTCTCAGCAGTGGGTCTAAAAAATGATAATATCATATGATTCTTACGACATGTTCCAGTCCAAGACCTTCTGTTAGTGGATGTCTTCCAATTGCCCAGAGTAGACAATCAAATCCCTTGAATGTCCCTGCTGTTGTGTTATAGGTCAGGGTGCCATCTGATTCCTTGACAACAGATATAGGCTAAATGAACAAAATACAGTTGGCATTGTGAAAATGAAAACTGACTATTCAATATTGCAAACTGAAAATTGAAATTTGAAAACTGAAAATCGAAAATTGAAACTGAAAACTGACAACTCAATACTGAAAATGGAAAATTGAAAATTGAAAATTGAAAATTGAAACCTGAACATTGAAAATTGAAAACTGAAAACTGAAATTGAAATGAAAATTTAAAACTGAAATTTAAATCAAATATCATTGTCCACTGAAAATAATTTTTCACTGGTACAAATACAATGGCACATTAAAGCGAAGTAAAAAAAATAAACAGCAATATGTATATTGCAATTTACTGAACGGTTAAGATAAGAAGTAAGGCCAGGCACATAAAGTGTGAAAGGCCGCTTAATAGCATATCTCACATTGTCTAAATAAAATATTTTCAGCCAACTATACATCTGTGGAATTAGGGAAACAGGTGACTGACACAAATACTCATGAAAATTGCATTAAACAAAATAGTCTGCTTGGAGCCAGAAGGTTGTTTAGACCTACATCATATATAGTGGTGACCTCTAATTCTAAACAGACAAACTTATATATTCAGGCATTTATTATTATCATCCAACCTTGGCACCTCTTGAACAGTAATCGTAGGCTCAAAAGCTAAATGCACCTGTATCGTATGAGCAACTTAATACTTACAGAGCTTTTTCTGACCAGATTAATTCCAATGTTTTCAATACTCTCGGTCACATTGGCCGCAATCATCGAGTCGAAATTCCTCAGAGCCTGGTTGAAAAAGAGAGGATTACAAAGAGAAGAGAAAATCAAACAGTGAAAGAAGACATGTATTACAAGTTAACTACAATAACCATGCCTACACCTGGACCCAAACATTATATACCTCACCATTAACCCAAAACCTAAAACCCTATCGCAACAACCCTAACTATATGTTTAAAACAATAAACCCTTTGAGGAAATGTTGACAACACAAATATGGGATCACAAAAAATATAGGACTTTTATAGGTTAAGCTCTCTAGCATTGAAGTCAAACAAATGAGATGGACATGAGACTGACAGGTGATCAAAAAAATTTAAATTACATTTCTTCATACAGCTAAGATTCTTTGATTAGAGGCTGGTTTTAACCTGTTGCATAAAGGAATCGCATGGTCCCTGTATTAAATCAATGGGAGCTTAAGAATTCTGTAGTCAAAAGGTTAAGTTATTTCGACCATGGAACTAGGGTATAAGATTAAATCCATCTCCATCATCTTTACTTTAAGATACTATTTTTATTTGAGTTTTTTAAAAATGGGGGGAAAAGGCCAACCTGATCTCTCCTGATAAAGAGGGAGACATCACTTCCAAGTTCTTTCAAGATTCCTGCCAGTTCAACAGCAATGTATCCTGCTCCTACTACTGCTGTCTTCCTGTAAAGATATACAAAATCAGAAACAATGGTTATTCAGAGAAGGTGAATTTAAAAACTGTGGCAAATAATAAAAGCAAGGCCCCATATCAATCCTTTTTAATAGATTTCAATAGCATTTTAGGGCTCAAGTGCAAGTGGCCCTTGTAATATTTTGCAAATTGAATGTTCAAAGTAAAAAATAATGGTGGGGGGGGGGGGGGTCATTTGCACAAGACCCATAAGAATTATAGCATATATGAACAGGTTAAAATATGGTAGTAATGAAAAAAACTGACTTTACTATGGCTAAGAATGTAAAAGGAAACATTACACCTGTCAGTTTAGCACAAAAGTGATCATTATTTACTAGCATAAACCTCAGGTCATTTTCAACAGGAAAATGCGAATGCTATTTGAACTGACATTTTATCAACCCTAATAGCATACATATGAAAACAACCAAGTATGTAGGATTTCTAAGATACAGGTTTTAATTATGTTGCATTTTAGAAACAAGCAGAGTTTTATGTAACCAATTATACTTGCATAGGATCAACAGGAAACCACAAAACATACTACTCTAATCATTCGTCATGACTTACTTGGGAAGGTCTGTGAGCTCAAAGAAGCCATCGCTGCTGATTCCATACTCAGCACCTGGAAAAGAAACATAAGAACAACGAACATGTCTGACAGATTCAGTGAAAGACAAAATCAAGATGATTATTCAGAATAGGTCCCTATGATAATTGCCCAACATTCAAGAACAAATATCAATTTAATTCATGCTTCAACTCTGGATCTAAAACTATGCTTTACTGTAAACGTGGAATATTTTGCGATGTTGAAATTTTCGTGCATTTCGCGCAGCATAACACTTGCGTGAAAATAAAACCATGCAAAATATTTTTATTGTGCATGTGAATACGGTTATCCTAACTGTCCACGAAAATTCAAAATGCGCAATTGTGTTCAACTTGGCTGAGAGCAAAAAATTAATAGCATGAAAATTTCCATTTTTACAGTACTCTCATCCCAAACCTAACCTAGTATCCCCTTGCAACTCATTCCTAACAGCTAACTTTCCTATAAAGCTGGAGGAATGTATCAGATGTACCCCTTCCCCTAAAGAAATAGATAAATAAACAGTGCAACAACAAAAAATGAAAGGGGGGTTGAAGGAGAAATTTGCTCCTAAATAATGAAAAAAAGTCAGACTGGAAGAATACACATTGCAATTTTTAAATCACAGCTACATGGTATATCAAAACTGTAAATCCATCAGTTCAAATGGGGAATAATATGAACTAAATGCAAAAGTAGACGTACACATGTTAATACTAGTTAATACTTCTCTATCAAATTCAAACTAATATATAAACATTCATAACATAAAGCAGTATATACAATCAAACAATTCATCATTAACTTTGTCACACACAGTGGTGCTTTATTACCTGGAACATCTGGAAAAGTGGGTGCCCCACCCACAGCTATCATGGTGTGACGACCTTTGAACTTCTGACCATTGACCTCAATGCACCCATCGGGTGTGAACTTGCCACAGCCAGGAATGAATTCCACCTTGGCTTTGTTAAGGTTGGCCTCGTATATCCCATTGAGACGCTTGACGTAGGCATCACGCTTCTCCTTGATCGTGCTGAAAAATAAGGCATATGAACAGGTGACATTTTAATGCACAAGTTTCACACCAAACATGAAAATTGGAAAACACAGAGATACACAGATTAAAAAGTATCAAAACCTTTAAAAATCCCTACAGGTAAGAAAAGTAGTAATTTTTCATAAAATACTAGTATAGACTGTTAACTACCTTAAATACGATCTTACACTGCTGGATAATAATATATTTTTTTCCATACCATTCATTAAACTGAATTTCTATAACACTGATCAAAATTTTTTTTAGATTTTGGAGGGATCAGAGATCTTGCTCCTCTAAAGTGCACATGAGCTTGGGACACTACTTGCTTGTTGTCAGCAACCCGGGGGGATGTGTCTCATTGAGGAAAAAGGGTCGTTTTTTAGCACCGGGCGGGGAACTTGGGGAGCCACTTTAGTGTATCAAAAACAGCAAAAATCAGAAAAAAGGGTATCAAATTCACTAGTGCCGGAACCTGAAAAGGGTAGGAAATTTGATAGACCCTGACGATGGAATGAAAATATGGCAAATCAATCGCTGTTACTGTGTGTATTTTGTGAAGAAAAGAAAAAAATACCTCTCTTTTAATGAGAATATTCTTTAATGTATTTACGAGCAGGGTTTTTTTACTTGAAAAATAGGGAAAACATCTAGTTGGAGATATCCCTGCTTAGGGTATATAAAAGTAATGCAAGATATAAAATCCCCGTTAAGGGTTTAAAAATCTGAGATCACTCATGGATTTCCCGTTTATCGTATCAAAATCGCCCCTACCTTAATCCCCATTTAGGGTGCTTTTCAGAAAGTGATTTACGCAGATGCTGTACAGGCCTCAATGAAACACATCCCCCGGGGTCGGCAATTGCCCATAGACCTTAATCGATGCAAGGTTAGTATAATATTGCATTCATGAGAAAAGCGACAGCACTGTAAAAGCCGGCATAGCCAAATCTTGCAGACTCACAACAAAAAGTGAGACTACATCGCGTAAGTGAAGCTGAATTCTCTCAGCTACAAAAGTGGCATTATCTTAAAATTGAATGTTTGACTGATGTTTTTTTCACTTCTTATATTTATTTTGACAACTTAAAACTTACCAAAAAATGATGATTTATTGCTTCATCTGCACTCAGAAATTTCGCTCTCTCCGCCGAGGTCAACCGGAAGTTCGACCTCTCGACCTCTATGTATGCGAAGCTCAATTACCATCCAGGATACCGGATTCGCAGAGATTTTGTGTCTGCACGGCATAGGGTCTGGCCTATAGTGAGAGGGGTAAATATGGTTGTCTTACCTCCAGTTGAATCCCTTGAACTCTACATTGAAGCCATAATCTTGATGGTCATGAATCATCTCCATATGCAAGGCTGTGTTGAACATAATCTTCTTCGGAACACATCCAACATTCACCTGTCAATAAGTGTCAAACAAAGTCTTTATAACATGGACAAAGAAAACATTCATTACATTAAATATGCTTTTAAAGTTTCATCATCAGTTTTCTACACAAGAAATAACAATAAAACTGCATCATATGGAGGATAAAATGTCATCTTCTTTAATAGTATCACTCACATTTACCTGTATTACATTAGAGATGATCAAAACCAGTATTTGAAAAGAGAGCATAATGAATGGAGAACGAAACGCTTTGATATATTGTAATTGTTCATTATTCCATGAGATCATGCACTACTGAATATGAAACAGAAGGGGTAAAACACCTTTGATTGACATTGTATCTGTATCTGTATGGTTCGTGGTCAAATAACCAGTAAGAACCTCATCACTCGAGAGAGTGTACATTTTGGAGTTGAGTCCCATGACTTTGCTTGACAGGATGGCCTTTTGTATTGCTTCCCAGTGTCTGGTTTGTCTTATTGGTTTCTCTTTCTCCTTATGAACTCAGAGTCAGAAATTAGCAATAAGATTCAGATCAAGAATTTAAAAGTTCATAAGGAAAAAGAGAAACCAAGACAAAACCAGACAGTGGGAAGCAATTTCAAATTTCAGGCAATCAGTGATATCGATTCAAGATTGTTTTTTCTGCTGTATTAATGTCTTTCAGGTATACATGTAGTCTATAGTCACCAGGCTATGCTCAATACTTACGCATGTTCCTCCAAGACGTTTGCCTTCAATAACAGCAGCAGTTACGCCAAACTCCGTGGCTCTCCGAGCGCTGGCGATCCCCCCAGACCCGCCGCCCAGCACCAGATAGTCGTAGGTCTTAACTCCATCGGCCGCCATCGTGCACAAATGACGGAAGTTTCTTTGCATTTGACAAAGTCGTAGCATCAAAAGGACTGGACCGTTTTGTCACCTATTGTGTCCTAGATGAAGTAGCGAGGTCTAGCTATGTGGTGCGAAAGCGAATCTGAAATGCTGTATTTTTTAGCAAGTCATTGTGCTCTGCATGCAACACGGCGTGCAACCTCAATTATTGTTTACGTTTTATATTGAGCCTAGAATTGACAAGCAAACTCTTTTTTGTGAATTGAAGGGAAGTTTGTGCTATTTTCTTCAGCTCTTTATACGCTCAAAATGTATAAAGTGTAGGTATGGTCAAATTTCTATATTTGAAGTTTGTTTTAATATTTTTTAGTGAAGTAAAGGAAATATTTTACATTTGCTTTGTTTTTAAAAATCCTACTTAGTTTGAAACACCAGACTAATGTTGTAAGTGCCCTATTCGCTTTCCAGACAGATTTATGTCACTTTCATTACACGCTTGCTCCGTGACGATCAAGAGCTAAAAATATGAAAATACTTTGAACAGGATTAAGTTCGTAATCTATCAAACTGAGAAATATTTTGATGTCCTTCAAAGTAAATGGATATTAAACACTAATGAGAGACGGGATGAGAGAAGTCATTTACATCTTGAGCTGAGACTTAGACTAACACCAAAGTCGACGCCCATTTTTCCTATTTCTCTGTCTCGAGGGTCGTCGAGGGTCGTCTCGGGTCGTCTCACACATTTATAAAAATGCATTTTGCAGACTTTCCGAAAAGAGGTGCAGTTTGATTTTCTCCAATAATTTGATATCTTTGCAGGATAAGAGTCAATTTGAAAAATGAGGTACTACTCATGTATTGGCCTAAAATATAAGTCTAAATCAATGCTCACAAATTCTCTATCAGCTCATCCTGCATCTACCCTCTCCCGGGCCCTCTCCAGACTTTCCTGCTCTTTCTTTCTCTTTCTCTCATATCTGATATCTATGCCCTTGTATCTTCTTTTAGTTATTTTTTTCTGATGAATGTTCTACTAGCCCCCCCCCCCCCCTTCTCTCTCTCTCTCTCTCTCTCTCTCTCTCTTTCTCTCTCTTTCTCTCTCTCTCTCATTCTAACTTAATTTCAGTGTTTTAATAACTCATATACCTTTCATTATATGAATTATGCCACAAATGGGAACATTACCCCTCCACAATACCATCTCTCTAATCCCTCATTATCATCCCACCTCTTTCAATCTCTCTCTTTCCCTCTCTTGTTTATCCCCCCTTCCTTTGCTCTTTCCTGCTCTCTCTGCTTCTCTCTCTCTCTCTCTGATTTGAATAAGACACTCCCTCAATTCAAAATGATCAATCTATTCCCGAGTGAAGAGACGAAAGAAAACTTTAACATATAATCATGAGTCAAAGACACTGCATGGATTTACAAAATACATCTTTTATGCATTTATTCCCAAAGCAAGAAATACCAGTGCCTCAAATAATTTGCAAAATATAAATGTAAAAATTACAGAAAATACAAAGCTAGAAGAAGTACTGAAAGATGTATTACAGTCTTTTGAAAACAGATTTAGTATTTATTATTTATTCTGCATTTCCAAGAGAAATACAACAATATAAACAAAGTGGTTACAAATATTAGAACATTTACACATGATACACATATACACCTCAGGAACAAGCAAACATTGCATTATCAGCAATTTCCTTTGAAATTAAACAATTCTACATTTTTCCGAGCTAAATACATTTTGCTAAAGTATTCTGCCCAATTCACGGTAACAATACAAAGGCCTTATAATAGATGGTTCATACACTACTATTATTGCTTGGATATAAAGTTCAATAGTGTGACAAAATAGGCCTTAAGAGTCGGGGGCAGAGCTAGGAGATAGGGGGGCTGGAATAAAAGACAGGGTTTGTGTGTGGCTAGAATCATGTCTATTCTCTGAATTCTGACTAGAAACATTTTCTTTTGGAAATCATGTGTTCATTAAAAAGAGACTGTTCAATTTTTGTGTCTGGCATACCACAAAGTGAACAAGTATTTGAGAGCCTAAAGAGGTATGGTATTAAACCAGCAGATCATTAGACAGTGGTTCATTAAGGTTTATGGGTTGATTATCATATTATAAAGATCTTGTGTGAAAATCTAGGAATTCTGGGGAAATCTGGGAAAGACCAATAGAACTTCTTACCATCCTCAGTCAGATGGCATGGCCGAGAGGCACAAACACACTCTCAAGCAACAGCTGGGAAAGCAGCTACATGATGTAGGCTCATCTTGGGATAAGATCTAGGGTGAGGTTAAATTGGCCTGCAAGACAACTCCTCACTCATCCATTGGCTAATCACCATTCTTTCTGGTCCATGGTTGAGACGCTAGTTAACCTTACTGTTCCTCTTTTCCTCCTTCTTCCCTTTCCAGGCCGGATCTTGACATGTATGATACAGACCTTCTTTCTCGCATTGACTAAGCTTTCAGCTGTACTACCAAGAGATCTGCTGAAGCACTTGAAGCACAGAAACATTTTGATGCTTGTTCATGATTTGCTCCATACAAAGTTGATGACTTAGTCTTGATCACTGACTCTACGAACTCTCACCACAAGTCATCCCCCAGCTGGGAAGGTCCAGATTGTGTTACATGTACCTGCCAAGTACAAACCTTCTGTCTATCAGGAATCGAAAACAACATGGGACATCTTAGGCCAGAGAAAGTGCTATATCTGGCACGAGAAAGATTTTACTGGCCTAATGTGGATGATGACTTGACCAGGTACTAGTACATAACCCAACAATGTATATGCCTGAAGTAGAGGAAACCTCAGAGACAGACCAAAGCTAATCTCATCCTCATCAAGACCATACAGCCCTTGGGGATGCCCTTGCTTACAGTGCAAAGAGCATGATCTTTATCTAACTCTTCTTAATTTGTCCAAATCTTTGCTGGAGAGAAGTTCAAGTGAATGAATCAGTGAGTAGTTTTGTCGTATTTACTTAAAGAACAAGTTGATTAAAATTATGGCAGCCAAAAGACCACTGGATACTCCAGAAAAAAGACCGCACAGCCCTTTGAGTTAATTTTGATGACTTTGTACATCTGGAGTGTAGCAAAGGGGGCTAAGAGTATTGTGGTGGATGATCAGTTCACTCGCTTCACACAGGCCTACCCTACTCGAAACAAAAGCAGAAAGATAGCAGCTGGCATCACCTTCAATAACAACTGTCATAAGTATATGAATTTCAGAAAAAGACTTTACAATGACCAGGGAAGAGAGTTTGAGAATCATCTGTTTCATAGTCTCACACTCTCGCACAACACCCTACAGTCCGCAGGGTCAAGTGGAGAGGTTCAATGGGACGCTGCTTGGAATGCTACGGACCCTCGCAAAAGAGCAGAAGAGTTTACGGGGAGCTTATGTTGGTAAAGTGGTACTATGCCTACATTGCAATGATTCAATACGATACTCATCATTTCACTTGCTCTTCCGCAGACATCCTCACCTCCCTATTGATCTTGCTTTTGGATTGGATCATAATCATGACTGAAAGTGTACTTCCAGCAAGGAGAGCTATGTGATCCAACGGAAACAACAGATGAAATAAGCCTATGACATTGCTTCTAGGAATTGATTTATAGTTGTTTTTGGTATAATGCAATATTTCATATTCATCTATGTAAATTTCATCCTGCTAATTTTGTATTCTTTTACCATGTATTTCCATCTTGTGTTATATGATTTTTTGTTTTTATTCCACAGCTTCTTGCTGATGTAAGTTCCGTGAATAAATAATATCAATTTGAAATGAACAGAAAATTGATGGAATAACAGACAGCCGGCCAATGGAAACAGGGTGTATGTAGTCCTTTTCGTCTGTTAATAAACTATTCTATCACCAAATATATGTACTTATCTATTTGAGAGAGCCCCTTCATCTTGAGTGAATTCCATTCTACATGTTAACACTCACCACTCAGCACGTTATGTGAACGATTACTACAACATTATATAAACATTAATTTAAATACCTGTATAGCAAAGAAAAGAGACGACCTCTTGCTGATGTAAACATTATGGCTCAAGAAGCCTGATGACATTTTTCTCCTCAAAGACGAGAATACCAACCATTAAATCATACTGTCAAAATTCAGAGAGCCAAGTTCCTCACTAAGATGCATAATAAGCACTTTGGCTTTTGGGATGAGTACAAATATTCCAGACACTGAGAGGTTGTTGCACTGGGGTGTAAGTCCAAACCCTCTGAACTACTGGCAGGAAGTAGGGCGATATGCACAGGATGGAAGACCATGGATAGCAACAGTGAATGCCACAGGGCACTCGGTAGGCTTAAGGCATAGGACATTTGTTAAACATGTAAAAAAAAAAATTCAATGTGTAACGACAGAGCTAATATGGTGATATCTACATCTACCTGAGGGCCAAACTGGAGGAGTATTTTCAACAAAATCCTCAACAGCCAAAAATTTAATGAACTAACATATTGCATTAATAATTAGTCACTTGATTTGAAATAGCTTCATATTTCAAGATAAACATCAGGAGCCCCCATTACGAAACACGATGAAAAGATGTACAAAAACATGTGACAAACAGGAAGTTTACCATAGCAAAGAAGAAAGAGAAAAGACCTCTTGCATGCGCAAACATTATGGATTGAGAAACATATTTTTCTCCTCAAGCGAGAATACAACCATTAATTCATGATTTTCACATTCAGATTAATTGTCCTTACAGGAAAAATTCACCAATATACCAAACAATCTGATTAGATTGTCTTCCTGTGATGGTGCATACTAGTACAAAATTTGAAGCTCACACTTAAAACAGTACTTGATATAGGGCATTAATAAAAAAGTCGGTCGAATGAAAAGACAGAAATAAAGATGACTGACGGACAAAGAACGGACAACCTGGAAACATGTTGCTACAAAAAACAAGGCAAACGCCAAGCGTTGTCTCGCCTGCATATTGCAGTCATGAAGAGACTGCATGTCAAAACTATGCTATATGACTTCTGAGGCTGTCAGCAGTTTAGGGGGTGAATTGTGGTTCTGACAGTTTACATATGCAATAATGGTATAGGCCTACTTTATCCCTAGGAAATCAGATAACACTAAGAATGCTGTTAATACTATGAAGCTATAATTATTTCCATGCAAGTAAGGAAATGAATGTTAGTGAAAAAGAATGTAACTGATAAAATGTGAGTAAAATTGTAAAATTAAATTAATTATTAAGGTGTTATGGCAAACTTATTGTTTGAAAAATGGTATGAATTTGGTGATTCCACGTCAAAGCTATAGAAAGTTATTAGGTGTACAACATAGCACAGTGCCAGTTATGAAAAGTTCATTGACCTTTGACCTTTGACCTTAATCAAATTCAACTCACATTCGAACTTGACCTGCACCTTCAAGAGATGGACCTCTCATATGAATTTGGCAATCCTACCTCGAAGGTATAGAAAGTTATTGTGTGTACAACATAGCACAGTGCCAGTCATGGAAAGTTTATTGACCTTTGACCTCTGACCTTATTCAAATTCAACTCATACTCAAACTTGACCTGTGCCTTCAAGAGATGTACCTCTGGTATAAATTTGGTGATCCCACCTCAAAGCTATAGAAAGTTATTGTGTGTACAACACAGCACAGTGCCAGTCATGGAAAGTTCATTGACCTTTGACCTTTGACCTTAATCAAATTCAACTCACATTCGAACTTGACCTGCACCTTGAAGAGATGGACCTCTTGTATGAATTTGGCAATCCTACCTCGAAGGTATAAAAAGTTATTGTGTGTACAATATAGCACAGTGCTAGTCATGGAAAGTTCATTGACCTTTGACCTTTGACCTTATTCAAATTCGACTCATATTCGAACTTGACCTGCGCCTTCAAGAGATGGACCTCTGGTATGAATTTGGTGATTCCACGTCAAAGCTATAGAAAGTTATTAGGTGTACAACATAGCACAGTGCCAGTTATGAAAAGTTCATTGACCTTTGACCTTTGACCTCAACTCACATTCGAACTTGACCTGCACCTTCAAGAGATGGACCTCTCATATGAATTTGGCAATCCTACCTCGAAGGTATAGAAAGTTATTGTGTGTACAACATAGCACAGTGCCAGTCATGGAAAGTTCATTGACCTTTGACCTCTGACCTTATTCAAATTCAACTCATACTCAAACTTGACCTGTGCCTTCAAGAGATGTACCTCTGGTATAAATTTGGTGATCCTACCTCGAAGCTATAGAAAGTTATTGTGTGTACAACACAGCACAGTGCCAGTCATGGAAAGTTCATTGACCTTTGACCTTTGACCTTAATCAAATTCAACTCACATTCGAACTTGACCTGCACCTTCAAGAGATGGACCTTTTGTATGAATTTGGCAATCCTACCTCGAAGGTATAAAAAGTTATTGTGTGTACAATATAGCACAGTGCCAGTCATGGAAAGTTCATTGACCTTTGACCTTTGACCTTATTCAAATTCGACTCATATTCGAACTTGACCTGCGCCTTCAAGAGATGGACCTCTGGTATGAATTTGGTGATCCCACCTTAAAGCTATAGAAAGTTATTGGGTGTACAACACAATTGTTGACGACGACGCCGACGACGCCGACGACACCGGAAATAGTGATACCTATGTCTCGCTCCGCTACGCAGGCGAGACAAAAACCACAAATGCCACTGCCATCATCTTCAGTAGGTGGAGGCATAAAAATAAACACACTGACAAGAGGTAAAATAGAAGAAAAATCATATCAATCAAATATACCATGCACTGAGAAGTTCCAGTTGATATTACGGATTCTGAGGTGACTTGCATAGCACTATTTTCAGAAAATACGCCAGTCACCGAAGAATCCATAATTTCAGCTAGTACTTTGAAAAGAGTGCATGGCATATTTGATTTATATCCTACAAGAGACAAAAGGTACATAAAAATAGTAATAAAAAAAGTCAACTTACCACATTTGCTTATTTTGCCTTGTCACACTAGGTCACATTTCCTATAGTCAACGATGAACGATGCAACAATCATGAAAATAACAATGAAAACTTGAACTTCGAAGTAAACAAAAAACAATGAAAACTGGAACACCATGGGCCTACAAAACGCCTCTTCCACTTTCCAGCTTTCTCTGTAGTCTTCACTGGGACTCAGTGCTAGTTTATCTCGATGATGTAATCATCTTTGGACGAACATTTCAGAAAAACTTATGCGATTGAGTGCTGCAAGCTTCAAATTGAAGCCCTAAAAGAGCTCTTCGTTTCAAGAGAACATTACTTTTCTGAGTCATGTCATCTCATCCACTGGTGTGCTGCCTGATCCAGCCAACATCAAGAAGGTTCGTAAATGGTCTACACCACGCAATATTACAGAGGTACAATCATTACTTCATCTGTGCAGTTATTACCGCCGATTTGTCAAGGGTTTTGCTCAAATTGTCCATCCACTCTATCAGCTTACTAACGAAGGAGTTCCGTTTGAGTGGTAAGAAGACCAAGCTTGAAGCTCATACTTCAAAATATTCTTAAGATATGGAGATAAGGAAAGAGTGGAATGGATGCATGGAAAAACATAAATATAGAGGGAAAAAAGACGGACCATTGGCAGACAGACAACCTAAACACATTATATGCATCTGGTACCATGTTAGGTGGGTGGAGGAATAAACATAAGAGGTTAAAAAAAGAGAAAAAAAAAACCATATGAGGTAAAATAATGAACTGACATATTGCATATATTATTAGTCATATGATTTGAAATAGTTTCATGTTTTGAAGATGAACATCGGAAACCCCCATTACAAAACACAATGAAAAGATGTACGAGAAAAACGTGACAAATAGGAAGTTTTTCATAGAAAAGAAAAAAGAGAGAAGACATCTTGCAGACACAAAAATTAAGGATCGAGAAGTCTTTACAGATTTTTCTCCTCAAAGACGAAAATACCAACCATTATTAAATAATGGATTTTCGGATTCGGATTAAATCCAAACAATCTGATCAAATTGTCTTCCAGTGATGGTGCATACTAGCACCAAGTTTGAGTTTGAAGTTTAACAGTACTTGAGATATGGCTTGACTTGACTTGACTTGACTTGACTTACTTGCATTAACAAAAAAGTGGGTCGAATGGACAGACAGACATAAAGACCAGTGATGGACAAAGAACACACAACCGAGGAATATAATGCCACTGCCACCACCTTCAGTAGGTGGAGGCATAAAAATAAATACATTGGCAAGAGGTGAAATAGAAGAAAATTTATAGAACCTTCTATATCAAAATATAATGAACTGACATACTGTATTTATTTTTTTTTCACTTGATCAAACAGAAGTTTCACAGCTTGTGGAGACATATATGTGTTCATGAGGGCTAAACTGCTAGAGTCTTTTCGACAAAATCCACAACAGCTAAGTTCTTGCCGATTAGAAAAATATACCATGGCAAACTCTTGAGAGACGAACAGCAACGAATACTGTTAAAATTCAGAGAGTCAAGTTCCTCACTAAGATGCTTAATAAGCACTGTGGTTTTCTGGATGAGTACTAATATTCCAGACGCTGAGAGGGTGTTGCACTGGGGTGCAAGTCCCAACCCTCTGAACTACTGGCAGGAAGTAGGGAGGTGTGCATGTGATGGGAGGCCAGGGATGGCAACCATGTTCATTACAGGACACTCCTTGAGCTCGAAACATGCAGCAGATAGCATAAAAAGGTTTCTCAAAAATGTAAAACAGGAAAAAAATCAGGAAGGGTAAAGCTCCTTTAGTAATGTAAATTGACAAAATGAATCACATTGCATACTAGAACTAAGTTTAAAGTTTGCACCGCAAATGGTTCTTGAGATATACTAAAACCTAATCAGATCGTCTTTCTATGGTCACTGATACTACCTGTACCACCAAGTTGGCAGTTTTAACTTTAGACTGTTTTAGATTGGTTCTTCAAACGGATTGAGATATGTCTTTTAAAAAAGCAGGATGGACAGACGGACCAATGGTTGAACGGATGGACTGACAACCCTAAAATATGATGCCTCCGGCACCACCTTTCGTAGGCATAAAAATAAATACACTCACAAAAGAGGTGAGATTGAAATTTTCATCAGCTCCTATGTGAAAAATATGAAGAAATGACATTTTGTACTCATTGTTGGTTATTTAATCAAACAGAAGTTTCACAGCTTGCGGGGATATTTATATCTTCATGAGGGTCAAACTGCAGGACAGTTTTTGGCAGAATCTTCAACAGCCATCCTCAAGTTCATGCAGACTAGGAATTATCATGGCAAACTCTTGAGAGAGGAAAAGCAACAAATACTGTCAAGTTCAGACAGTCCAATCCCATACTAAGATGTGTAATAAGCACTATGGCTTTCGGGACGGGTATGAATATTCCAGACACTGAGAGGGTGTTGCACTGGGGTGCAAGTCCAACCCTCTAAACTAATGGCAGAAGGTAGGACAATGTGCACGCAGTGGAGTCACAGGGCACTCACTGGGCTCAAGACATACAGTACAGAGCATGAAGAAGGTTTAATATTCAAAGAAAAAAAAATATGTAAGGATTGAACTCCTTTTAGGTCCTGTCAACTGACAAAATTAAGGACTTATTGTCATCATTGGAAAAACATTCTCAATGTGAAAAGCACTGTGACCCACAGTGCAAAAACCAGATTGTTAATATTCTAACTCTTTGTAGGTGTAGGCAGAGGATACACTCACAAAAGAGGTAAAACAGAAGAAAAATTCATAGCACTTTTATGTCGAAAATATAATTTACTGACATACCATATTCATCATCTGTTGACAAACTGTCATTTGTATTACACAGAACATTTATAGCTTGTGGCAGTATATTTGCATGTATGAGAGCAAAAACTGGGAGAGACTATGTAGAATACCAAAGAGCCATCATATCCAGGTGCGCACATGTGTACAATTAACTTATGATCATTTGAGCAATTCTCTGAGAAGCAATTTTTTAAAAAGTATAGATTTAAAAAAAACGAAGTGAGGAGAATCTGCAACATGATTAATGATGAAGATCTCAAGAGGAAGACATCACGCAGTAGGGCATTAAGTAAGGAGCTACAAATCATATCTTCAAAGCTCTTCGGCAGCACCAGGTGCATGACTGATTCATCAAGATAGTCAGAGACCTCTACGATGGAGGATACTTTTACCACAGAAGTTGGTACGACGAATCAAATCTTCATACACAGCGAGAAGAAGTAGTGAGTCTCTCTGTCTCCGACATTGTTCAATATAGCCACAGACCCCCTGCTATTCATTTAAAAAAAAAGGAGATTCATCGATATAACACCCCATGTACATGTATATAACCTAAATGTGAAGTTATCAACATATTTTTGCAGATACATGTACCTAAGGCACATTCACAAAGTTTTCAAAAGTGGAACAAACTTAAAATTGTACAAACTATCATTTGCTGTTTCATTTGAAAGGAAATACTTGTCCCTGTTTTACATGAAGAAAAACCATTAAATTTGTCTCATTAAAAAAAAGTTTCATTTATATATTAATCCATTGTTTCATTTATATCTTCCAGCTTTTGACTACGTGGAGAGGACTTGGCTTCAAAATTAGACATGACTGATAGCGGTGTGGTTTATGTACAGCAAGGCAATCAGAACCAACAACGATGCGGAAGGGTACAACAACTGTGAAAAGAGCATGGGCCAATACCAACTGGCAGCACTGCTCCATCAGGAAGTGCAACTGGCAGACCTTACCGTGAGGATGGTCGATCGTCACCTCATCACAAGAAGATACAGACAGCTGACCACGATCATGCAAGCCCGTGTCTTCAGGGCATGTGAGGCCCACAGGAACGGTGACAAAACCACACAGGAACTTCTGAGGGTCTGTGCAGTAACATTATGACTACATGGAGAGGACTTGGCTTCAAAATCAGATGTGACCGATAGCGGCTTGTGGTGTGTGTACGGCAAGGCAATCAGAACCAACAATGATGCGGAAGGGTACAACAACCATCTCAACAGGAAGGCTGGAAGAAAGAGCATGGGCCCATACCAACTGGCAGCACTGTTCCATCAGGAAGCACAACTGGTAGACCTCACCGTGAGGATGGTAAATTGTCACCTCATCACAAAGAGGCTGGAGGAAAGAGCGTGGGCCCATACCAACTGGCAGTACTGCTCCATCACGAAGCACAACTGGCAGACCTCACCGTGAGGATGGTCAATCGTCACCTCATCACAAGGAAACAGAGACAGCTGACCAGAACTATGCGAGCCTGTGTGTTCAAATCTTGGGAGGCCCATAGGAATGGCAAGAAGACAGCGCAGGAGCTCCTGAAGGTTTGTGCATTGACATATGGGTATGCACCGTAGATCTTTATTTTTCTTTCCTCCCTCCTTTTCCTCTCCGCAAGTCACTATCATACTCTCTTATTTGAATTTCTGATTTCTGATTCACCTGCTTTTTCCTAGTGAAAATTAATTTTTGAACATGTATATATATTCTAATGTTTTTGAAAAGTGACCTCTATTGCCTTTCAAGAGGTTCATCTTTGCAGACAATAGTAAATTGGGGGTGAGGGTGGGGTGGGTTTGGGGAAGGGAGTAGAAGCACAATGGCATCCCAACAAACACTGCAAGAAAAGCCAGCAGCATATGAATTGTCTTATCCATAGGAAAAAAAGAAAATTAGAGCTTCACTCGAAGTCATCTACAGTGTTTAGACTGTCAGCTCATTAACTACAAAATAAAATAAGTCACCTCATACAAAATACAACTCAGAAAATAGAACAAGTCCTCTAAGAAACATTATGCCAATTTGTACTCGGCATGTAATCATCTAATATGCGTCACTTTGTCGGACTTGAAACAGCCAACACTCTGCCATACTAAACAGTATAAGTTCCACAGCCAAAGCATGAGAAGCACAAGGATAAAGGAAAGAGACAGAGACTTAGCCTAATCAACATCAGTTCATCACATTCAAGCACAAAATCTCAGTACTACAGGTGCCGTTCGCCAAGAAGACAGGTGTGCAGCCAAATTAAAGACAACTACTGGTATTTGCTTAGTACAAGCAGGAATGGTTCAGAGAGGAGAAAATTTTTGTGGCTGGTTAAGGAAAACAGGAAGAGTTGAAAATAAAACATTCAAGTTGTGTCTCCACTTCCTCGGTGCTTGGGCATTTGAGCATCCCAAACCATAAACACCACCTATTCATACAGTACCGATAAAAGGACCACAATACATGTAGCATGCATCTTGTGATACTAACATGTCAGTTTTTTTTATGGTGTGAAAATAAACACCATAAATTATGACCAAATGAACTGATCCTGAACTTTCACATGAATTCAGTTTTTTGCACCCCGATCCTAGCCTGAAAACAGCCTGATGAAGTAAAGTGAAGGCACATTAAAATGTATAATGATACATATTAACATGTATAGGTGCCATACCACTGATCAACATGTACACCAGTAGGTACCAATGATTATTGTGAGATTCCTTACAAGTATCTCCACCACCCAATCTTGGGTTTACCCCCCCCCCCCCCCAATCACCCCAACCCTGCCCCCACCACCAATTTAGCATGAGGAAAGACCATTATCATGTATAAGAAAACCGTGAACATGTACATGCATCAATTACAAAAATTACAAAAGTAAAACCTTGTTCAATGTCATTAGTTACTATCATTACTTTCATTTTCATTCTTCATTATCTTCAACTTTTCATTTCTCAGTTCCTACTTCTTTTCTCTCATGGTATATCTGTCTTTTTCAGTTTAATGCTGTAAGAATACTGTAGCCATATCAATTATCCATTATCAATAATAATACCTATAGTGGTAATTACTCTAAACATGATTTTGCATCTTCTTTCTGCATTTTTCCATTGAAATTTTATTTGTATTTTGTATTATCCGATGTAAAAAGAATTTCCTATACGGACAAAAATTCAATTCAATTCAGTTCAATCCAGTTACTATTTACATTTTCAATATTATTTTCATCATTAATATAACATTATCCTTTATACTAACATTATTATTATTACAATCTACTTTACAAGAACATGTCTATGAAGAGAAGCTACATGTATTTCATGAGTCTGCCCTAGGTGATATCTGATCTGCTTGCAAACCTCTGAGAAGGGAAAACTGGAGAACCTCTCAACGAGAATGCTGAATGAGCCGCAGCTAGCCGCTGTCATGATGCCTCTCCTGATAGTTCTGCAATAAAAGGGAAATACATTATTTCCAAGCATTTGCCTTCTTCTTCTAAGTGGTTTTACAATCCCATTAGACAATAAAATAGGTCACTGTTTCACACCAAAGTCATAGTGAAAAGAGAGGAGGATTTAGTTTCATGAGTGTACAATGGTTTTGAAAGAATCTTTCAGTATTATATTACGAAATGATTTTTATCTCTGCACTTAATGAAAATAAAAGGAAAGACAATAGCTGTAACTTGCAAAACCATACCTCAAAGGCTTTTATAAGTTTGTTTTGAGAATGATTCTAAACTGACATACTGTTGATAAATTCTGCACGAGACAAGATTGCAGCATCTCTACAAAAACTTAGTTTTCATGAGAGGACAACACAAAAAGGTGTTCTTTTGAACTGATCTAAACGTTTGCCAGAAGGTGTATATCTTACATGACCAATCAACATATTGTACATGTTCATGCTATGCTTACTGGTCTTCTGAGTGCACCTGTTGGTCAAGAAGATAGACCAATACGATAAGTTTGTTTTTTCCTTCCATAGCAGTGAGCTAATTTATGATTTAATGTTTAGTAAATAATTGTGTTTACATTAGTACCGTACTGTATATTATTTGTGTGAAAATGTCTAAAGAAATACTACTACTACTAATAATATAATGATATTGCAGAAGAAGATGAAAGTAGGAGTATTCTTACCTATGTCTGTATTAGTGACTTTTTCTGTTTCCATTGCAGTGGATACGATTGATGTCTCATTGCATATTTGTAAGCTAGTGACAGGTCCAGACTGTGAACTTTGTAATTTCCCATCAACAAGATGCAGCTGATTTGTAAATTTAAAAAAATATATATATATAAAGAACTAGGTCATCAAATAATGAAACTCGGATTTCACAGAGAAGGTTCTCACTTACAGAAGTTAAACAAATTTCTGTACTTCTGGAACAATAATGGCTGAAGAAAAGGATAACACAAAGTGTCCTGCAAATGCATGTGTCAAACAATGCTAACAGGAAAACATAAGAACTTTCGATTTAAAACTTGTACAAGTACGTATACGTGTAGCTCACAACTCTACTGTAGTATGGTGTCACTTTTAAAGTGATTACACAATGGTAACAATTTTTTGATATATTATGGAGAATAGAATTCTAAGAAAAATAACATTAAAAATATGATGATTTTCATTTGAAATCAATGCATTTTGGCTAATTTTCTCATAAAAAGTCAAGAGCTGACCAAAATAATTTGAGCATGAGGTATGACGTAAAAGTGGGTACCCAGCTTCGCGCATTGCAGTTGTGCTGCCCGCTAGACTGTACAATATGTATTATACCTTGTGCGCATTTTGCTAGAAGTGGGCTAAAGTTGAAACTGGGTCACAGCAGAGGGGTCAAAAATATCCTGAAATCTTACCACATTTGAGGGTTTCCTTGGCAACACAACTTTTTAAAAAACTTTAGGCAGATGATTTCCTGCCAATAAAATCATGCTCTTTTGAATGAGCTAACATTGTTTCAGCATTGGGTACCCCCTTTAAGGTAGGTATATCACATGCACTCATGAGAGAAATATGCTTCACACATAAGAACTTAAGGTTTGTTCAGATATGGGGGAAAAAGCACAGGGTTTTTCAGTGTACTTTTTGTGTACAAATGAATGGCAATGACACAACAAAGGATTGTGCCTAAAATGTCTCTCACCCATTCACTTGTGTTATAAAATGTGCTTAAACCCCCCTCCTCCCCCTCAGGAAAAACCCCTGCAAATGGCCTTTACCTGTAAATCTGAACTATCATGATCCATGGCGATCATTAAGGTGCCATCTTCAACCTCTCCTTGGTGAATCTCGCTCTGCATTACCTCATGACCGATTGCCTCAACTTGTCCCTCCTCTTGACCCACTGTCACTACATGGCCCTCCTCCTGACTGATTGCCCCGACTTGGCTCTCCATCTGACTGATTGCAACTTCTTGTCCATCCTTCTGACCAACTGCCTCTCCCTGACCATCCTCCTCACTGTTTGCCACTACATGGCCCTCTTCCTGACTGATTGCCACTACCTGGCCCTCCTGACTAATTGCCATGAATTCCTCTTGTATCTTCTCTGCTAGTTGATTCAAGACAACCACCGTCTCACTTCCTTCTATTTGCTGGGTGTCTTCGTTGCCTACAACACTCACAGAAAGTCTCGCAGAACTCGCGTCTTTTAACAGAAACCCCTAAATTAAGAAGAAATAATTCATCATTATGCAAAAATATATGCTTGAATGAAGTCTTGGTGTAAAACAAAAACTTTCGACACTAAGAACTCAACAAGTCATAGCTCGCATTAGCCCAAATTTTTGACACTAAAGTTAGAGGATGTTAAATTTACTTAAATTACTTTTTGCATACTATTACCTAATTTTGCAGATATTATTCATTAGCACATATAGCTATGACTGTTCAGAGCATTTTTAATACAACTCCATGAGAATTTATTTACTACCATCTCCAGGGGGCAGGATTACCTCCTAATCAACATTATGTTACACATAAACCTTATGTCATTCAGGAACTTTTATGATTCCATTGCCCACCTGCAGGACTTGGCCATCCGTAGTGACCAACTGACCACCCTCTGGTGACAGAACCTGGAACCCTGCCGAGCCCAACGGCCGAGGCGGTGATTTGACCGACCGGCCAACGATCCGTCCCTGCTCATGCTGCTTGAGATGGATGCGCATGCGCTCCTTCCAGGCTGTGATGTGACCACAGGCATTGCATTTGTAGCGGAGTTCAGAATGTTTGGCCATGTGGTTGGTCAGGTGCTGTTTGTTAGCCGTGCTGTAGGTGCATAGCTCACATGCATACTTCTTGATACCTGCAGTAAGAAAAGGAGACTGTTCGAATACCATGCTTTTCTAGTGATATAGTACCGGCAATCAATATAAGGTGAATAGGAAATGCTTGGAACAAAATCATGCTGCCTCACAAAGAACAGACTCATTTACTCATTTTATGCATAGTTTCACTTAAGCATGCCAGATCCATGCCTGACATAGCAACAACTAATGTATGCAACAGGATTCCACCTATTCAGATGCCGTTATGCATAACAGGTGAACTGAATAGTTGGTAACCTCAGGTTGTGGAGAGAAACATGCATTTATAAATTTGAATACATTGGTTAACATGGCTGCGTGTCACGAAACCGTCATAAGTCTAAGTTCATGGACATCCCATTGAAACAAGTGTTATTTCTACAACACTTTTTCAATGGGATGTCCTAGAAGTTAGACTTATGACGGTTTCGTGAAATGCAGCCCTGGTCCATTGTTAGAGATTAGTGGTTTGGTGCTGATACCTGCTACCATAAAAAAATGTCAAATGAAAACACTTTGAATACGAATATTTCTTCAGAAATAATTTCTTTGCTGAAATTCCCAGTGCTGACCTTGCATGCTGCAACCAATCTTTAAAATCAATAGCTAGAGCAAAGATTCTGTTATGTTTCCTTGGATTTCTGTGATACTTCTTATCATGAGTCTGCAGACACCAATTTCTCCTGTACTACATTATATGCAAATTTCCACAAATTAAATCAAAATAACTTTTCTCTCCTGAACACTTGGTTACCAACTATTCAGTTCACCTGTCAAAATGGCATCTGAATAGATGGAATCCAGTTTGCATACATTAAGTGTTGCTATGTCAGGCAAGCCTATGGCAAGCTTCTTAGTTAAAACTTTGTTCCACAAATATGCACAGAATTAGTTAAAAGGTCTATTGATTGTTTAGCACAAGGCTAATCTACCACAAGATTCTTTACACAAATAAGAAAGAGGAGATTATCACATACAGAAATGAAAAACAAAATAAAAATATCAATAATTAACAATCAAATGTATGAGAATACATCATTGATTATTAATTTTCTGCAAGAGATTATATGCTGACTGTTGCAAGACACACACACATTGGTGACAATCACTAATTGGTCAATATCCTTCAACTGAGATAATGAAGAACATGTGGTACATGTTCCAAATTTTAAAGTCATCAAACCCCATTATTAGCCTGAGATTATTCAATCAAAATCAACAAATATACCAGTACTCTTTGAAAATCATGCAATTAATTGCAAGGTACGTCATGGATTGTCATACAAAGTTTATTAAACAGACATCATCATTTGATAATTGTACATATGTCGGTTTAGTTGGGGTTTGGTCCAGTTGATGAAGGCCTTCTTTTATTTGGAGTTAGAAATTTGTGTGGGCAGTATCTGGCATTTTGAAACATTAGGGAATACATGATGTAACTCATTTGCTAAATTCAAGTTTTGCCCAAGCACTATAGCCAACCCTATCCAGGCGAAAACCTAATGTTAATCCTAACCCTACACCTTGAATGCAATCAATCTTGGAGGAAATGTAGCTGGAGCCAACGACTGATAACTGCTGGACCAACTTACCTGTGTGCTTAGCAATATGTGTGTGCATCTGCGTCATGGTGATAGCCGAGTAATCACAGTGCCCACACCTGAAAGGCTTCACGAGCGAATGTGTGGCCATGTGCCTGTTCAAACTGCTCTTGTAAGCAGTCACATAGTTACACTGATTACACTGGTGCACCTTATCAGGTCTTTCCCTCTTTGAATTATGAATTTGGCTGTGTCGCTTCATGCTAAACTTGTTCTTAGAGACATAGCTGCACTCTTGGCATCTATACTCTAGTTTACCATCCTCCTTTTTGGACGGCGGAGGGATCTCAGTCATGCTTATTTGTTTATTTATCTCTTTCCTTTTCTGCGTTTCAAGGCATTTGTGGTCAGCCAGTTTTTTCTCGCTAATCGCTTCAAAACCACATGTCTCGCACTGAAGTCTCTTGCTATGCCTTGTAAAATGTGACTTAAGGTTTGACTTGGAGTTTGTCGAGAAGGTGCACCCTGGATGTGTACAATGGAAAGGTTTGTCACCTTTATGTGTGTTCATGTGAGATTGAAGACAATGCCTGAAAGTCGTCTCATAGTCACATTCGGAGCACTTATACCGCTTCTGCTTGTTGTGTTTGAACATGTGCGTTTCAAGGTCCCGTTTCCTCGCTGCAGAATACGAGCAGAGAGAACACTGGTATGGTCGGACACCATGATGCTTTGAAGAGATGTGGTGGAGAAGGCTGTGTCTGTAAATACTGACAAAGTCACAATGAAAGCAACGTAATTGCTTATCAGGGTTGTGCTTCTTGGAATGGGTCTGCAGATCGTACTTGTACATGGACACATAGTCACACTCTGTGCATTTGAACAACTCGCTGGGGTCCATTTCCTTAATGTCAAAGTGGCTCTTGATATGGGTCTTGAGGTTGAAGCGATGGGAAGTGGAATAGCTGCACTCTGAGCAATAAAACAGTTGCTTCTTGTCAGGAACGGCATGAAGCACCTGGTGGCTGAGGTGCAGGTGTTTCTTCTTGGTGGTGAAGTCACACTGCTCACATGAATACTCTGGAATGTCTTCTGTTGCTGCTTTGTCCGTTGTGGAATCAGCTCCTTTCTGTCCTGCCTTCTGAGGTTCAGTGGCTATATGTACATCTATCAACAAAAGAAATTGTAAGGGACAAAAGAAACAAATAAGATTAACTTTACAGAAATATGGAGTTCAGGTTGAGAATTACCACAACAGGTATAAGTCGTGCTTTTTGGTGAATGTAATAATCCAGCATTATTTCTATACTTTGTGTTCCACAAACCACAACGAAGCCATACAGGGAAGGTCATTTTCATACATACGCTCTATTTTTACGGAACAAGTTGCTAAAACATCTAAAATTTTTGAAAATATGACAGCTTCACCAGGACATTGCAAACACATTTATTCACCACTTCGTAAAATGTTAGAATTATTTCTTCAAATACTTCTTTTTGTACTCCATTTTTCAAAGTGCATAGAGACATGCAATTATGCCTATGTTATGACACAAAAATGTTTATTATTATCTATTCATTGCCAAGTTTATATTTCATGTCCTAAGAACGTAGCCATCCCACATTATTAAACCATTAACATGTAGATGTACATATGCTGAGGTCTGTCCGAAGAAAATTGCTCACCAAGCGAAACAATAAAATCAATGCAGGAGGCTCAATAGCATAAATCTTGGGGTCTGACCTACAACATCAACTTAAAGTTCATTTTCCAGGGGGTGTCACTGACCAGCCCCTTACCTTTGTCAGATACGGCCTGCACTACTGGTGCTTCTCGTGTATCTTTGACTTCTCCTTCTGAACCTTCCACTTCCATCGGGGTCAACGATACCACATTTATCATGACCTCTGACCCGGCAGTCTGGTTTTTGTAAACATACAGCGTCCTGTTAGGTTCATGGTACTGCTCCACGGTTAGTGGGAATGCTAGGGATGAGTCATCGCCATTCCCTCCTCCATCTACATTGATTACTTCTTCTGTAGAAGGTTGTGAGGAGTTGCCTGTTAGATTCTTTCCTGTCGGTACCTCCTGGTCCCGGGGGCCAGGTCTTTTGTCCTGGGCTTCCATCTCCAAAAACACCTCTTGCTGCTCATCTAGAATGCCAGTTTCATGTAGAGTCACTTTTATTCTTGAATCATTATGGCCTTCTGCCTCATCCTCTACCTCCATGGGGTTCTCTTTATGGTCCATGCTAGGTCCTTGAACAGCCACACCAAATATTTCTCTCAAGGTTCATTTCTGCATTAGATCTTGCAGGAGCGTCAGCAGCAGAATACCCAACGATGTTAACCTGTTGGCTACTGGAACTGGATGGCCCCTGTATTTAGTCTATGAAAAAGAGAGAATTCAGTATTCAGTGGGTTAACTACCTATGACAAAATAAAAGGCATTCTGTGAGCACTCACACTGCTTGCTCCCTATCTTCATACTGTGAATTCAAACTTGCATCTTCATAATATATCTATGTTTAAGAACCAATAAATGAGATGCATAAACAGACTATTAAGCTGAAACCATCACTTATTCTTTTGAACTATTTAAATTTTGCTTTTTTAGATCTCCTGGGCCCAGTTTCAAAAAACTTGTTATCAGTAACAACTGCCAAACTTCTATGACAAATTTGCTCTCAGCCAATCATATGCAAGGATTTCAGTAGCTTAGAACACTTACTGCAACTTGTTATTGACAGGTTTTATGAAACGGGGTCCAATAATGCACCAAAGGCTGGTTCACATGCGGCAAGGTAAAACCTAGCCTCCTAGGTGGTTTATGGCAAGTGGTACGTGGTTTTAGTGTGCTTAATATTTTCATCTTCAATTTAGCAAAAGTGAGTAGAGTAAAAATCAACTCACACAGGGGAGCATGGGTATGGTGAGCTCCCGGCCCCCCACTCTGTGTTATTTAGGGTACCCATATGCTTGTTCCCAATTGCAAGTCCCCCCCTATCTCCAGACAGTTAAATTTTCTGAAACCCCCCCTTTCGCTTTCAAAAAAATTCTCGCCGTATTTTTTTTTAAAACGTCTGCAAGATCGCTCGCATCTAGTCACGCATCGATGCGCATGCGCAAGTTAGTCGCCATTTTCTATCTGCATTTCATTGGACACCGGGGAAACGTAAACAAGCGGCGAGTTTTTCCAGCTACCCTGCGATAAATTTATATCTAATTTTCCTTTTTCGTACGTCCGATTTTTAGTCCCAAGTGTCAGTCAGGTTCGTGATGACCACAGCCGATAGTTACAAGGCTGGTGGTGTCATTGGCCCATGGGAAAGTGATTTTCCAGGGGTTGTTTTGAACACTGTTGAAGTGCCAAGATGCTTGCTATGTACAAATGGGGGTAAAAGCACTGGACGTCAATGGGGAGTAATAGCGTTAGCGTTCTTTTTTTTTTTTACTCCCCTGGGGCCTGTTTCTCGAATGGCCCATGGGAAAGTGATTTTCCAGGGGTTGTTTTGAACACTGTTGAAGTGCCAAGATGCTTGCTATGTACAAATGGGGGTAAAAGCACTGGACGTCAATGGGGAGTAATAGCGTTAGCGTTCTTTTTTTTTTTTTACTCCCCTGGGGCCTGTTTCTCGAAACCGTCATAAGTCAACTTCTCAGCTAAGATCGCCGCTAGTTGGCTAGTTGTCTGCTACGTGTTTTATGAAGCCATATTTGCCAAGATCAACGCCAACATCCCGACTAAGAACTAAGACGCCTCTGACCCTGTCATATCTTTTTTCGTTGATATGCAGCGCCATCACATGCCACTAATTTGGTAGATTATGGCTGGCCAAAATGGAAGCTACATAGATTTTTTAAAAATAATTCAAATCTATCTTTTCTAAGGGTTCATAAAATCAGTAATTCATCCTTGCTCATGCATTAATATTGTATTTCATGTTTCATATGAAATGATCTGCAAAAAAGGTTTCCTAGGGGGTTTCTCCCATGATTGTAACATCTCACAAAAGAACGCAATTCTGCCATGCCAGGCAAGGCATAGTCAAAGGGATAGTCTGTAGATTTCAGACCCATATTTATTCAAAGATAATTTATATCGTGGATTTTAAAACAAAATACTTTTTAAGACACATATTTTAGCTTGTTATTTGCCAAAATTATGCATATCAACGTTTTGGTCAAGACATGACGCTGGATAAATATTTAATTTGCCTCCTTTTTCCGATCATGAGCGTAAGGGTTTTTTTGGAAATCTAGTGTCCTGGGGGTACCCATCTTACGTTCAAAACGGCAATGAACTTAATTACTAAAAACAGAATTTTATAAGTTTTTCTTTGGTGTAATCTGCCTTCTTTGAAAATATCTTGTATCTATAACCCCCTGCTACTATTTCTAATCTTTGCCCTCACCAGTTTACTCAAATAATTGCAGTTCTGATAATTTCTTTTTTACAAAATATAGATCATTTAGATGTGTGATTGTGATCAAGGCTAGACCTATATGTGTTGTCACATTTCCTCATCAATTCACGAGCTTTTTAGCTAGCATGCTCTTCGTGAAACGGTTTAGCAAGATTAGAGTCATCTCCGTTGTTGGCAGACAAAGATATGACTAACTTGGCATTGATTTCCAGAAACAGGCCCCTGACGTCCCTGGACTAGATCTAGTCAGGCTTGGCCTTCAATGGCCTTGGCTTGGAAACTCAAACAGTTTCAAAAGTGCATTAGCGATGCTCTTGCTACTCTGTCTCTGTCCAAAAAAAATAATTGGTAGAAGTTAGTAGAACACCACTTTCCTATTGTCAGCAATTTGCATGCTGCTACAGCACGTCTGTTGTTCGAGGTTAGGATAACCGAGCAGTAAACTTTAGTGTGACTGTGAGTGGGCTTGGATACGAAAGTGCATTAGCGCGGCGAAAGAAGCCCACTCACGTCACCGCCGCAGCCGAGCGCGAGCCCGAGCCGAGGCAATAAACCATTACTCCAGCACTGCGCGGAGCGAATGAGGCAGGACTCACCATAACGCCATTCTGTTGTTGCTTTTATAGTATAATTACTGTATTTACTGAGATGTCTTCAGAAAGCATGTCACGTTCAAATGTCAATTTGATATATATATTTATCGGCATGCCTATTTACCTTTTCCTCAACACAGTCAGTCCCCTTTTAAGTTAGTTTTATCGAGGATATATTCAAGTTTCTTGATCTTGAATTTGCGCAACGAGGAAAAATTAAGGTGTTGCCAAACGAAAAAGAAATTAAGAAAAATATTGAAAAACACATGGAAAGCAAATACATGCAGTTGCATTATAATCATGGACAGGGGCGTAGATGGGGGGATGGGGTGTACAATCATCACCCAGCTTTCAGGAAAAAAGATGGGGAAAATTATATTCATCTACAATTCTGTCAACGTTTCTTTATTCCCTCCCGATGTCCTTATACTACGAAAAAGTGCAACCCATCTAATTAAGATTGTAACCTACTCTTTTAGAAGAATGAGCATTAATTCTTTCTTTCTTTCTTTTCAAAGTTCGCTCGCTAAGCTCGCTTGCACTAAGTTATTTTATCTCTGCCATGGCATATCAAGTGTGTTGTAACCATAAATTCTCATCTATTCTTCTATTCATGTTGAGAATATGCCTATACTTGAATCCGAATCTCCGGGCCTAATCTGCAATTGGACTTTCTTGCTCTAAATAAACTGGATCAATGAAACCTCATAAATGCATCAAAATTATAGCATGGTGAATAGGGAAAATTACCAGGTTAATGGAATAAAATAACAGTGATAGGGAAGAGCCCTAAAATATATTTGCGACATCTTTATCATCAAGTCACTGTAAATATGAAAGGAAATACCATGGTGTTCAGCAAAAAGTTATATACTGGATTATAATAATAATGATAGTGATAAAGATAACAATAATAATAATAATGATAATAATTGTGAAAATTCATAGAGTGCAAACACCGTTCAAGGACGCTCATTGCGCTAGCCCAGCAACAGTTCTCTTTAAAGGAGGTATTCTACAAATTAATTTTATATCCCATACAAAAAAAAAAAAATCAAAATTCACAACATTTGCACCACCCATTGGAATTCTCAGCTACACCCGGTCAGAGCCCGGTGAGGTCTGGTGCCCTCTTGCTGCTCCGTTCACTGACAATTTAAGGGACAAGCCCAGTCAGCACATCACTACAGGAGCTCTGGCATTTCGGATACACTGACAAATTCTTCTGTGTTGGTTATATGCCCGGGAAAGAGTTAAGAATTGGAAAAAATACGAAGAGGGGACGTTCACACAATACCTAACAAGTTTTCATGTTTGGATCAATGTTCCAATGATGCACGAACGTTCATGAATACGTGTACTCCCGCGTGTACAAGCATTCTGACTTGCCAACTCAATCATGTATAGTGGTACTGATGTATTAAAACTAATGTTTGGCTAGAAAACTTTTTGTAATGATAGTCGGGAAAGTTTTTTCATAATTTTCTAGATTATATTCAAATCATAAAGATGAACAGGAGGGCACGATTCATAATTACTTTCAAAGAATTCCAACATGACTTTGCATATTACGAAGTGATGATGTGCTTGCATTGCACGGGGAACTGTAATCCAACGGTGCCGCAAGAGAGTCTAAAATGATTTCAAACACTGGCATACTGATGGGGGGCTTGGGACTGTTGCCCCCCCCCCCCCACAATTCAAACGTGGTTTATTCTAATTCAATACCAGTGATTTACAAATATTGCTGAAATAACATGATTTTTCCGGGGTTTTTTCCTCACGTTTTTAACTTATACTTTTCTCCCCTCCCCCCCCAAAAAAAATAAATAAATGAAATTAAAATTAAACCCCCCCAAAAATGCTCACTAAGCCACCGATTTCAAATGATATCGGGGAGAAAAGTTCGACTTTTTTTTTTAGAACCGACAGAGATTTCTTTTAGAACGGTTACAACATTAATAAGCATTCTACTGATGTTAGCACCGGCGTAAATCCACTCTGAGGAGTGGGGGGGGGGATGATTGACTTTTTTAACGATTTTTTTTTCTGTCGATCTCACACTTAAGTATAAGCACACACCCTCACTGACCCCCACAGACCCCCTTACACACATTTTAATATTTATTTTGCGAGCGAGCGAAGCGAGCGAGCCAAAAATAACCACTTTTTTGGTTTTCAATTCCATTTTCAAATAGAAATTCTAAAATATGATGGTTGTTTATGACAAATATTCAAAGATTTTACTAACAGATTAATTGAAATATATTTTCTTTCTTAAAAAGTGTGGGGGGGATATTTGTACACGCCATCCCCCCCTCTCCAAAAAGTGGGGGGATATATCCCCCCCATCCCCCCCCCCCCCCCCGGGATTTACGCCAATGGATGTTAGAATGCTGACGGTAAAGGGTTTTTATTGATGTGACATGATTTTATCAATTCAAAATAATATTCGGTGAGAAAATGACTGACATAATATTCTAATGACGTTTTCATGATCTAAACACGGTAAAAACTAAAATATGTATACGTTTTCTGTTAAGAGGAGACAGTAATTGCAAAAGTAGTTAAAGAATTAACGTGCAGTACTTAGTCTGAAATATGGAAATGTCGAGTATTTCATATTTTCGGAAAAGAATGAAAGTATTGCTGTCGTATATAGCTATCTCTACTTGCTCAGACATCACAGGATTAATTCAGGACTGCCATAACGTGGGGAAGGGGGAACCTACATAGCCGGAGCAGTAAAAATGTCTTTTCACATGCAGGCTCCAAACTTGCTAAGCTAGCTGGAGAAAAAACCCATGTGAGAAACAGTGCATGTGAGGTGATTACCGTGATTTGGCCTCGCAAAGGGAAGATTTGGGGTTCGAAAACCATTTAGATCTATGCATGGAGCCAGACGTATTCGTTTTAACACAGAAGATTGATCTTTTGTCGGTTTTATAAAACAATTTGTGTGTGTTTTTCCATTAAGTTTTTTATCATTATTATTGATGCTTTCTTTTTCCATTCCTCTTTAAACTTAAATTACTGCTTGATACTAAAAGATATCTCAAAAGTATATTTTAAAAACTCATTGCAAAGAGAAAAGAATTAAGGGAAAAGAAAAATTATAATACCAGTGCATGAAGCATCTTAGTTTTCTCGATAGAGTGATTGTCTTGTAATGGAAATATTTGGGTTCCATACCTGGTTATAGGCCTACACCCGACGTACTTTTTACCAAGTGAAGATTTTTTTTCCCCTGTTCCTTAATCAAAGTTACCAGATTTCTGCGTTTTCCTTTTTTTACTCGAATTTTAGTACAGAACACATTTCTTATCATTTTCCATTCCTCTTTACCCATTAGGATGGTCTATATACTCCCTATTTGCTACTTGGGTGATTTTTTTTTTTCAGAGCGAGGCTTGCTGACAATTGAAAATATCTGTATACGCCACCCCCTTTAATTCCCGGATCTGGATGCTGGGCAGGGGCATGTTTCACTATTGTCCTGCTTGCCTTTTCCAATATTGACTAAAGAACGTACCTTTCAAGGAAAGAGTTTCTCCATAGAAAAAAAAAAAGAAATTTGCCTATGAATGCTCATCGGTAGGTCTTTCTAAACTCATGTCCTATAACTTGAAAGCATGACTGAATAAACAGTTTGTGAAGGTATACCGATAGGCCTTTGCTATTTTATTTAGCCTCTCACAAATTAAAGTCAGTTATATAAATTATCCCATTTTATTAATTTTGATTTATTCATTAAACTCTAGTATTTTTCCATCAATACTTTAAAATACATACAAATACAAATCAGAGCAAAACTTAAAGTTAAAGGGTGGAAGAGACAGTAAGAAAGGCGAGGGTTTATAAGAGCTGCCTCCTTTAGTGCATACAAAAATAGTAACGGGCATATTAGATGAATGGTCAATAACTTATAGTGTTTGAACAGTTATCGTAATTCGTATAGGCTTCTAAAGCCGTCTATCTCCTTCTATAGGACATGGCTTGCGTAGTAAGAGTGGAATGAATGAACGTTGAATATTATATTAGCCAAAACACAAAAGAAAATGAAATGGTGATCGAATAGCTGTTATATTGGGAACGGATGTGCCATTTTGAACCCGTACTGCCAGAGTCAGAAAGAAAATCCAATCAGGGTCATGATGAGTAGCCATGGCAACCTTTGAGGCGATTACTACAGTTAAACGATCTCTTTCTGCCGGGTCTTTCTGGCGTATCGGATTAGTCTTCAGGGCGAATCAATAACCATCAATGACCCAAACAAGTGACCCTCGGAAACAACGGGATGTGTTTACGAGATCCTGATGACGTCATGCACTCTGCCGGTCAACCCGATGCATGGGCTATAATAATCACTGACTTGATTATAGTACATGTATGCCAATGGCCGAATGCCCAGCTGGAAGCGATCGAATTTCAAATCGGTCTAGCCTGTTTGAAACAATAAATATTCCTCTAATTCTCAGGCAAGTAAAATTTGAAGCAAAAAAAAAAAAATGAAGATGATGATGATGATGATGATGATGGAAAGTAGCACAGCAATGGACATAGAAAATCCTAGAAGATGCGCCTTACCCATAAGAAAGAAAATGATACCAAAATGTTTGCAACGAAGCTGCGTATTTTTTGTTTCCTTTTTTTTTGTTGTTGGTTTTTTTTTTTTTTTTTTTTTTTTTTAACAGGAAGCCACACTTAGCACATGGGAAATTCACACTGCCTCTTTGAAAATTGATACACAGATGTGAACCGAAAGAGATTTTTTCGATGTAAATAATTAATTGTTGCTATTTTAGGCCATTTTCAATTTTAAAAAGTACTGCATGTTGAGTGATTCTAGGCAAGACTCCTTCCCAATAATGCTTTAAAAGTTCCTTTCTAGATCTAGCTACTCTTCTGTTATGAATGAACCTTCAAACGTGTTATATACAGGTAACTAGCTATGCAAAATATGTGATGGACGTATCGCTGGTATTGGTAAATGCACTATCATCCACAATTGCGCTTTAAGGTGGAAGTCGCGCTAAATTTGTATATATATATTACATGAAACGGAATTAAAATACTTTATTATTATAAAAATACCTGAATTATACTGTTTATATTATATTTATATATAGAAAAAACGTTTTTTGGATTTTATTATTTTTCCAATTTTTTCTTTTGTGTTTTGAAAAAATATACGTGAACGAGGTTATGTTGCTATGCAACAGGCACCATGTTTGTCTACAAACACCACCCCATGTTTGTGTGCGAGAAGGCATCTCGTTGCGTTGTGCATCCTGTTTATTATACACGTAAACGTAACTGCGAAGACCACGCAATTTAGTGTTAGGGATCCGGATATACTCGCGATTACGCGTAGACTCTACAGTGTCTGTGGTTGTGGAAAAGGAAAATCGTGAACGTACTACCCACATTTCTCGCCAAATTTTACACATCTCCAACTCTATATCTTAGATTAACCTAAGGATCTACACAAAAATGATGCGATCAAAGCAAAAAGGAAACGATAAGAAGCTTGTTGCAGAAGGATTTACGACAAAATCGCGGATGAAAAATGCAGTCGTCGTCGCACCACCATCAGCGGGAGCCTTCATCGAAAGACCACTCGCACAAGCCACAAGCTTCAGGAAATTCTACGAAAGAGGAGATTTCCCTATTGCATTAGAACATGACACGAAAGGAAACAAAATTGCATGGAAGGTAAAATATAAGTTCTAGAAAAATTAGAGTTACGGTAACAGTTAATTGTAGATCTAAGGCTTCAACAAATTTTGTTGGGATGGGAGATCATGAGGAAATTAGCGATTAAAATAAAAAATTATAAATTAGGGTCTAGAGGTCTAGAGTCTAGCCAAACTCAATTTTAACAATAAAAAGTGAGGCAAAATGGAAAGAAAAGAATTTAGCTGGAAGATTAATTATTATACTAGACCTCAACCACCAACTTCCCTTGACTGCATGAGTGTGTGGAGTTGGGTTTTGATTAGAGTAGACCGAAGTGTTCTGTCTCTAACAGTCATCGTTAGCCTCTAGTCTTATAATGGTAGGGTTGGCACTCCTCCTTTTTCTATAAAGGAGGAGTGCCGACCCTACCAGAATAAGAGGCTAACAAGGAATGTTAGAGACAGAATTTTTCGGTCTACTTGGATTAGTAAACCTAGATCTAGATTTAAATATATGTTGTAGAGTTTTAACTAGAGGTAGATAACAGTAACAACACAATCGAACATGTTTAAGAAGATGAGTAGACTATGGCCAAGGGTCTAACTTGTTGGTGTGAACAATGTCAAAAGATCTGATCTGGATAATTATCAAGTGTCCTCAAATGCAGACTTTTCAAAGTTTAATTTCAATCATTGTTAATCACTCTTTTGTCTTCTTTTCACTTCAGGTTGAAATTGAAAAGCTTGACTACCACCACTACCTACCAATGTTTTTTGATGGTCTCTGTGAAACATCACATCCATACGAGTTCTTCGCAAGGCAAGGAGTCCATGACATGTTGGAGCATGGCGGTTCCAAGATTCTTGCAGTTATTCCACAGCTCATCATCCCCATCAAGAGTGCCTTGAACATGAAAAACAGAATGGTGGGTTTTGGGGTTTTTTTTAGTTTCAAAGTTTGTGCTAATGTGTACATTATAAGCTAGGACCCATTACCAGGAACTGTTGTAAAGTTCATGAAAATCTGCTTATTAATCTTGTGTTACCTCTTAGACTTATAACAGTTCACTTTCAACATAAGTTTTCTGACAACATTTTTGTCATGTCAATTGCCATAATGAATCTAAAGTAGGACATATTTACTGTATGGGGTCACATGTACATAATATTATTAAGGAGTGCTCTTATGAAGATGAGACAGCTTTTAAAGGCCAAAGAATATTTTCAGTAGAATTTCTTTCACTAGTACCATACTTTTCATCTTATCTACTTTCTTTCATGAATGCTAGGAATTGTTTTTTTTTTTTTTCATTCAATGGAAATATATCCAAGTACCACTGCGTATAGTGTTTTGTGATCACAATTTCCAACTACTATGTAAATGTGACTTTGGTTAAATACACACACGCACAAAACACAAAACAAAGAAAAAAGCACTTTTTTATACGCTCTTCTAATCTTGCTTGGTTTATGACTTGTAACTTCCATTGAAAGGAGCAGTAGCACTATACTGATATTCTAATGATTTTCTTAAAATAAGTCTTTTCGTAAGTTTTTACCTTACCTTTCCTTTTTTCTTTTTGTCTTCACAGGTCTTATGCACAACGTTAAAGGTATTGCAGCACCTTGTCGTCTCTGGTGAAAATGTTGGTGAAGCTCTTGTTCCATACTATCGACAAATCCTCCCTGTTCTCAACACCTTCAAGAACAATAATCTGAACTCTGGAGACAGCATCGATTACGGACAACAGAGGAGAGAGAACATAGGTGACCTCATTCAAGAAGTGTTAGTAGCGTTTGAGAAGAAGGGTGGTGACGACGCATTTATCAACATCAAGTACATGGTTCCGACGTACGAATCATCGGTACTCAACTGATGCTTGGATAGCATATTATCAATGAACTGTGATCCTTTTCTCGACTGACATGTCATGAAAAAGAACTGTGTAAATTGTAAATTGATTAGATATTTATATTTTGTTCTCTCCCTGTATATTTCCCTTGCATATATCTCTCGGTCAATTCCATTTCATATTTTTCTATGCATGTTCTGAAAATTCTTTTCATGTATCTTCCAAGAGCCTAAGATGTAAACAAGCACAAAGCCTCCATATATTTATTGCTTACTAAAACATTGCTCAAAATCTTTTGGTGCGAGAACATTTATTCATTTTTCTGTGAAAAGAACTTAGGAAGACTAACAATCTTTTAATGCATTGGCTACAATTTTTAAACAAAACAGAAGTAAATATGTCTATTTGACTGCTGAAATGTTTCCTTTATATTGTATGATGTTCTTCTGACATTGAACAGAATATTTAGGAATTCCATCCAGAATTATATTTTTGGCAAATGTGAATAATATTGATATTTATGAAACTTTACTATGTTCATTCATGTGACAGGATAGTTTATTGCCAGATCGTCTGCACTTTCTCCATTTCATAGTTTTGGATCGGAATAGTGCTTGTGACTTAATGTATCCCCCCCCCTTTATATTTCTCATTCATTTACATATACGTACTCTCTTACTGCTTTGTAAAAGTTGTATGATACATGTGTTCTAATGATTATGATACTTTGATTATGCAATTTCAAATTATTTAAGCCTTACTTCATGTGACTTTGTGTCATACTTTTGACCACATTTAGAAGGAATTGTTTAGAAAATGTGTAATCAGGGTGTGAAGTTGTTTTGGTATGAAAATGTCACATTCTTGTACTGATAGTTGCTTGGAAGTAGGCCTTTATGTTGTGACTGAAAAAAATATTAATTCTTCAATTTCATTCTAAATATTTCTATATGTGATAATAATGAAACTCATTCCAGTTGTGGTTTCAGATAAATTTCATCAAGACCATGTTTGATTACTGTATTTTAAGTTATATTACAGTGCTTATATAATTGGTAGTGAAATGTTTGCATCAACCATTCTCTTAGGAAAAGGCTTATTGTATTCAATCACATCACATGGTGTGGCATGCAGGAAGGCATTTGCTGGTTATGTCAGAAAATTCCCTGTTATAGCATCCTTATACAGGCACATTATGGTCTGCAAGGCAGCTAGAAGTTTTGGGACTGACTTGCATTATATCTTGTTATGAAAAAAAAGGGCATTGTAACATATTTCACTATCATTTACATTCGTAGTGTGAGTATATTTGCAGGTAGGAAATCATCTTCCATTTATGCCACATTGAACAATGTCAATTATTTTGTAATATTCAAGTGAACAACAATGAAATAGTCTTGTCAATTTTATAAGAGCAACACTGTGTGATTTGTTAAAAACTATGCATATGACTATCTGTGATATCAATTTATATCTTGTATGTATTCCGTCCACTTATAGGATTACCGTCCAATTGGAATATTTCTTTACATGAATATTTTTTAATACTGATCAAAAATTTATCTTACAAGAATGCATAAGTATACATGTAGAAAACAACATCAGTTAGGGTTTATTAACATGAACTCTTCACATGAACTAAGTAGAGTGAATTTGCAACATTGTATTCAATGATATGCAAACAAGTTTTCTTATTTGTATGTAGACTGGTTTTCACGGATGTGTATACATCATTGAATTGAATTGTACCCTTTTTAAAATTGCCAGGGAAATAAACTTTGTACAAGTCTTGAAAATGAATGTAAGTTAAAAGGGAGTAACCATAGCATTTTTTCTTCCTCCTAATGAAATAGAACATTCTTTAGTCATTGAGGTTTATGGCAGTTGTATGTGGGATTTATTCATAGAATAAACCTCTGTGTACTTTAATTGTAATAATAAACATGTATATAGATGTCAACGAAATATTGAAGAATAAAGCAATGTTTTCTGTGGTATTGTGTTGAAGATGTATGAATAAAATGTTTTTCAAAATTATCAGATGAACAGGAAAAGCATGATTTTTGTTTGTTTTTGTGTGTAATACCAGGGTCATTTTTTTACAGGTCTGCTGAGAGAAAGATTCATTTTTTCCAAAAAGGTGGTTGGGCAGGAGAAAAAAGGAGAAACACAGCTTGGGCGGGAGAAATTCAAACTCAAGTGGGAGAAAGGGAGATTTTGTGAAAATGGACTCAAAGCGGGAGATCTCCCGCCGAATATGGGAGAGTTGGAGTCTCTGTTTTTCAACTTTCTTTTCCACCCCCTCATTGCTACTACATGTGACTCTTGTGTATAATACAGGCAATATTTCCTCTTTTCTGTTTTTCTGTTCTCAAAGACTTATCTCTCCCTCTCCTGGACTTACTTAATACTAATAACCTCTCTCCTGCAGCTTCTACTTACATGTACTAAATCTCTTGCTGTCTGCTTTCTTTTCCTTTCTCTAGTTCTGCTCCCCCCCCCCCACCCCACACACACTTTTGCATCCCAAGTTCTTATCTCTTGCCTTTCTCATCACCTTCCCCCATTTGTTTTCTCTCTCTCTCTCTCACTCACCTTATCTCATTACCTTATTCCCCATCCCTATCCCTCTCTCTTTATCTTATTTTCACATCTTCTTTTTCTTTTTATATTCTTTATTCCAGGCCTCTTCTATGTCTCTCATCTCCAATCTCTCTTCACTTTCTTCTTAGTAGCAGCTTGCTGTTCTTTGCCATGTTGCTCCCGTTTTCTCTTTCACATTTCTTAATTTAATTCATTGTATCTTTTTTTTTTTTCTTTTCCTTTCTCTTCTCTTTCAGTTAAAGGTATGGAATGAAATGGAAGCTGTCATGTTGTACTATAGGCCTATGATCCATTTTTTTCTTTTGTTTCCCTTCCGTCATTCAGATTATGGTATGGAAATTGAATTGAAGCTCTTGTCATGCTACATTTTCTAGAAAAAAAAAAAGCGATGTCAGAAATTCAAGCTTAAAAGTTTCCTAAGCTAATCTTCCAATTACAACATGTAACATCAAAATGTTTAGACATTAGGCACTTGAAACCATGAAATATTGAAGAGTCTCCAGCAGGGTACCATTTCATAAAACTTGTTATCAGTAACAACTGCCACATTTCTATGAAAAATTTGCTCTAAGCCAATCAGATACAAGGAGTTCAGTAGCTTAGAACAATTATTGTAACTTGTTATTGATAAAAAGTTTTATGAAATGGGGCCTTTCATACATCATTTCAATTACAGATCATCCCTAGCCCACATCTGGAAGGCTTGCAGTAGAAAATAGCAGTGGAAAAGATCAAATTTTCATTAATCTTGGAATACTTCACAGGATAAGATTACAGATCAATGTTGAGCTTTTATGAATTGAAAAACAAGAAAAGAATACTTGCATTGTATGACACAGAGATAAAATTTATTTTCTTATTACTGATTGAAAATATAAAAACCTTCCTTTTTCAACAAGGCGTTTGCGATGTTGTGTCTCGCCCACTTGTGAAAATAACTAGAAATATCGCGATCTGTGATGGCACACAACAGAACTGGACCATAACATGCAGGTCCCCTTAGTGCATCGACAACCCAAGTTTGATAGATAAGTGTCACACGGTTGCAGAGTTTTGAGTCATAAGAGAGTCTTGCACGTAAACTTCAACGTTTGACCTGAAATGACCTTTGACCTTACCATGTGACCTCTGACTGGACCATAACATGCAGGTCCCCTCAGTGCATCTACAACCCAAGTTTGGTTGAAAAGTGAGTCACGGTTGCAAAGTTATGTGTGATAAGAGAGTCTTGCACGTAAACTTTAACGTTTGACCTGAAATGACCTTTGACCTTACCATGTGACCTCTGACTGGACCATAACATGCAGGTCCCCTTAGTGCATCTACAACCCAAGTTTGGTTGAAAAGTGAGTCACGGTTGCCAAGTTATCTTTCATAACGTTTGTGACGGACGGACGGACGGACGACGGACGGACGACGGACGGACGACGGACGGACGACGGACGGACGACGGACGGACGACATTTGGATCCCTTAGTCTCGCCTTCACCTCCGGTGGGCGAGACAAAAATTACATTGAAAATATTGACATTAACAAGAAAATTGTTATTTACAGAGTTATAAAGTATTTCTTTTTATTCATCCCAATACAATATAATTATCTATTCCATACATAAGCCATCTCTATCAATGTTAATCACCTCAATACAACAAAACATATAACTATATTTTTTTAATATTTAAGTTTTTATTGAAACAAATCAAACCAAATTACAAACGAATTACAATATCTGTAAAAAAGAAACAATTAAACAACATCTAACTATATTAATTATAAAGCTTCAAGGTATTTCTTTTTATTAAAAATTTCCAATATAACTTTCTATTCTATGTATAATGCATCTCTCTTTAATATTAATCACTTCAATATCACATGTACCATACAATTTGCCTAGTACTAGTAAAAGATTTCAGTAGAAATGAACATATTTCTTTGTTATATCCACGCCTGACTAATTTCAACATCCTGGGCCACAAACACCTCCTACCCATCATTTGGTCCATTTGGCTGTATAACCAAAGTTACAAAAACAGTGATATTATGTAACGTATCACAGTGTTATGGTAATTTGGTGTCCTAAGAATTCCCATGTACTGTGAAATTTTGAACAGAGACTGACATCAAATATTTATTTGTCATTTTCATATTTGGTCTAATTCAAGCTGTAGCGTATGGCAGTGTATTGCTGTATCTAGAATTCCTTTTAGATATGTACCAGGCCCCTAAAGCTCCGCCATTTTGTCCAGATCCATTAGAAGGGGGACATAAGCATCCGTTAATGTGATCAAAAATGAATTATTCATTTTGTAAGATGCTTCCAACTAGTAGCATTTGTTTGTAAGTGTTAAGAAACATCACAAGCGTCAGCTTATCACATGCGCAGTTAATGTACAATAAATGTGCAACATTAAATCAAAGTGTCACAATAAAACTGATACGCGCAAAAGTTATGAAAAATGCAACAGTGGTATCGATATCATGGCGATAATGGGTGCTTATCGGCCCCTTCAAATGATCTGAAAGAAGCGGAGCCTAATGCCATTCGGGTAAGATAATGATATCCGTGCATGCTGCTTTTCGTCTAGTAAATTTGTTATATGTCTATGATATGTACCCTAAATTTTACCATCATGGAATGGGATCATGGAAGGGATATAAAATGATCTTGCACAAATATATCTTTTGGTACAAGGAGAACAATGTGAGCATACATATTTCAACATTTTATATGCAATTTTCTTTTGCTACCAAAACTGTACATGAACTTAAATGTTACAGCATATCATAGTGTTTCAGTGGTGATTTTCTTACATAAGGCTCAGACCAAAGCACCCCAGATACATGGGCATCCAAAATCTACATCCCTCTCCCCCCCCCCCCCCCCCCCCCCCCCATTTAATATTTGTTGCTTGAGACTTATGCATATCATAAAGATTATCATACCTTCTTAATCTTGACCCCATAAGCAAAAGGTTATAGGTGACACTGCCAAAAGTAGTGAATTTTACTCTTTTACCATAGTGGTCTCACCCTAAATGTGATATTAGTAGTTGTTTTTTGTGGGGTTTTTTTGGAAGGGGTGTGGGGGTTGCACCACTTCATCTTTTTCCTGATGGATGAAGACCAAATCACAGTTTACTCTTCTCAACCCAGCCAATCCAGCCCCCTGGATAATGCCTTGCCCTAAAAAGAGAAATGAGAGAAAACAAGGAACAGTTATTCAATGTTTACATAATAATATGAAATGATATAATCAAATAAATAAAATGCTAATAAATATATAACAGTTACGTGTTGCAGCTTAATAATTCATTGATTTACAAGCCTCTTAAAAGTAAATGAGTTGTAAGAGTGGTCATATAATGTCACATGATTTGATGTAAAACAAGTAGATAGACAGATTTTATGGAAAACATAGATAGATAGATAGATAGATAGATAGATATATAGATAGATATATAGAAAGATATATAGATAGATAGATAGATAGATAGATAGATAGATAGATAGATGGATGGATGGATGGATGGATAGATAGATTTTATGGAAAACATATAGACAGATAGATAGATAGATAGATAGATAGATAGATGGATGGATGGATAGATAGATTTTATGGAAAACATATAGACAGATAGATAGATAGATAGATAGATAGATAGATAGATAGATAGATAGATGGAGGGATGGATGTATAGGTAGATAAATACATATACACCGCTGATGCATACAGTGTCATGGATTTCCAGACTTTCATATCCTTGGAAGATTTTTAATTTGCAAATCCTTCTCTAATCTCCCTTCACCTCAATCTGTTTACCCTGGCATAATAAAGTCAAATGCATGAAACAGCAAACTTTGATAGAAACTAAGCATTATGCTGCATTATATATCATAGTGAATGGAAATCAGTACCACACAATAAAATCAAATCTTACTTCGTGTATCCCAATCCCTTTGCAATCTCCAAGGCTTGCAAACTACGCCTTCCAGTTCGACAGGTGAAGACAACGTTGGATCCATCTGGGTTTGGTTTCGCAAAGCCATACTTATCTTTGAACTTGTTTTTAGGCAAATCCAGTGCTTTCTTCAATTCATCCACTATGAAAACCCAGATGAAATAAGAAAAGAAGTTATAATAATGACGAGACTTCATCATTTTTAGTAGTTTTTTGTTAATGTATAATTTTGCTGTTTCATAATGTTAATTTTATATTGTATATTGGGGCACTGCCTACAAGCAATCTGCTTATTAAGGGTATCCCTCCATTTTTTATGTTTATATCATTATTTCAATACAATGTGTTAATACTATGTTATTTGTGCTGTTTTTTAAAGATGGAAAATAAATTGAAATTGAATTCTTATCAGTGTATATACTAGTACACAGATGATTATTTTAAGTGCCTGGAAAAGAAAAATCCTTTAGGATGATGCATTAGAGGCAAAAATTTAAGTCTGCATGCATTTTGAATTGAATAGATTATGACTTAAGTTTATGATAAGCTATATGATTTAAGTAGTAATCTTTTGTTTTGTCCTACTAAAATAAACAGCAAATGAAATACTTATCATCTTGGTTGCTAGTTAAAAAATGCAAGTACTTCATAGATGATATGTGAAAAACCAGAAGAATCTTGAATCTTATGAAATCTTCTCAAAAAATCTTATGGCCTTTGAAATTTTTCCCTTTCCTTTCACTATTACAAAAAGTCTTGACCCGTGCAGTCTTATTATTTTTCTTTTTTTGTCATTGTTTATCAGGAAATTGGAGGAATACTACTACTTTGAATCCCCTTACACAATCCTAAATCTACCCCTCCATTACACTTTGAAGTCAAAGTGGTCTGGGGGTATAACTCACATGGAATATGGCAAGCTCCATACATTACTCCAGTGGCCTTTAGCTCATCAGCTCTTCTAATATCGACGATGAGAGCACTTCCTTTGTTTATGAGCTCCAGCATCTCATCATGGTCACAGTTCCATGGTTCCACCAATGAAGAGAACCTCTTCTGAACATAACTTGTTGGAGTATTCATACGACTCACTAAAATAGACAGAATGAGAAGGGAGAATAATAGCTTTATATGAAATTAAGACACACTTGTTTACATTTATGCTTTGGAATACTAGTCCATTCCAAGACAAACTTGTATATATTTCATGCACTGAAAACTGTGATGAAGGAGCTAGAACAAATGATGTACCTACACACAGTTAAATGCATTCATAAAGCCACTCGATGATTAAACGTGGGCCATGGTTTAACAGTTTCAAAATTTTCAACTCTCCTAGCAATCATCTTCAGGACTGAGCAAAATGGTAATACAAATGAAAAAAAATATTCACTTGCATCAGAAAAAAATAATTCCTTATGATTTTGCTTCGAAGATGCTACAAGATCTAGAGTGTCAAAATGTGAGACTATACAAGCATTGAATATGTGTATACGCCCCTTTTCATTGTTTGTATTCTGAGGCAGAAACATACTAAAAATCTAGTGACTGCAAATTTATGTCACTACACCCCCCTAAAAAAAGATAACAAAATATAACAAAAACAAAATAAAAACAAAATAAGAGAGAGAGAAAGAGAGATCAAATAATCAGTGCTGAAGAAAGGATGTAATGCAATGTTGTAAAAAAAAAAAAACACTACCTTTATTCTTACTAATTAAGACATAATTGTAATATGATCAGGAGCAGCCAAGGGTATTTTGATAGAGGGGCGAATATTTTTCTATTTTCTAACCTTGGCCCATGGGCAAGTTTATTTATCTTTTAAATGAACAAATATGGCTATTATACAGTGCTGCATGCCCTCTCTTCCCACATACTCTTCGATCTTTTCTCTTCTCCTTTTTTTTTTTTTTTTTTTTTTGATCGCTTGAAAAATCATAGGGGGCAGCTATCCCCCACCCCCAATCATGATTACTAATCCCCATGGTTTTACAGACTTATTTTCATGTTCAAAAGTTAAATACAACCTTTAACCAGCTCTGGGCAAACATGTACAGGTGTACTTATAACCCGAGGAAGCTACTTATCACATTCTAAATAAACAAAGGGATAATTTGGAGCATAATGTAAACAACAAAGATACATAACACTCATAATGTCATAAAGGTTTTGTCCCTAGTGAAAAGTGTAAAACATGCTTTTTTCAATTAATAGCACAGGATATGCAATAAATAATATTACCTCCCAATAATTTTATATGTTTTGCATTATAAAATGTATCATATTTTTTGTTGAACCAGAGCTCCTGTGTAATTTCTTCACTGATGTACAATACCCAACTTACCTCTGCAATAACTGCCATGTTATTTTCCTACATATGTTATTTTCAGAATACAAATTTTGTCTCAACAATGAAGATACATGTACAATCTTAGAGATAAAACAATTTTCGGAATACTGCCCCAGGACACTAATGCAAACAAAGATAAATTCATATTGTGTGATAATTAAAGGCGTTTAACTAATGACAAGTAAAAGTAAAACATACTTTTCCATTTAATAAAGCAGGACATCCAATAAATGATATTGCCTTCTACTGATTTTATATTATGTTTTGTGTTGTAAAGTACTCCATCTCTACACACTTTAAAAAAAGTGTTAAAAACCCACTTATTCAAATCTGTAATTTTCTGTTGTCTGTTTCTGTTTTGTTTTCTCTGTCCAGTTCATAACTGATAGTCCTATGGTCATATACTACCAGTAATAATGAATTACATGTAAGTTATCTATTAAGTTGAATTGATTTGTCTCTCTCATACTAGTAACATAAATTTTGCATACATGTAAGTGTAATCATGGTGCTGTTGTCCCAGCTTTCTGTTGTGTGTAAGGACAGTCCTTCACTTAACAGCTGCAAGGACTACAGCACCACAGCACCTAGAAACATATAGCATTAGGCACATTATAAATGTGTTTTGTTATTATTATCACTATCATGAAGTGTTTTATATCATTTTAACCAGAGATCTTAACTCCCCTCTCCAATAGTTTCCATGTATTTTCTTTAAAATGTCCTTTTGGATTCTGCAGCACTTCATTAATATAGAATTATGATACTGAAAAAACTGCAAGTCATTCAATCTACAAAAAGTAAAAATAGATTCTCTTCTTTAGAGTATCAACCACAGCTCTTGTACCAATATGTCATTACAAGCCAATCCAATTTTCTAAAGTTTATTCGAGTGTTGAAAAAACAAACAAACAAGAAACAAAATAGGATGTAGAGAGTTTGAAATAAATTAAGAAATTATAACACTGCTAAATCTATATGAATCTCAAATTGGCAATAGATCAGCTGATTACAACATACACAAGAACAAGAATCACATTTATTAAAAACTAAAATAGTAATTTCAGGTTTTTTCTGATTATTCCCTTTTCCCTCAAGAACTAACTAGTACCTGAAGTATTGCTAGCAGATCTAATCCATGTAATTTGTTGGTATTATTGTTCCTCTAAATATCTTCTCAACTAATAATTTTGAAAGATGAGCACTGTAGATCTTTTTATACTGCATGTTGGAACATATGTCACAGCTGTCCTCCAGAGCACTACAACAATTTGCCCATTTCCAATTCCCAAATGACTATTAGATCAAAAGTATTAAAATTCCCCAGATCTAATTCATCATTTCATTAAAGTTGATATAAGAAAGCGATCACAAATATTGAGATAATTACATCAATGGAAAGCTTTCAACCCCCAAAATAATACTGAGTGGTGTTCAACCACTCTGATCAATATTCCTGTTTTCTCTTGCTAGGGGGGACTTGCCAAGAGGCTTATATTTCTTTGTAAAAAGAGAGAGAAACAAGGTTACAAATTTGCATTTGAGACATAAGGCACATATGTTCTTCAAAAGGGATGGATGGGGCTGCATCCAAAAGAATCACTGCCACTGAGTTGTTGTTGGTTTTAGTTTGTTGTTTTTTTGACAGGGACGACTTTTGTCTTACAAAACCCAGATTGGGAAAAGATGGATATAATAATGACATATTATTGGATTTGTAAGGCACCAAATCCACCCAACAATCAGATGCTCTTTTTGAAATTTGATAAATAGGTAGTAATAGCTCTTAGCCTAGGTATGACCCTGGCCTTAGGCTTTGCAGAGTAGATTTTTTCTGGTTCAGAATGTTGAATTGGGCTAATTCAGGTATCTTGGGGGTCATTTTGTCACTGCCATTGGAAGGCCCTTTCCAAAGTAACACTCTGAAAAAGTAAGGATGCATGCATCTCCCCCCTCCCCCACCTCCATGACCTCCATGACTAACGTTAATGTGAGAGCACACCCTACGAAAAAGAGCGGTAGACAAAGTGCCACTCGACAATTCTTGCAAGACTCTTGCACAACTTTTGCTCCCTTTTGCTTTGCCTTTTTGAATGGAAAATGTCACATTCATTAAAACATATCTGAGTTATTAAAATACCGCCGTATCAACTTTTATTATTATTTTTTTAAAATTTTTATTATTATCATTTTTTTTTTTAGTTATAGACCTACATGTACCTTCAAAAACATTGTGAACTGTTCTTCTTGCGGTCCACCCACTTTGCAGTCTTGCAGCCAGCTGAACACGGCTGGTCAAATAGGAAGAGCGCCTGCGTCGTTGATCCATGTTCACCGTCAAGGCCGCAGCTCGAGATTTTGTCAGCAAGGTCAATGTTGTGACTGGACTGTCTAGACAAGCGCGTTTTACCCATGAAAAGATATTCGGGCGTGCGCAGAACATGTCAATTTAATACTGAAATTCAAATAGAGGGTATTAATTTGATTTATGGAACGTAAATATTGACTCTTATTCAGACTAGACCTAGACTTTACACTCCTCGCCGTTGATCTAGACCGTGAGTGAATGACGTCATATTTTGGTAATATACGCGTAGTCTAAATCTCGGAGACGTAGACGCAACGAATACGCACACACTTTTGAGAACGAAATCTCTCAAAGAAACCAATATTCCCCCTTTTTTCAGAGGGTAGAGAGAAGGGGCGAAGGCAGGGGAGGAACTAGGGTATTTTGATAAGAAGTGGGCAAGATGACCTTTAGGTGAGTTTATTAATGTTTTAAATGAACAAACAGGGATACATAGTTGCACGACAGCCTTCTCTTTCCCCATGCATCTTCTTTCTTCTTCCTCCTCCTTTTCTTCCGTCTTCTTCTTTTTTTATTACTTGAAAAATCATAGGGGGCTGTCGCCCCTGCCCCCTGTATTGTTGCCCCTGGGAGAAGGTGTGAGGTACTCCAGTACGCCAGTGATGATACATTGCTTTGCATTAACATCTATGGTTCTATGAGAACAAACTATTTTTAACAGTTTACTCTCACTTCAAAATGTTATCAATAGTATAAGATTCAAGTTTGCTTTGTGTAGTGCCTTTGTAGTGGATAATACAGTGTGTTAACATGTTTGAAGTCTCCGAAACACTATTTCTTACAGATTCTATACAGGTATACAAACATTCCCTGAACTTTTCAAGTTTAATATGAGAAAAGTAATATCCTTGGAAATCACATACCTGACAAGATACAGTATTTCCCTGAGGATTAGCACAGATTTGAAATCCACATGCATTCCATGAAGTGACTTTGCAATGTTGCATATTATCAAAAAGCTCATATCTTGTAGGTAAAGATACTTTGTAATACATGTATAATATACTACCAAGTATTTTTTGCCTGTAAACAAATATCTTAGGTGTTATAATAGTAATTTATCATATGATTGAAAGTAAAGTTGGATTTTACTTAATCTATTAGCTAAGTAATGGACAAAGTCTGATGTTAACATGACTGAAGTCTCCAAAACAGGCATTGTTGTTAACCTGAAGCCTCCAAAACCTATGTTTTAAGCATTTCGGCTATGTTTTATCTGATGGAATTTGTCCACAATTTGTAGAGCTATGTTACTTTAGCTGAATGTCCATCCCAGGGCAATCAAACATAGGAAATTGTTGTCTTTATTTAAGTTAACCATCAATGAAAGTTACAGATGTAAGGCAACAACAGTTTGTAATTCTTGTTGCTTGAGGAATAATTGGTTCACTGTATTTAACAAAGTTCTTCAGTTTTAAGTTCATAATCTATTATTCCATTTAGAAGGAATTTAGATTTCCACAAGTATGACTAAATATAGGGACTTGTATATGTTAACATGATTGAAGTCTCCGAAACACAGATGTAAGAAATTTTCAGCTTTTTCATTTGAAATGCGATTTTTTGGAATTTGCATTGGTAGTTACCTCTCACTGAATGGTATTTGTAGAATAATTCTTACTTTGCTCTCCCTCTTGGAAGATAGGAAAATTTTAAAATTCAAATGTCAAAGTCATATTTTGTCTTGAATTCGAGAAAGGCCGTGAATTTTTTTAAAGACCAAATGAGTTTGACCAAAAATGCTTTTTAGACTTTCAAGTACATTAATATGGTAAATGAAATGTGGCAATAGAAATCTGTTTGCAGATAAAAAATTGTAATTGAAGCAGTAAAATAAAAATGTTGTTTTTGTTCAAATTTATCATATTTGTCATAGTTGGTCATTACTTTTCCAAGTTTATAAGGTAGTTTAAGCTAAAGAACCATAAAAAAAAATCTGTAATTCAGACTTTTCTTGTAATAATTATAGTGGAAATGTTTATGGAAATATATTTTGAAATTTTGACCCTGTGAGAAAAAAAGTTACACCCTTTACTGTGAAAATGACCATATAATAACTGAAAAACTTCAAGATGGAGGAACCGGGAAACAAGAACAGTAGGGAAGGAGAAGAGAAGAATGGGGTATTGTACTTAAGATTCGACTGGTAACTGGAAAGCGAAAGAGGGAGGCTGAGAGGGAGCGGGGAAGAAGGCGAAAATAACATAGCGTATAAGATATAAGGTAAAATAAAAGAGGCTTCCTAAAGTCGGGTCCAAAATTTGAATGAACAAATAGAATGTTACAATGTAATGCATAATTGTTGAATTTGTTCGAGGCAAAAAAAAATCATATTAATCTGATCTCCGTATATGACCTTCAAAAGTCATGTAGGCCTATCTCAATGCAACCCAGGCATCAGTCTGCTCTTATAATTAGTGAATAAAGATGACCAAAGAGGGTAAACAGTGAGAGTTTGAGAAAAATCGGACAATCTGTTCAAGAGTTATAAATTTTGAAAGTTTCAGTAAATCCCTATTATGGGGATCCTTCAGTTGGCAACTTTCCCAGCATCTGTGATGTCATCGTGGACAACTCTCAATTCATTTTGTATTTCATAAAAATTGATTTATATAAATTTCAAGTCAGGAATCAACATAATTCTTCCCAAAATGTTTGCAGAATAATATTGATGAAGTTATGTCATAATTATACTCAAAAAATAAATCAAAAGAATTTTTATTTTTCTTGAAAATGAAGAAAATGTTAAATTCTTTGTACAAAATGAATGGAGAGTTGTCCACGATGACATCACAGATGCTGGCAAAGTTGCCCATTCAAGGATCCCAATGATAAGGATTTACTTAAACTTTCAAAGTTCATAACTCTTGAACAGATTGTCCGATTTTCCTCAAACTTTCACTGTTTATACTCTTCTCGTTTTTCTTCATTCACTGGAAGCACGCTGATGTCTGGGTTGCATTCTCCTTTAAATTGATAGTTGAAAATGTATATGATAAAAGTAACGAGGTGGTTTAGGATTTATAGAAGGGAAACTGGATAAAGAGACAGGATAGAGGTTTAGTGATAGGGATGAATGAGAAGGTATCACTTTGTAATGAGATAGCAGAGATAAGAGATAAAATACACTCGTTATAATAAGGAGAGTGCGATCTATGAAATAAAATTACACGATTCTGAATTTTAAAAGGATAACATGAATGTCCATGTGATATTGATCTACGATTAATTTGAACTACTCCCTGGTACAGATTTGGAAAAAAAAAACACTCGAGGATAGAGGAAAAAAGCTTAAGTAGTAAATGCATGGTGCAGATAAACATCACTGATGTTTTAACAGTCGTATCAGGTAAGGCAGTGGACTCTTCTCTGTTCTGCATTTTATACTTTTGTGAGCTTGTGAGTAAAACTAAAGTAAAAAACTACAATGCTTATACTATCGGTCAACATCGAGAAGCTTATTGAGGGATCTACACATGATGCTGATCGAAGGTTATTGCCCGAGAGGTATCTCCCCTCTCAGACACGGGGCAAAAAAAAACAAACAAACAAAAACAAAAACTATTTCCCGTCTATTTAGACCCAGTTTTAATTCAAATGATATTATATACTTTTCAAATCTTCGCGACCTTGCATATCTTTGGTCAGTTTCACTTTCGTCATTCACTTTCGGATTTGATCCCATCAGCCATCAGTGCCATCATTTTACAGAGGCCATCATTTTACAGAGGATGGACAGGCTCTTTACGCTTATTCTAGTTTTACTTGCAATGTATATACTGCCCCATTATATTGAGCGTTTAATTGTTTTGTACCACTAATGTAATGAAATGATTGCATATCTTATGATATATTATATTATTCTGTTATTGTTATATCTTTATGATACAGTTACTTTTATCATGAAATCGTCATTCATTGTTTATTTTGTTTCTCTATTATATTTTCGCCTTGTTTCACACCGCTGCATGTTTTTCTTTTTTTTTTTACCTGTCTTTTAATATTATTGTAAGCTCAAATTCTTAATTCTTTGGACTTCTGCTGAGTTGTTTGTAATAAACCTTATTTGAATTGGAATTCATGAATCGCTATAGCACTATTTTCCACACAGCAAAATAAGATGTGGTTTATTTACAAGTTCAGGCAAATTCCATACATCGTTTCAGATCGATGATAGTTATTATCAAGGACATTTGAAATATATTATAAGAGGGAAAAAAAAAATATTGGTTGAAAGTGGCCATAATAACACCATTTTGCTATAATCGAGCCTGACCCCTAAGATAACAAAAGCTGTCTATGAATTGTGGAAAATACAAATATTGTCATGTGTATATACATGTAATATGAAAACAGATATCTAGATGATTCAATGTTATCCCGGGCTGGGGGCGAAATTTGTTTTCCTACGACATTTTCGCTCCTTGCGCGTGCGCACATGGTCATTCTCCGCGACTTCATAAATATTCATATGTACGTCATTGTGCCATTGATCAACGCATGCGCACATGGTCATTGTTTGAGACGACCTCACAAAATATTCGTAGGTAGGCAACGTCATAATGCCATTAATGCGCGCTTTGCTCCTCTCTAATTCTGTCTGTGATGAGATTTGTGCGCGTGCAAACATTAACTCAAAGTTGATTTTTTTTTTTTTTAAATAAATTATCACTTTGATACTTTTATTCTTCTATTTAGGACCTATTTTAGTTTTTAGAATAATTAGAAATACATGTACAATATGAGAAAGTACGATGATTGGTTTACTCACCGGCCCTAAGATGGTTAAAAAGTAGAATTACGAACACCAACCTCAAATAGGATTAATCTTGTTTTCAAATTTTTGTCACATTCCTTTCCACTCATCATGTCTTCCCACTCCCCTGGCGCCCCCCCCCCCCCCCCGTCACTCTCTCTATTTCTCTCGCCCTCTTTGTATTTTTTTAATCAAACCAATGAACTATTGATGAAATGATTGAAACATTTATTTTCATTGTTATTTGTAATCTACATTTTTAAAAACCAACTTTTATGAATCAGTAAAGGGAATACGATAAAACCCAGGTTACATGTTCTTATCGTGGTCAACATAAAATATGGTTGATCTTGTGACAACAAAATGATTAAAATAATCATATCCAGCTTATACCAAAGCCTAATTTACATAATCATAACGTCACTCAGTCTGCTTTATTAATAATCCTTGGACAGCCTAACTAAATAAATGTTAGCTTTATGAGAGCTTGGTGCATAATCATATAGGAATGTTGTATGTTTACGCATACATTATGCCCTTGTACTCCTATCACATTTAATGCTTTATTGCAATACAATATCTATCCTAAGCACATTATGTACACTATATACACCTCTTGTTGAACCTTATACACTGGTATAAGTCCTAAATAATACACCTTTCTGACAGGAACTATAAATGGCAACAGCTAACTATCTACAACAACCAATAACTCAATCATTGTATCAGTTTATGGATGGTTTCCTTGTTCCTAGTCCATTAGGGCATATTACTTCAACAAGTTCACACCCTTGTGCGAGTAGGCCTAAATGCACTGTATGATACAATTCAGCCTGTACATTCGAGCTGATCATTCTAAAAGGGCTTCATTTACACAAACTCCAATATTATTCATAACAACATTTCCTACATTATTTAAGCTATACAATAATTACGGGGGCTTGCAACACATCATTTAATTTGTGCACAAACCCGCGCCAGCGCGCGATCCTGATTTATGAAATCGCGCGCGGAGAATGACCTAATTGATGGTCTCAGGACGTACATATGAATATTTATGAGCTCTCGGAAAATGACCATGTGCGCACGCGCAAGGAGCGAAAATGTCGTAGGAAAAAAAAATTCGCGGGCCGCAGGGGGGGGGGTCGCACAAATTCACTCGGTAAATGATGGTATCACCTGACAAAAAAAATGCATACCGCCATCTCACTGTAAGAACATTACAGTTTGCTATAAAACGAGGACAATGTGTGTATATATCACCCATAAATAAACATATTAATATATTAATATATAATATATTAATATTTTACATCATTATCATTTTATATCATAACGCATAGTACATGCTCATTGTCGTCAAATATACCGTAAAATGTGCATCCATATAGATTGAGAATTTCTCTCGTGCACTGTGTATCACCTCGGCCTAGGCCTCGGTGACATATAATGCACTCGAGAAATTCTAAAACTATCGATGCACATATTACGGTATATCAACTCCAGAGCATGCACTATATGTATAATATTATATTATATTATATTACATTATATTGTACATTTATCATATTATATTATATTAAATTATATTATATTATGTTATATTATATTATATTATATTATATTACATTATATTATATTATGTTATGTTATATTATATTATATTATATTATATTATATTATATTATATTATATTATGTTATATTATATTATATTATGTTATGTTATGTTATGTTATATTATATTATATTATATTATATTATATTATATTATGTTATGTTATGTTATATTATATTATATTATATTATATTATATTATATGATATCATATATGTTTTTTACATTATATGTTAATACTGTATATATTACAATTATGATATATTCAAATATATCAACATATTTTGCCTCGTTTCTGTCTTTTGAATTCCGAAGCAGAACCCTCATTTTACAATACTAAATAGGTTGATTCTGACTCAAGTGACTGCAATTTGGGGAGACCATGCATTATCAAAGTACATTTTTCACAATTTTTTCACATCTTTGTCCTTTTCCTTTATATCTTTGCCAGAATTCAGTCCATGGTTGTCTTTTATCTCTTGTAAACATCCCCAAACGTTTCATGATACACTGACTTTAAAGAAAACTATATTTTCACTCACTCCCTGAATGAAAATTATCAAATGCTGTTATTGTAAATGTACGAACTTGAATCATTCTTCTCTTTGAAAAGAGAACATTCCAGCAGATTGATTAAAAAGGAAACGTTGAACGATTGCACAGTTACTAGAGTTGGAAATAAGGATCATTTCAGAATTATTTCACTATGGACAGCTAACAATATTCCATCATTGTAATAGACTTTTAACCCTAAAAGATCCGGGCTATTTCTGGTGTAGTTATCCCGGCCGTGGATCGCTCGATTGGCACGAAAATTGGCGTGAGGGTAGAGAATGATGTAATCTACAAGGCTATATGGTTAGATTTTACTGAATTGTTTTTTTTTTAAATATGAATTAATTTATGCTAATTTATGCGAGAAATCATATTTTGGCTATATCTCACTGAATAAAGCTTTAGGAACAATGATTTTTGGTACAAATGTTTTTCATAACATTCACATCGACTCCTTTGCTTTAAAAAAATGGGTTATCAATTTTTTTGTTATGTATTCTATTGTTTTACAAATTCCTTATGTATTTCTTTGTTTTTTGAAACGTCTTTGTGTGGGTGTATGTGTGTGTATGGGCGTGTGTGTTTGTTGTTTCTCACTATTTTAGAGAGTAATTATTCTGTCCTGACAGTATTCACATAATTTTGAAAAGTTTCTGATTTTGCCCATAGGTTTGTACACAGTCATATACAGAAATAGTGAAATTTTAACGACTTGTGTTCCCAATTGTAATCTGACACCCGCACCGTAGGTTCAATCAACATAAATTTGGTATCAAAACGTGCAGGAAGAATCAGAGAAAAAGGTCATGGAATCTCAGATCGATGCATCTAGTTGTTGTAGAGTACCGTCAAAAATTCAACAGGGATATATGAGGGTTAAGTGATATTTCCATCTTTTAAAACACTTATATCATATCCTATTTGAGATAAGAGAAAAGGGCTTAATTCAGTAGATATTATACAGTAAAACCGACTAAAAAATGCCTTTATACTTTATCAAAAATGAAATTATATAGCTTTTCAGTTAACAGAAAGTTTATACATGTATTATGATTTGAATGTTGCAGTGTTAGGCAAGCTTTTGTGAATAGGAAGGCAAGTGACTTGCAACTGGCTGTATTTTTTTGTTTGTTTTTGTTTTGTTAGTTTGATAGCTATTGAAGAAGGTGCTTATCTTATTTATGCTCTTTGGCATGTCGATGACATCGGTTAATAATAATAATAATAATAATTAATAATTAAGACTTATATCGCGCCAAATCCACTCTGTAGAGTGCTCAAGGCGCTTTTTAGGAAATTATAAAAGAAATTAAGAAGAATTGAACAGAAATGTTTTGAGGTAATTTTTGAAAGTTTCAGAAGTCAAGCACTGTTTGATGTTATGAGGGAGGCTATTCCATAGCTTCGAGGATGAGTAAACAAATGATCTTTCACCCCAGGTTTTGGAAACTTTGGGGGTAACAAGAGAATTGGAAAGGGAGGAACGTAAGGATCTTGAAGGGGTATAACTTTTGATCAGTGAAATAAGGTACTGGGGAGATGCAGTACTTTAACCAGTAATTACCGAACACAAATAAACTCAGGATGAAAACTTTCAGCAATGCTATGTTTATAGAAAATATGTATTTCTCCTAGGTTTATTCTCTTTTCATACTGATATAATCTATACAATGTCAAGAGAGAAAGATATGTTTTATGTTGGATTTCACTCCAACAGAATATATTTCTTTTTTTTTTTGGAGAGGGGGGGGGGGGGTTGTAATCTAATAATAGAAATGACAGTTAGACATATAGCAGTATTTACATGCTTCAATTATATTTTTGGGTTGACAGGTGTACATTTTCCTTACTAATGGAAGTTTTATTTGTATTTAATAATTAATCAGTTGAAAATGATATTTCTTTAACAGGGTATTATGTATGATTGTTTGTGATGTAAATGTATTATGCTCATATCTTGTAACAAGCACTAGACTGTACACATTGACATCTATTGGTGAAATAAAGACACTAAAGAAATACTCAAAACTACATTTTAAATTGTCACCAAAATAGCATTTATTTTTATTTACCAGACATTGTTTCCATACAAGTTTGGATTTCAGCTATTGCTTTTTTGCTCATTAGAATACACAACAGTATTACATAATAGAGGTGTCATTTTCAAATGGATGGATTGAGAAAGTACATACTGTTGATAAAGCAAAAAAGAATAAAAGCAATTGAGAGAGAGAGAAAGAAAGAGCAAAAGAATAGTAGGGGAAAAAAGAGATAAAAAGAGAGAAAGAAAGGAAGAGAGGAATAAAGCAAGAAAGCAAAAAAGCAAGAAAGCAAGAAAGCAAGAAAGAGAAAGAGGGGAAGATAGGAGGAAGGTATGGATCAAGAGAGGGGTAGGGGATAGAGGGGTAAGAAAGAGAAAAAAAAAGAGAAGAAAGAAAGAAAGAAAGAAAGAAAGAAAAGAGGTAATAACATCCAATAAAAATAAAGAATTGATGGTATGGCATTACCTTCTCCTCATGTCAAGTCCCTGAGTAGTGCAGGGTTCACTAAAGGAAAAAAACTTTACAAGGCAGTTTGGACTGAAGGATTTTCCTTATTGAACCTTGTCTTCTTATAACCAAACTTGTTATGTCAAAATTTCCTGATCCTAATGGTGGTCAATGTAAGGGAAGAATCTATCACCTTGTATTGATGAAGTCCATTAGCAGGGTGGGATAGTATCATAATGCTGATCATAGCAAAAGTCTCCTATCAAGTACCGCAAGTCCAAGAACTTCTCCAGATTATAAGGGAAGGGACAAACTAGCACCACATATTATGAAGTCAACGGGCAGACCAGGACAAAAGAGTCATCTCATTTCACTATCAAGGTCCAAACACTCCTTTAGATCATGAGTGAGGGGTTTATTGCATGTATCTCCTCATCTTTGTGAAATCTTCAGGAAGAGCTGGCCATGTTTGTTATCTTAAACCCATTCGTGACAGGAGTTATTTAAAGCCTAATTTGATCAGCTTTTATTCTTCAAATTGGCAACACCAACATTTTTATTTTATTGCTACATTTTTCTTATAAAACGTCATGTATCTGAAATGAATATAAATTGACAGAAATTATGATGAGAAGTCAAAAAGTTGCCAATTTGCAGGGGAAAACGGTGATTTTAGACTTTCTACACATTGGCAATTTAAGGATTTTAATGCTTATTTTCCTTTAAAAAATTTTCAGCATCAAACAACGAATATTGATGCAACCAAAATGGGCACAGTTTGTGTAGAATTTTTTGCTCTTTCTGCTTATGTATTTGGTATGATTTTTAGGGCTTTGCATCAAAAGATATTAGGCCAAACCACAAAATGTGGACCTCTGTTATGAATGGTACTTCTTAAGATCATAAGGGAGGGGTACATGGGCAGACCAGGGTAGGGTGGGGCTGATCAGTCTCCTCATGTGGGGGGGGGGGGGGGAGATGTCATCTTCTCATCTTCATGAAGTCTTCAGGAAGAGCAGGACTGGTCATCTCTTCCAGAACTTCCTGCATAGCTTTCCCCTAGAAGAACAAGGAGAAAACAGATGTAAATATTCAGTAATGCCTCTAAGGAACTAAAAGATATAAGAACTCTTATCAATCCATGGAGTGACCTACAAGCACATAACTGGACCTTGAGTTGAGTTGATCATCCATTACAGAATTTCAAATGAATACAAGAAACAGGTATCAGTACACAATAAAGTTTGGTAAAAGGAATCAAGAAAAAAAGAGAAACAAAATAGCATAATTCTAATCAAGGTTAGTCCAGTAGACAAAACTACACATATTAATTTTAGTTTTAAATATATATCTACAATCTCAAATTTACATAAATATTTTTGAAATTTACACTATTTTTGCATCAACAATTGATCTGGCAAAAGAGAAAATCTTTCAGTAGAGGATTAAAAAAAAAAAAATCTAATTTTTTTTAATTACTACTTCATATACCTTAGGAAATGTTGTAATATATTATGTAATGAAACTTCTCCAAAGATAAATTTGCTTGAGATGAACTGTGAGTTGGGGTTCGAAATTGACCAGCAGGGAAATGTTGCTGAATCATGTCTCAGAATTCTTTTATAAATGTGATATATGAATTCAATTACCATTTTGCTGGCTGCTTTTCTTCTATGTTTCCTGACTAGTTTGATCAGAGGGTGATAGAGTCCTCTGTGTTTGCTCAGCTTGGTGTCAAAAGCTTTCAATCCAATCCTGAAAACATACAAATTTCAACAAAGTACATCAGATATATGAAGATTACCATAAACAATGAAGACCTTACCAATCTATTCTTACAAAGCTATTCCTTAGTTCTGTATTAAAATCTTTCAATATCATTCTCACATTAAAAAGTAATTGATGAGATGAATATTCTGCATCGACTATCTTGACAAGCAGTAAACCACTTAATTGGCCCACCAGAGCACTCAGTGAGAGTCTCCTACTCAGTGAATTTAATAATTCCATAAATGTCTGACAAGGCTGTTCATCTTTTGCATATGCAAAACAAAGACTACATGAACCTTACACAATGAAGGTGTTCATTAACCCATTGCCATCTTTAGTTGACTTATACACAAGTGCCATGCTGCTACTGTTGAGTCTTGGCACACTTATAGTGTATGTGTACCACACAAACCAAAGTAATTAATGCGGCAGTCCTCAGTTTTGATCCATAGCTAATGAAGAGTTAAAGAGGTACTAAGTTATTTTGTACCACAAAGAGAAGTTACTGTTCTTAGAAATATACAGCACTTGCCTGTCCATCATCTCAATTATTTAAAATTAAAATACTATAAATTAAAACAATCGACAGGACTTTTCAATCACCCCCGCACCCTCTCTCAACTGATGCGTTTATGCTCAGAAGGGCCCTGCCTCGTATACATCCGGATCCAGAATACATTATAGAAATATGACAGCAGTTTGTGCTTACAAACCTTGTGCCTAGCACAAAACCCTATGCTATTTGTTATCTAAGTGGCAACATACGGGTCAATAAGTGAATAGATTGATAAAGTGTATATCCTACCAGTTGACAGTATTTAGAGTGAGAGGGAAGGTAGTCTCATCATTGGCATGGTTGTCTTGTCTGAGCTTGGAGACAGATGCATGGAAAGTCCTCACACAAGATGCCCAAATACCTAAAAGCAAACATAATATATTGAAATGTGAATTCAAAAATATCTTGGGAGGTGGCAGAAGTTTTTTGAAAATCCCCTGACAGAGAGCTTAGATATCTATAAATGCCCACTTGTATAATTCACAACTATTTCTTTCTCATCCCCCATTTTTTCTTTTTCATGGTTCCTTACTGACAAAAAAAAATTAATACAAACCAACATTATTCAAAAGACACATTAAATTCAACAATTTTGATCAAATATGCAAAACAAATACCAGTACATATAAAAATACAGCAAATGGTATATAGACCTGTTTGCTAATTTTATGCATAATTGTTGAACAAAAGTTTCCCCTAACAACTAGATGCTTGTCCAAGATTTTCCCAACATAGCCACAACTAATGTATGCAAACTAGATTCTTTCTATTCAGATGCCATTATGCATAATAGATAGAACTAATTAGTTGGTAACCAGAGGCTCTGGAGAGAAATGTGCATAAATTTGAATACGTTAGTGATTTGGTCTATAGGAGAGAAACTTGTCTTACTATAGAACTGTAGAGGGGGTGTGTTCTGTCTGATGGAGCTAGTAAGGCAGTGGTAGTAGGAGTGGAAACGATATGCTAGCAGTAGAAGGAGATGGTACACATTGATGACAATCGTCCGGAATGAGTTGATCTGAGAAAGGTAATGCATTGATAGAATAGCACTGAATACACATGTACAGAAAACAAGAAAATAACTATCAAGTATCAACAGAAATATCTGAATGCATGGAGACAAATTTGAGATATAACAAAATCTTTCACAATAAGATTCATAAACAAACAAATTTCAGGAATATTCAATACAGAAAGTACATGCATGTAGTATGTACATATTTCTGTAAACAAGTAAATGTACTCAACATGCTAAGAAAAAAATGCAAAATTCTATTTCTCTTTTATGAATTCAATGAAAAGAAAGAAGATAAAATACTTGGGCCTATATTCATGAAATCTTACTAAGCTAGTTGTCAACTAATTACATAGGTCACAGTACACAGTTATTTGACAACAAGGCCTATGAAGGTTTTATGAATACAGGCCCAGAAAAGTATCAGAGAGCTACTGTGATTGTTTGTTTGCATATTTACACAACAAATTACTTCCATTTTGCCTTCCTTGCATTTGTAGAGGACATGAAGAGCATGGAATAAATATAAACTACAAGTGATGACAGGATTGCTTACTTGTGGATCCATAAAAATGCTGACATTCTTAGCTTTCAATGACCTGTAGAAAATATCAGATCAAAGTATGATACAAAGTGTAATTGGCCAGTTAACAGACACATTATACACATTCCCTTGAAGATGTCGCAGTACGTGTCAAACAAACTGTAATATACTGGGCCCCGTTTCATAAAACTTGTTATCAATAACAAGTTACTACAACTGTTATAAGCTACTGAAATCCTTGCATCTGATTGGTTGCGAGTAAACTTGTCATAGAAATGTGGCAGTTGTTACTGATAACAAGTTTTATGAAACAGGGCCCTGGTGTCAAACAGGCAACTAAAAACAACAAGAACAAAATTTTGCATACAAAAAATTTTAGTAAATTGCTTGAGCGATTCAGGTTTGAGAATGTTTCAGGCTATCTAAATATTACTTATTACATAAGGTACCTTATCAAAAGTCATGTCCATCGGTTTTTATCATCTTTCCCGCGTCCGGGAATTCATATCAGCTTTCCCAATCCCCCATTGTTTTGTCTATGGGGAACAAGAGGATAGTGGACCAAAAGACGCTGAGCAGGAAAGTCGCTATTAAAAAGGCCACGTACAAATTGGGCTCAGACTTATGATAAGAAGCCTAAATGACAAATCAATCCACAAATTTATACAAAAAGAGGTTTATCTTACCATGTTAGTTTGGTTCTCATATAGTGAAGGGATGTATCGTTGTCTGTACAGATGGTAAGAGTGTAGCGAATACCTGACATGAGCAAGAAAACATGTTTAATCTTTAGATGTAAGATACCATAGTATTCCAGTCACTGAGCTAGGAGGAGGGAGGGTGCACCCTCTGTCAAAATTTGCAATTTGTGATCCAGTTAATCCTGCTTCAGTGACCACCTGTCTATAAAGACCACAATACTTGTTCCCCTTGAATAGCTTTTCCCATTGAAATATGTTTGAAAGAAACCTGTCCATAAAGACCATCTATGGCAGTATTCTGAAAATTGTTTTATCTTTTATCTTATCTTCACTGTGTTAATTGTCATAACAAATTATTTCAAAGGCGTACTTATGATTGGTTTGAACTGTGCAAATGACCAGCACGCAAGACAAAAGTGCGCGATGTGAGCCATTGGCGTACGCTATTTCTGATTGCTATGGCAATTAAAATAAGATAAAAGATAAAACAATTTTCAAAATACCAGCCCTGCTCATAAAGAGCAGTTTTCTTGTCTCTGTTGGGTGGTCTTTATATACAGGTTTCACTGTACTTCAAGACATTTGATCACCTCCCCCACCTTCTTCACCCCCTCTAAAAAAAAAACCCAAAAAACATATCACCAAAACAAAAGAAAAAAAAATGAAAACAAGTTGGACACAATTACTAGTGTACACATGCATGTACTCCTTTGGAAAAAAATCAGTTTCGTTGTACTTGTAATACTTCCACTGGTGTACTCTGTCAATAATTAAATCATTTGTGAATTGGAAGGAGAACCTGTGACATACAATGATATACTTACTGACATTGTTGTACTTTGTGTAGTCATTGCTGATGTTCAGGGTCTGTGTGTTGAAGACTACACCACACCAAGGAAACCGCTCTGTTTGAGATTAATCACATACACAATATAATCATGCAGGTTTTCTCATTATCACCTCATATCACATATCATGCCTTATTTTATCTCATCATAAACCCTTTTAAAATTCAGAGTGAAGTGTTGTTAAATATATGGTTCATAAAAATTACAGAAATGTTCGCAGGGTATGGGAAATACTGCAGCCGCAGATCCAGGATTGGAAATAGAGGGCGTGCAAACGGCAAATATAGAGGGGACTAACGAACATCTAGGTATACGCAACTGCATGTTTCGGAATAACGAACATCAACCGCGATCTTCATGCCTAATTCATTGATGAAACAAATCATTTTATTTCAATTAATTTGCTCTTTACAGTTCATTTATGACAGCAGTTAAAAAAAAAAGGGTTGCCAAGAAGTGGTTAAAACAATCTTAAATTAACAATTATGTTATGGAAGGACAAATATGATTTTTCCACTGATAAAATTGATTGTAAAATTCAATTATGCTGTGTCTCATGCAGTTTGGACATCACACTGACCTGTCGACCTGGATACTAGTTGACCATCAAACATGAAGTCAAAGTTAGCCAATGTCTTGCTAGGATTAGCACTGCATCCATACTGCTTTACACCTACAATTAGTACATAGAAGAAAAATAATATGTTCTATCAATCAATAAATCCATCCATCCATCCATCCATCCATCCATCCATCCAGCCATCCAGCCATCCATCCATCCATCCATCCATCCATCAATCCATCCATCCATTCATCCATCCATAAATCAAATATATGTATAAACTGAAAAATAAATAAATGAATAAATGAAAAAAAAATAAACAAATGAATTAATGATAAAAAAAAAATAATAAATATAATGAAGAAATGAAGTAAATAAATAATCAAACTGATAAATAAATAAACAAATACATAAATATATAAATACATAAACAAATAAATAAACAAATAAATAGACAAATGAATAAATAAACAAATAAATAAAGAAAGAAAGAAAGAAAGAAACAAAAGTATTCATGTATCTAGAAAATGTTAACCCTTTGACCAGTCAATTGTCTGATTCCCACAGGTTTAATACAGGGACTACCCAGTTCTCAGCAATGGATAAGACACTTCTCCATGAAATAAGAAATGAAATGAAATTCAATTATGGTTCTATATTTGAGAATGCATTTAAGATGCCAATAGGCTGATATACAATTGAATACACATTAAGGTGTACTGTGATCATCAAAGTTATAGCAGCAAATACATGTATTTACCTGTAGTTACCTCTGAAAGTTTCTTATGGTCATAGACCCAGCAGACAATGGTCAGTGTCAAACATTTTGGTCCCTGATAAAGTGAATATTCTTATATTTTAATTTTACAAACAGGAATCATCCACACCACTGCGTGGGGCAACTCATATGATGATTGATTTTTCACTTTCCTTTCTGATGGACAATATTAACAAAATGGCAGAGATCATACAAACCTGACAGAAGTAGTTGCAGGAATCGTTGGGCTTTATCAAGATGTGGGGTGATGAGAATAAAATCATCAATTAACCTCATCATCAGCTACAGAGAACAGAACAAATAAATGGACAAAAAAAAATCATCAACCCTGTATATATACACAAATCATTGTAAGCAGGAGAGAAAATATTAAAGCCTGAAAAATGGTTTTTAAAAGCAGACGATTCTCAATCTTAAAGAGGTAAAAAGATGGATATGTCTTATTTCTAAATAAGAGATGTAATATCATGGCCTATATTTCAATAAATTGATTTGTTTTTGTCTCTCTCTTGTAGATATTATGCCTACAGACAGGTCTACATACATGTACTTGAAGGTATAGAAATATAGAACCATGACAATTGAAGCTGGTATTATCCTTCGTGGTCTATATATGAGAGGGAGTACCTATTTAGGTCAGTATAGAAAAATATTACAGAGAAGTAATTAATATCTGACTAAACATAGTGGCAAAATACCCCTTCTTGGTCTATATGAGAGAGAGGTAAATTGTCTCTAGGTATCTAAAGAAGAAACTAAAGAGAAGAGATAAGAGTCTGACCACAAAGTGGTAACATACCCCTTCTTGGTCTATATCAGAGATATACATGTAATTAACACTTCTCTAGGTGAGCACAGAAAGAAACTACAGAGAAGGGATGAGAGTCTGACCACAGAGTGCATGATAACATATTCATTCTTGATCTATATCATAGAGTTAAAATCTCTCTAGGTAACTAAATAAGAAACTACAGAGAATAGATAAGATTCTGACCAAAGAGAAACTACAGAGAAGGAATGAGAGTCTGACCACAGAGTGGTAACATCTCTCTAGGTGAGCATAGAAGAAACTAGAATAGATAAGATTCTGACCAAAGAGAAACTACAGAGAAGGGATGGGAGTCTGACCACAGAGTGGTAACATATCCATTCTTGGTCTATATGAGAGAGAGGGGTAAATTGTCTCTAGGTAACTAAAGAAGGAACTAAAGAGAAGAGATAAGAGTCTGACCACAAAATGGTAACATACCCCTTCTTGGTCTATATCAGAGAGATAATTAACACTTCTCTAGGTGAGCACAGAAAGAAACTACAGAGAAGGGATGAGAGTCTTACCACAGAGTGCATGGTAACATATTCATTCTTGGTCTATATCAGAGAGGTAAAATCTCTCTAGGTAACTAAATAAGAAGCTACAGAGAATAGATAAAGAGTCTGACCACAGAGTGGTAACATATGCATACCCTTTCTTGGTCAGTATCAGAGAGGTAACATCTCTCTAGGTGAGCATAGAAGAAACTAGAATAGATAAGATTCTGACCAAAGAGAAACTACAGAGAAAGAATGAGAGTCTGACCACAGAGTGGTAACATACCCCTTCTTGGTCTATATGAGAGAGAGAGAGAGGGGTAAATTGTCTCTAGGTAACTAAAGAAGGAACTAAAGAGAAGAGATAAGAGTCTGACCACAAAGTGGTAACATACCCCTTCTTGCTCTATATCAGAGAGATAATTAACACTTCTCTAGGTGAGCATAGAAAGAAACTACAGAGAAGGGATGGGAGCCTGACCACAGAGTGGTAACATATTCATTCTTGGTCTATATCATAGAGTTAAAATCTCTCTAGGTAACTAAAGAAGAAACTACAGAGAATAGATAAAGAGTCTGACCACAGAGTGGTAACATACCCCTTCTTGGTCTATATCAGAGAGATAACACCTCTCTAGGTGAGCATAGAAAAAACTACAGAGAAGGGATGAGAGGATGGAGCCCTGGCTGATGCCATTCTGACGCCAGTAGTACTTCCTACCAATCTGAAAACAGAAAGGAAAGTGAATCATGCATTTACCATAGTTACATGGATAGACAAATATAGTCGAAATATAATCATGTTTTCCCCCTCTCTCTCCCTTTATCATTTTATTTTCTGAGTATATTTTCCTTTGTGTATGTCTCTCTCTCTTTTCTTCTACTTCTCTCTCTCTCTTTTGTCCTTTCTTTCTCCCTCCATCTCATTATAATATCTCTATTGATGCATCTTCTCCTATCCCTCTTCCCCTATTTGCTTCAGTCCAAGGTTATGTTTGAACATTTGAATTTTAATTTGTCTCCATCTAGTCACTCTTCATGACAAAATTTAGCCCACGTAAGCATAAATCTCTCCTCTCTCAAAATTAAGTACAATAATAAAATAGTTCAATACATCTGTTGTTTCCGTTCTCTTCCTTCTGCAGCATATTACTCTCTCCCCCTCTCTCTTTCTTTCTTTCTCTGTCTTTCTTTCACTGATTTTTCTCTGCACTTTTTCATACATCCACCCCTACTCTTCAGTCCATCAAATTAATTCCAGCTTTCTCAGTATAAACTGTCTAAACATACCTTGACAACATCAGCCATGACATGTTGTTTCAGCCTCTGCAGTAAAGCTGTTGGAGTTACTTTAACTGTGTGAACCTAACGAGATAAAATTTGCATAATTCAATTCTTTTTTTCATTCTTGATAAAACATAAATAAATATGAAATATAAAAACAACAGGGCCTTGGTAAAAAAACATAGTATTATATGACAACAAAACAGATTTATGAGAATGAGGGGTGAACAAAAAAGAGGAAATAGCCTTATAGTACGTTGACCCCCCAAAACATAATAACACATGTTCGTCGGCGAGATGTGCAGGATGCTGCTATTTCATTCAGCCAGGCTGTAGCTGCATGTAGCCCACAACCATCGTTTTGTGCACATCTTTTTTGTTTTTTGTGTCCTAGCTTCGGGTATGCCCAAATGGGGAAGGTTGATCATTTATGTAAATGCATTATCAGTATGCATATTGGTAAGTAATGAGGTTTCGAAATGATGAAATTCTGCAAAAGTGACTAAATCATGCTGCAAATCACAAAAATGCAAAGGTCACAGATATGGGTATATGGGACTACATAAACGTGTTGCATTATGCCTCGAATTTATAAAAATAATGTGTGAAAGCATTTCAAGAACCAGCATCTTAATTGGACAATTCTACTATATTCTTCCACATGAGCATTAAACTTTTTTTCAAAAAATTAGATAAAGCACAATTCCTACCTGGTTGATGATGATAGCATTCTTGATATCGCCACACTGAGCCATCTGGATCAACTGACGATGAAAACTACCTGCTAGGCTCAGCTTGGTGGTCACATGACGTTGACTAATCTTCTGAAATCCCCCAGATGCTGCTTTTGTCACAATGATGTAGCGATGGATTTGATACTCATCTGGTTTATCCTGATATAAAAACAAGGAACTTAATTTTGATGATTTCTATACATTCATAAACAATAATTTCTGTTGAGTTAAAGACCAGAAGCTGTTAATTTGACTTATTTTGCATGGAGTGCCGACCTGCGACCCCCACTAGAGGACTGAATGTGGAAGCAATGTGGTTAGTGACGTTCACATCCTGCTGAGAGATAATTAACACAGGTAGGCCTACATCTACACATTTAGAAGGATGAATGAAGACAAGGGAATAGAAAACAGGTAAGAAGAATGAGGAGAAAAGGAAAGTAAATGAGAAAGCAAAGGAGAGAGAGGGAGAAAGAGCAAGAGAGAGAGAGAGAGCAAGAGATGGAAAAAAGGAAAAAAGAGACAGAGAAAGAGAGAAAGAGACAACACAGAAGAGAAAAAAAAGATAGGAGACAAGAAGAAGGCAAAGACAAAGACAAAGAAATAAGGGGTAAGAAGAAAAAATAGAAAGAGAAAATAGAGAAAGAGAGCAAGAGACAACAAGGAAGAGAAAGAAAAGGGAAAAGAGAAAGAAAAAGGAAAAGAGACAGAGAAAGGAAAGAGGAAACACAAGTGAAACAGAAAGAGAAAATTAATTAGAATGATGTGGGAATATAGAAGGCACTGAAAGATAATACTGGGGATGCAGATTGAAAGGATAGGAGATGGGGAGATGGATCTACTTACATGTCCTTGTAGAAGCATGGATATGATCTGATGTAGCTTGCTTTGTTTGATAGAGTCATAACACTTCTCAATGTCAATCTTAACAAAGTACAGTGGTCTGTAAGTGTAGAAACATCAGAATATATATATATATATATATATATATATATATATGGGCATATAAAGAAGGTTATCTGTGACAACACAAAGAAACTTGAAATACCAGAGCCAATAGATTTTACTTGAATACACTTCATTATTCAAAACATAATTCTTCAAAAATATTTCCTCTAACACTTATAATTGGAGGTGTCATGGTTCAGAGGTTCTGTTACTCTCAAACAAGGGGATGAGGGAAGAGTATACTGGTATAGTAGAAGTGCCACATAAATGGACCATATTATTATTATCATTATAATTCAAACGAATTTCATGATTTAGACAGGGTAGAGCAATTTGGAAAACTTATGAAGTTAGAAGATCAAGATATTATTGATCAGTTCTCAAAATATCTCTACATTGGTCATAAACATGAGAGGTGACTTCTGAAGGCATCATAAATGTTGTTTTGTTTCTGTTTCATAATAATATAGAAAACCATTTCCTTGTTTGTTATCCGTATGTAACTTTTGTCATTTTCATGATTTTTCATTTTTTATTTTCTCCATAATGTTTTGTAATTAACATTATGCCTATGTATTGTAAAACAAAATATTCATGTACATAATATTTATGTGAATAACATTTTTATCAAATAATATACAAATACGAATGGTATCATGATTTAAAACCCAGATTTATAAAGTCTATCTTGCATATTATTCCAATCTTTCCTATGCTTTTTGACACTTAATACACTGTGATAGATGCCATTTACTCCAAGTTGAGAGAAGCCCATTATTCTTCTTTTCATCTTTCCTTTCTTTTCACCTTCATTTTCTTTCTATGTTTGATTTGATTTGATTTGACTTATTTTTCTTATACATTCATATAAGTACAACATTTTTCAGTAACACATATAAAACAAAATACAAAAGTACTTTTTGACAATGAGTCATAAATAAGCAAGTCTTAAACAAACACGAAATGATAAACTGTCAAATCATTTGCACAAGAAGGACTGCTATTGTAAGCAATTTGCTTGAAAATATGACAACCCCAAATAAATATTATGAAATAGATAAACATGCTTAATCGGCAGAATGGATAAAATAACCAAATCCTAAATCCTAAATTAAAAGGATAATGACAATGATGATGATGATGATGAAATATCTCCTCTTTATACATGTTCTTCTGCTCTATAGTTTATTTATCCTCTTTCTTTTCATCTCACCTAGTATCACTTCTTCCTTTCCTATCTTGAATGAAGCTCAGTACTTTGTCATAGATACCATCTATTCCCAGTAAGGAACACCCTAGCACAGATGGCTGGTGCATCTGAGAAAAAATGGTGATAATGACTAAATTACAATGATAACTCAGTAAGGAACACCCTAGCACAGGTGGTTGGTGCATCTGAGAAAAAATGGTGATAATGTCTAAATTACAATGATAACTCAGTAAGGAACACCCTAGCACAGATGGCTGGTGCATCTGAGAAAAAATGGTGATAATGACTAAATTACAATGATAACTCTGTAAGGAACACCCTAGCACAGATGGCTGGTGCATCTGAGAAAAAAAGGTGACAATGACTGAATTACAATGATAACTCATTAAGGAACACCATAGCACAGATGGCTGGTGCATCTGAGAAAAAATGGTGATAATGACTAAATTACAATGATAACTCCGTAAGGAGGACCCTAGCATAGATGACTGGTTGATCTGAAAAAAAAAAGGTTACAAATACTAAATTACAATAACTCAGTAAGGAGGACCCTAGCACAAATGACTGGTTGATCTGAGAAAAACAAAATGAGACAGTTACTGAATTACAATCATAACTCAACTATATATAATTTCAAAAAAGGACAATCAAAGATACATTAAAAAAGGCAATGTTGTTTTGTGATATTCCCAGCAATTTAGTTGTTTGACTGCTACTGTAAATGTTTTCCTTTTTCAATATCTCATTGTTTTTATCCAAATAAAGTTAAACCATTCAATTCAAAAGGCAACTGTTTAAGATTGAGATCAGTAATTAGTACTTCACCAAAGCAATATACAATCAAAGCATACTAATAACAAAAACCTTTCAATCTATTACAAAAATGTGTTTGACCTCATAAAGATATCTTTTGTGTAACTAAGGCTGTTTAGGTGACAAGAAAGATAGACTGGACAATGAAAAAGATGAGTACATCCTTTGAGCTATATTCATTCATTTATTTTTCCACTTTCAATTTTTCATATTTACAATAGTTTACATATTCATATGACATGTTAACATACATGTAGATCAAATTACACAATACATTAATTAAATGAAATTGAAAGGGAAGGAGGGCCGACTAAAAAGCAGAGCTTGTAGGGTGTAGGCACCTGTTTGAAATAATTATTATAAATCATCTTTCTGAGAAATAAAAAGCATGAAGCAACAACAAAAATGATGATTCAGTAGCACAAAAATCATATTTCAAGACGCAAAAGAGTGATAACATATGTATATGTATTGAAAATGAAAATATTAGTTTTGAAAAAGTGCTCAAATGAAGATTTATCTGACTGATTTCACTTGCCATTTCGATCATGATTCTAATCATAATTCCAATATTAAGTTCAGGTCCTACTTACTTTGTGGTATGTCAACACATCAAACAGATCCTGAAGAAGTAATCTCACACTCAGACCCTAGGCATAAATAGAACATAAAACAAACATTAAAAAACATCTACAATCATTGATCTGAATTAAGCCTTTTGACAGAGACATACCAATCCATTTTGGTATGTTCTTATTATACATTACCTTCACTTGTGGTCAGTCATCACTATCACACATCTCTTCTTTTAACAAATTGTTCATGTCTCCCTGCTTAACCCACAGTAATGTACTACCCGTCCTGTGTAACATGCATATATCCAAAATGAGCATTAATAAAACTATATGGTGAAAGCTAATTTGGAAGATCACTCATAGGAGACAGGAAAGACACTTTCTATTGGCAGGTGGTCTATCAATAAAGGCTCCTTACTTCAATAGGAAATACTATTCAGTAAAAAAGTAGTCTTTATAAACAAGAGGTCTATCTATACTAGTGGTAGCTGGAGCAAGTTCAAAGGTGTTATAAATGAAGAGTTTGAATGCAAAAACAGATATATCCATATTTGTCAAACTGAGATATTTGCAATTAAAGATCAAGAAAAATAGAGAAAATAATAAGAAAATATGTGCTACTTTTGACTGTAACTGCAACAATATACTTTTATATGTCATGATCAATATATCACTTGATTATTTTTGCATGTATTATTTTGCACTATATGATGGGGACCTTACTTTACAATTTTCATAAATGGCGTTTATCTGATTTTGCATATAAACTCTTCAATCACTTCTACTGACCTTTTTCTCCTCAATGACAGATCTGCCCATCCTGGTGATTGGTCTAAGGCTCTTGGTCTTAGGAACAAAGCGTAGTCTAGAGAAGCCAAGAGTTAGACTTGCTGCTACAAGCTTACCAGCATCACTCTGAAACAATAAGATAATATTATGATAGAATTCGGTATAATTCAACAAAGTACATCAAATTTAAAGAATATTTCATTACTTAGCTAATTCTACAAACACTTTATTACATAGCAAATGACAGAGTGAGAGGTCCATATTTATACATTCAACCGCTTCTGTGATAATAAGATATTAAATGATTGTCATAAATGAAGTTTCAACCATTTCATTTTGACTGGCTGTGCTTGTTTCACTGGTTATATACTGAGTAGTTAATAAAATGTATCTAATTTGAAACTTTATTCACAGTGAGGATACCTGTTCTTGTTGCAGGAGGGAAAATACAGCCATGTTTAGTCTCATTCTCAAACTTTTGGGTGGAATTTGCTTCAATAAGAGGGGTTAGTAGCTACTTCATAACAAGGCAAACTCCTCGGGAAATCAGGATACAAATAATATTCAGTTGTTATTCAAGAAAGACAAGAACCAATGAAATGAATACCTCCTTTATAGGCTTCATGATTCCATTTGCAACATAATCTGTAAAAAGAAAGAGAAAAAAATTGTATTTTAATGTAACTTAATAACTTTTTATTCATAGGCCTACACTAGAAACAACATATTCAGACAAAGAAAAAAGTGTGTGTTATAACTTCTCACACTTCAGTGTTAGTGTGAAATGCTGATAAAATATACAAGCATTATACATGGGAGACATGTGCTTTACCGATAGACCAGAATATAGTCCTACATGCAATCACTGAATCGGCAACACACTGAAACATAAACTCTCTTTTCCATATAAGTTGGCACTTTTAAAAACTTTGTAGTTTAATAAACACAGACATGTAACATGATATTTCCTGGTCCACTGTAAAGTTCTCTGGGGAACAATGTAGCAGTAAAATAAATTGATAGCTTTACTAATTTGGAACATTTTATACTCACACTGAATGCCTAATTTCTCTAGCAGCAGCCAGACAGGTTTACGATAGAAAACCAGTTGGTTCCTAGAACTAGATGTCTCCGTCACATAGAAGCACATCTAACATGGAGACAGAAGGGAGAATGATGCATAGGAATAACACATTTTACACTCTACTTTCTAAAAAACAAGTTGACATATTAAAGCTGAAAGAGGACGCATGTCCAGTACAGTAAGACGTGCATAACAATTATAAAGATACATGAAAGTTCAGATGAAAATAGCAGAAAAGAAAAGTGTATGCATCAAGGAAAAATATTGTGCTATAAACTTATCCACATTCACCCCATGTTTGAAAATCAGAGCATAATTTGAAAATAGAATAAGGGGAGGAAATAAGAGCATTGCATTAGAGGCCTGCATGACCAAAAGTTCAAATTTAAATGCTTAAATTGGTTAAATGGTTGGTTAATTTACCTGACTGCTAAGAAAGCATGTATATGCTTGTTAGTAAGCATTCAAGGACTGACAGCTCTAAGTCCCCTCCAAAGCAATGTGTAATGAGGATTAATACCTGACCAAAGGGCAATAGCACATCCACTTGGTTTCAAACCTGGGTACTCCCGGTTACGAGACCATTGCTCTATCCACTGAGCCACAGTACCTCAACTTTGTAAAAATAACTTCCCCATGGATGATTTTTCTGGTTTTCCTTATAATTTCATCAATCTGTTTGTGATATTTCTGCTTCCCTTACAACCATGGTTTCATTTCTCTAATTATCCCAATGGCTACTGGAACTGAGTGACCCCTGTACTAAGTCTATGAGAGTTTGAGAATTCAGTAGTCAACAGGTTAATTACCATAATCAGGGGAATAGTGTAAGCAATCAGGAGCCAATGGAAGAAGTCTGTCACTAACTGGTGCTGTTTCACCAAGGATGTGAAGGGTGGCTCACGACCTCTGAATTTTTCAAGCTGACACCAATCGCAATCTTCTACCTGTATGACATTAAGAGAAAGAAAATATCTAAGTAACAAGTGTATATCTATGGCTGTGGGTCCTAAAGCTACGTGGGTCCAAAAGCTATGCAACCTGCAAATACGTGCAATGCAACACGTTCCATGCACCAAACTTCTCATGTGACTAATCAACAAGAATATCATCAAAGTTTGCCAAAAAGAATCAGCAATTTTCCTGTATCATTTTCATGCAATATTATCCCTGTGAAAAAAGCAAGGTGAAATTCACATGAGACAGTTTCAGAATGCAAATCAAGATTTACATTAATTTATTACATGTAAATAGCTTAAGACCCCTTCATTTTGCTGACACTGGCATTGATAATAAGTTGAAAATATGCCTTACTGACATTCTTCCATCATAATTTTCACAACAAATTAACTTTAGAATAATGTAGAATCAAGACAGATAAAAGAAATTTGTATGAATTAATAATTTTTGTGACCTTTTACAAGGGAATTCTTAAAGTGGACTAATTTGTGGTTCTCAGCCCTGTCCTTTTTCAGTTTCCAATGATTCACAAATATTACAACTTAAGTTGAGATTTATAAGAATGGTGATGGTGTGCATCACGTATAGGTTGTAGTAACTTTGCCATTGGTTTAGAGAACTTGGTGTGGATATGCATCTATGGGGTATTTCCTCATAGGGCCTTGATGATAATACAGTAGTTCTAAAGATGCAGGAGACTTAAAGGGAAAGTCCACCCTGGAAGTTTCACTGTTTCAATAAAAGGAGATAAATTTGAACAGCATTTTAAAAAAGAAATGAGCAAAATCGGTCAAAGAATAAGAAAATTACACTCATTTACATTTTATAGTAAATTACTCTCGGCTCTGTGAATTGGCAACACTGATGACATCATATGCGAGCAGGTCTCCATTCACTTTGTACATGAAATTTCGCATCATATGCGAGCAGGTCTCCATTCACTTTGTACATGAAATTTCGCATTTTCTCAATTTTCTTGGAAGTTACACACTTTCTTACCCCATAGTCAAAGTATGTTATGTAAAAAGCAATTCTTCTGAACATACATTGACTATGGGGGTTAGAAAATGCGTAACTTCCAAGAAAATTGAAAAAATGTGAAATTTCATGTACAAAGTGAATGGAGACCTGCTCGCATATGATGTCATCAGTGTTGCCAATTAGCAGAGCCGAGAGTAGTTTACTAGAAAATGTAAATGAGTGTAATTCTCGTATTCTTTGACCGATTTTGCTCATTTCTTTTTTTAAAATGCTGTTCAAATTCAACTCCTTTTATTGAAACAGTGAAACTTCTGGGGTGGACTTTACCTTTAAGACCACTTCTCCCAATACTTACCCTGATTTCTTCAATGAGCTCCCTGAGTGACAACTTTTCAAAACGACCTAGCTGAACAAACTTCTTTACTCCTGTAAGCAATGGAAAAATTGAGTGTTACTAAAAATGTGAATTCGCAACTCTACATTCAAACAAGATGTCATAAACATAAATAATTTGACAATATAAAAGCCAAAATTCATGTAGTTGTATTAATCCATTAATCATTCAACCCAAGACAGACTCAGGATGATATACAAGCAGGCCTAAGAGGAGATATTTTAGCATAACACACCCATGAGACTGGGCATGAAAGTGGGAATTGTGTTTAAAATTGTGTTTAAACCTCTGGCTTCTGCATTTGTTGGTATGTCAGATATTCTTTAAGATATATTTAATCATCATATTTGATAAAAGGAGATTTATTTTGGGTGGGAGATTTGATTGCTTTATATACATGTAAATTTAACAAATAATTGATTTGTTTATTGACTCAGGGACAGCGCCTTGTGTCCTCTGGAAAAAGTAGTTTGTACATGTAAATCAACTTATTACCATAATTATTACTGTCCCTCAGTGGAGATCATAATGCTCCAGTATCGTGTTACATCATAAAAAGCAAATATGCAGAACTCATGCATGCAGCATTTAAAAATGTATAATTTAGAAATGTATACAGTAAGAAATAGTTCAAGTAACCTTTGAAGAATACATTCCTGTTGTGCACACTTCCCCATAGCTCATCTGGTACCACTTTGAGAAGAACCTGCCTTAAAAAGAGACAGACCTGCCATGGTTCAGTTTTCATCTTGATCAGGGTAGCTGCGTCGCTAGGCAACCGCATCCCTTTCTTGGACCTTGTATTAGTCCTCTTTTTTATCTTTACATCACACTCAGTTTGCATGCTATTTATGATAATATCTTTCTTGGCTTCACATGCAATGGTGACTTCATTGCTAGGCAACTGCATCATTGTCTTTGAGTTAGTTCTGTGTTCTATCCTTCCATCAGGATGGGATTGGACGCTATCTCTACAAGCTTCTCTCAGGGCATCACTGCTCAACAATGGTTTAGTCCTTAAATTTGTCTCTTCTCTTAACCTCTTATCAGGTTGGGAACAGATGTTGTCTTTGGCATCATCATCATCTGCAGAAACCTCATCGCTAGGCAACTGCATTCCTGTCTCAGTCTTAGAGTTGGTCTTTCTACTTAAACGTCTGTCAGTTAAGGATGGGATGCTGTCTCTACTGGTATCCAGGAAGACATCATCATGTACTGTAGAGCTGGTAGCATTTCCATCCATCTCCATCCTAATCCTTGGAGATTGGGCCTCCTCAATGCCTGTAACATAACCTGCATGGAACCTGCAGTCTGCTTTCTGCTTTTCATTGACTCCTAACTCAACATCAATAGACTTCCTAGGCTCCACTTCTCCTACCTCATTTCCTCCAACATCTTCCATTCCTTCCCCTGTTCCTCTAGACCCTCTCCTGTCACTCAGCCCCTCTCTTCCATCACCCCTTACTGTCTTAGTCAATCCTTGTGCAGGGCCATCTCTTGCCCTTTTCTCTATCCTTTCTCTCTCATCATCCACACTTGCCACCAGTCCTTTTCCATTAAACTGCTCTGCTGATGACATCCTCGCATTGCTCAGATCACACAGTTTCGGCCTTCTGCGATGGAAGACCTTTGGTGAATAACCCTCCAGCTTGCTTTCTTCCCGTAGCTCTGCCAGGCTTTTCTCACCAGACACACTTTCAATAGAAGATGAAGGGGCTATTGAAGTCTTCCTGGCTCGTGACCTTTGAGGTAGCTTTATCTCTGAACATTCCTGAGGTCTGGTATTGGTTTGGTCAGGGTCTGGATTCTCCAGAGGCAGTTTCAGAGGGCAGTGGTGGTTCAAGATGCTTCTAAACTTGAGCTTCCTGGAAAGACAGAATATCAGTTTGTTACAGTTAAGCATTACGAGACTTGTGAAACAGATATTTTATCACAATCAGTAAACTTTACCTGTTTTGGGTCAGCTTTCACTTGCTTGTCTGCAAGCTTTTTCAGACCCTCGTCATAGCTGGCACTGTTGCTGAAGCAGCCCAATGGTGTGGGAAAGTGGGATCTTTCACCAGCTACAATGAGGTGTGAAGAAGCTTGCAGACCAGGAAGTAAAAGCTCACCAAAAACAGGTAAAATTTACTGATTGTAATAAAAGAACTGTTTCGCAAGTAACTTCACCGCTAAGATGAAACTCTTCAGCAATTTAAACATTGTAAGACATGGAGCAGGCCGACTCATAGGAGAGCAAAGGGACACCCCGCCTGTGCCCTTAAGTAAGTCAAGACTTTGCATTCAGAGCACTAGATAATAAGCTAGCATAGAAAGAACACTTCAAGTTTCATTCGGGATTCAAGAAGAAAATTAAGTCTTTCAGCATACTGTTTGACTGGATAAGATATCTAATTGTAGAGAACACCAATTAGCTCACCTGTGTTGAATAAGGAAGGTCTTGAGTAATGCTTGAACCTTAATGAGGCGACGGCAGGTGCGCTGAGGCTGTTCAGAGTGATCAAATGTATCAAGACATTGGATTCATTTGAGCATTTTAACTGCACATACTCATATCATTTCCTATTCTTAGTGAGTGAAAGCACAATAAATTTTTGCATAAATCACATAGTTCCTATTGCAGCTTATATTGCAGCCTTGGAGGATGAGAAGATGCTTTGAACCACTGGGGTATTGGAATATGCATGTGTGAAAATGATAGTGAAATAGACAAACAAACAAAGAAAAAAGCAAAACTACAACAATATTTTCATGATTCACTACTCCATACCTTTTTCTTCTTTTTGCCTTTGTCTTCCCCTTGTCTGTCAGTGTCTTCTTTTTCATTCCCATCAGGACTTGGGGTCTTGTCAGTTTTACTAGAGGTCCTTGAACCATTCTCAGTTGAGTTGAATATGTGCTGTGTCAGCGTTTGGGCACCACTATTTGAGGCAGGTAGCTTGGCAAGCAGATCTGAATGGTCGGTAAAAAATATTAAACTTTACCAATTGTGCTTCACTCTATTCATTTTGAAAATTAAGACAACACAAAACCTTATTTAAAACTTCACAAAAGAACACTTTTTGCAAAGAGATATATCTACAGGAAGGGCTAGTCTAGATGGATAGACAACACTGATGATATATTTAGTGAATTTAAAGATTATTTGAAATAGTGTGGGCAATTATTCAAGCCTTCACTTATTAAAGATATCAAATGTAGTATTTCAAGACAATTTTTATTACGAATAATTATAGTAATAGATTTGCTTTGTGTTTATGAAACAAGAACAGACAATACATTAGATACATGTATCCAGGGTGACCAGATCATTTTCTGTAATTTTTATTCATAATCAGCATTTGTAAAATGACATTTTACTTAATTAATCAACATCATACGGTTTCTGAAGAACTCACCATGTTTTAGCCATGTCCGCCCTACAGTCCTTGAGTAGCAGGCATTTAGAATGTAATAGCTTCTCTCAAGTCCTGTTATCATGTCCTCTACATCTTTAGGATCTTCTGTGCCTTCTGTGCCTTTGGTTCTATTCATGACCTCTTTCCTAGGTCTAGATTGCATTCTTTGACAGGTTCCCTTCCCTGGAACAGTGTTAGAAAAAAAGAGAGAGAATTATTGAATTCCTGTAAGCATTTGAAAATGGACTAGACAAGTAATGGAGAAGAAAACCTGAAATTTCAACAATACTTAAGTCTTGTTCCCTGAATAATGTGACATCTTAAGTCTAGACTAAAGGCAGGTAAAATCAAGCTAAAAAGGCAACGCCAAGCCACTTCTGAAGAAAAAAACGAAGAAGAAACAGAAAAACTGGATTCTACCAATATGACTGCCACATCCATACTGCAGAGAGACTCAGAGAGTACGGTCTGTTCAATACAAATGGTACCAGTAGTGATTCGATGTTATGTAATAACATTTTGAAAAAGGTTTCAGTACTGGATGAGATCAATACTAAAATTAATGCTATATCTGAGAGAATGAAAAGAATAGAGACAAAGTTTGAGAGTATGTATACAAGAATTCAGGATCTGGAGAATAAAGAAATCAGAAATGGGAGCATTAAAAGAAGAAATTCGAAACATGAGGCATTGAAAGCTAAGTATGATTATGTAAATGAGATCAGCAGAGGTGTGGTTGATCTAGTTAACCACAGTAAACAAAAAAACGTGATTCTACGTGGGAGTCCAGAAGGGGGAAGAGGGAGCTACAAGCAACAACAATGATTACGTAAAATTGGATAGGAAGTTCTTCAACGCCTATTTACATATGAAAAAGGTAGAAATAGAACATGTTCACAGAACACCTGCAAAGGTCCACTAAGCTAGGAAGCAAAGCAAGAAACAACCTCAATCAAAGTCACGTCCAATGCATGTAAAGCTTCTGCATTTCACCTACCAAGTAGAGATTCTTAAACAGAGTGAGACCAGCAAAAGATGTCCAAATCCAAGGGTTTCGAGTTGGTATCAGTGATGACGTCCACACAGATACAAGAAACGACCACAAAAGACTCATGACAAAAGTAAAAAAGCTCAGTTGCATTTGCATTCATACCCAAATCAGTGCTCTGTTTCATCAAGTATAAAGATAGCCCCAGGGATTTACCCAGCCCCTTGAAAACAGTGAGGTAGGCCTATTACAGCTACATTTTTAAGTCAAACAAAATTACCACTGTGATATAAAAATGCCAACAATCATATGTCTTCTCTGTTTGAAGCCCCTCTCCTGTGCTCTGTACATGACTGGCTGACGGAAAGCGGTCACCCTACAGTTTTCTTTTGTCTCTTATTTTTATCCATTTGCCAATTATGTCCCTTATCGTATCTAGGAACAGTTGGTCTTTTTGGCATAAAACTTAAACAGATACTTGAATTCAGTTTGATTTGAAGAAAAAAAAAATGCAAACGCCAAGCATTGTCTCGTCTGCATCTCCAAAAAGGTACAAAAAGTTATATGTTCAGTGGCTTTTAAAGAAGTTTGACCTTTTGACCTTTGATTTTTTCAAACTTGACCTGTGCCTTCAAAAGATGCAACTGTGGTATGAATTTGGTGATTGTAACTAAAATCCATAGAATGTTATTGTGATTAGAGTGATATCTGCAGAAAGTTTATTGACCTTCTTACCTTTGAACTTGGTCAGATCCAACTCATTTTCTAACATGACCTGCGACTTCAAGAGATGTACCTGTGGTATGAATTTGGTGAATCTACCTCAAATCCATAGAAAGTAATTGTGATTACAGTGCTCTTTGCAAAAAGTTCATTGACCTTTGACATTTGAAGTAGGTCAGATCCAATTAATTTTTTAACTTGATCTGCGGCTTCAAGGGATGTACCTGTGGTATGAATTTGGTGATTCTAATTCAAATTCACAGAAAGTCATTGTAAATTACAATGACCTTGTGACCTTGCAGCTTGGTCAGATCCAAATCATTTTCGAACTTGACCTGCAGCTTCAAGAGATGTACTGTGGTATGAATTTGGTGAATCTACCTCAAATCCATAGAAAGTTATTGTGATTACAGTGCTTTTTGCCAAAAGTTAATTGACTTTTGACCTTGGAAGTAGGTCAGATCCAACTCATTTTCGAACTTGATCTGCGGCTTCAAGGGATGTACCTGTGGACGAATTTGGTGATTCTAATTCAAATCCACAGAAAGTTATTGTGATTACAGTGCTTTTTGCCAAAAGTTCATTGACCATTTGACCTTTGAACTTGGTAAGATTGAACTCATTTTTGAACTTGACTTGCGGCTTCAAGAGATGTACCTGTGATGTGAATTTGGTGAATGTTTTTGCCCGAACAATTGTGTGTTGTTGACGATGATGGCAACGACGACGCCTACGTCAGAAATAGTGGCGCCACTATGCAGGCAAGACAAAAATAAGAAAGATTTGATTCTTCAAAGTACACTTATATAAGTTGTTGGCATGATAAAGGTTTTAATATTTGATGAATTGATAATGACCTATAAAAATGGTTGTAACCATCAATGTTTGATGCACTTAAGGATAGTGATATCAAAATTTATTCATTAACCTTTTAGCTACTGGAACTGGGTAGCCCCTAAGGGAACATAAGAATTCAGTAGTCAACAGGTGAATTAACTTACCTATTTTTCTGGCTTTGGTGATATTGGCATCTTCATCATTATCCCCATCAACCTCATCCCTTTTCCTCTTATGACGAACAATCCTTCCTTTATCATCACACTGACCAATCACAGGTGGCTCGTTCTGATCAACCTTACTTCCTCTGTCAGCATCCTCAAATTGGCAACTTTTCTTCTTCTGGTTTGTAGACCATTCTTTAATTGTGCACTGTTTGGTAGGACTTGGTATGCTGGTTTGTGCAGTTGTTATTAGCATACTCGCGGGTATACCTACAAATGAAATAAAAAATCTTGCATCAGAACCTATGTGGACATTGAAAGGAAGGTAACACTGACTGAATGTGGACAGTGATGTTTGACACATGATACAGTGGAAACTCTTTATATAGTGCTCTGACGTAATGAGATTCCTGATGTCCATCCATCCATTGCAGTGACTTGTCAGAATCTGACGTTGCCTATCAAAAATGTTCTCCTCTATGCTGGCATCGGTGTATGATGTCAAGGGGCCTTGTGCCAGTGGCATCACTGAGCCAAGAGAGAGGTAAGTCAGTCGCAGGCGTCCACGTGCCCTCCTTCCTTCAACAGCACCAGTAAGTGTAACTGTCTCTAGAGCATTCTTGCAAAGTGTGTGGCCCAAGAAGCAAATTTGTTCGGTTACAATAGTTTTAAGTGAAGTACGGGATGATTTAGCTCTTTCAAGGACGTCTGTGTTAAGTCACATGATCGGTTCATTATATTCTCATCATCCTACACAGAAACCACATCTCAACAGCTTCCAGATGCTGTTGCATGGCTTTGTTAGAGTCCAGCATTCGGATCCATACAAGAGCGTAGACCATACATAGCAGTACAACAATCTAAGCCTGGTGGGAAGATTAATAGTCCTGGTGTCAGCACTCTCTCCATGTTCTTGAATGTAGATTTTAAATAAACTCTGCAACCTGTTCAAGAATTTTCCCGATATAAAAAGGTATTTTTCATGGTCCTAAGGCTCTCGTTATGGTGAGTTTCTAACTGTACTCTATCCATTCCAGTGGCTTGAAGCCTCATTCCATTGAATTACATGCATCAAGGGGTGACTTTCCATATCCAATTTAGTTTGGTTTATTTCACCTGACTGCTATTACAAAAGCATGAATGCTTGTATAAAGCAACCACAGGACTGGTTAATTTAATTCCTCTCCAAAAAGACCTGGTAATGAGAATTAATGCCTACCAAAAGCACTAGCACATTGACTTGGTTTCAAACCCGGTTCATCACATTATGAGACCTATGCTCTACCAACTGAACTATTGCGCCTCCTCTAGGCAGCCCTTTTAGACAACTCTTTACAAGAATTGAATATTGTATCACAATTTCATATGTATTGCAATACAGTTAACTCTTTGTTCACTATGGATCTAAACCCAAAACATACATATGGTTTGTATGGTGCACACTGTATGTGTGCCAAGAGTCGACAATGGCAGCCCAGCACTTGTGCCATTTGTCAACTACAGCTACTAATGGGTTAAGGTACACATTGAATTCTGGAAAATAAAGGTTAGAAAAAATTATCGCGATATGAAATAACAAGGGCCACGTTATATCCCATTGCCATCACTTTTCAAGAAAACATGACAAAGTCCCCTCACCTGTAAGCTGGATATAGCAGGATGGTGGTGCTGATGTAAAAACAGACAGATTCTCCAAAATATGCATCATCAATTCATCTCCAATTCTGAAAAATAGTAAAAACAAAATGGGTCACATTAAATCAATCATTCTCAATGTCTGGAATATATGAAATATAAAAACATTTGGAAATGAAGAAGATGGAGCTGGTGGTAGTGGTGGAGTTAGTAATGGTATGATGTGGGAGCACTGTGATTCCATTGTTCGATCCTTGCTGTGTGCTTAAAGCCTTGGACAAGATGTCATTTTACCCACATTTGTGCCTCTCAACCCATGAGGAACTGGCAAGTGGTAGTGGTAGTGGTGGAGTTAGTAATGGTGTGATGTGGGAGCACTGTGATTCCATTGTTCGATCCTTGCTGTGTGCTTAAAGCCTTGGACAAGATGTCATTTTACCCACATTTGTGCCTCTCAACCCATGGGGAACTGGCAAGTGGTAGTGGTAGTGGTGGAGTTAGTAATGGTGTGATGTGGGAGCACTGTGATTCCATTGTTTGATCCTTGCTGTGTGCTTAAAGCCATGAACAAGATGTAATTTTACCCACATTTGTGCCTCTCAACCCATGGGGAACTGGCAATTGAAAGGGTAATAATAATTATAGAACCCTCAGGAAGAACAACATTGATGCTGGTAAGCTTTCTCTGTGTATGTAAAATTATTATTGCTATTATCATAATCATCATCATCATAATCATCATCATCGTAACCATCATCATCATCATCATGATCATGATAATAATATCATCATCATCACCACACCATCATTATCATCATCACTTTAATCATCCTCATCTTCCTTCTCCTCCTCCTCATCATCATGTTGGTGATGATGTCACAACAGGCACCATTTTTTTCTTACCTGCTAAGCAGTTTACTCCAGTACGGTATTCTAAGCTGGTTGCTATTGTTGTTTGGTATGTTTATCAAAGAAGGAATCCCAGCAAAACCACCCTCTGATCTCCACTGGAAATTCGTAAAAGACAAAAAAAAACTAGATGAATCCTCGACCGTGTGCGGTCGAAATTTATGCCTCCACCTTTGCCAGATCAAAAATATATCACTCTTAATTATGGGAAATGTATTAGAATACATTTAGAGTACAAAACTGGAAAATAAATGGCTCTATTTGAATAACATTGTGTCAGCTACGTTTGAAGTTGATCCCTTAAATAGTTCTTAAGCTATTGCAATTTTCACGTATACAATGACATCTATGACCTTTGACCTTATGACCCCAAAATCTAATGTGATCACTGTCCCTCCCATATGCATACATGAGCCAAGATTGAAGTTGATATGTGAAATGGTTCTTAAGTTATCGCGAGAACAAGCCATTTTCATGTACATAATGACCTCTATGACGTTCGACCTTTGTCCTCGTGACCCCAATACCATATTATGTACTTAGTTACTCACAGAAGAAAATCCATTGAGTAAGACATTCTTTCCGAACTTCCCTTGGCGTTGGAGTCTCTGTAAGAAAAAGGAGAATATGATCAACCAAAGATAAATAATTGATATATTTGATACACGCCAGGCGTGTGTATATGGGGATAGGCTGTGATGTAGGCATGAGAAAGAGATTTTGGGGGATGAGCAAGAGCCCCCAATGCGGGAGTCTCACGCCTAATGCGTGAGACTTGACGTGTCCATATCATCAATGTCATCATCATTAGGATCCTCATAAATCTTGTTTATCAAAGTCTCATGTGTGTATCATTTTTACATTCCATCCATGATTTATGACATTTCTGAATTTAATATGGAAGCTGTTGATCAGCGTGTGAGAGAGAGAGAGAGACAGACAGACAGACAGGGGTAATAAACGAAGGGCCTGACTAGAGGTCGGAGGCGGGGCGAAATGTTGAAAATATGTCTTGAAGTAAAACTAGCAGTGAATGCCGGGTACTAATTTCTTAGAACACTCTTCCCAGCATCAACTGCTCGTAGCACAGTGGATAAGACAACTGGAAGATCTCTGAGTGTGTAGCTAAGGGGTTGATTCTCTCTCCCAGCGATTATATTTTTTTTCGTAATAAAATAGATAACAATAGCGTTTATTGCGTTGACGAAATAGATAAAGTACAACAGATATTCATCAATAAAGTTGGAATGTAAAGACGTGACCCGCCTCCCGACCTCTCGTCAGACCCTTTGTTAGTGTTAGTCACCCGACAGACAGACAGATAGACAGAGACAGACAGACAGAGATTATATTATCCACTTACCAACATTACTCTATTGATCACCTCCGTTTGATCAGAATATTGCTTATAATCCAGTGGACCTTGGTAACTACTATGGCATGATGGGATACCAACAAGCGTCGACTGCAAAAAGGCTATGTATCTTCATGGAGAAAGAAAGGACAAGTAGACCAAACAAAACTAAAATTATTCTTTAAACCATTCAAAAACCATTAAAAAAAAAATAATAGTAAAATTGATTCCCAGTTTCTTGTGTAGATTTTTTGAAAATGAGGAGGGGGTTGTGTGTCATTTGATATTTGATCTTTCTTGATATGTGCTATGATATAAGCAATGTCCATTATTATTATCATTATTATTGATATTTTTTCTAAGATGGCTGTAACGCATACAAATGCTATAAGGCATGGCATAATTTGCAGTAATTGTGAACTGTGGCTTGCAAGTTTATCTAGCGTAAAATAAATTATATTTCAGCATTTCAGTCATTGTTTGTCCCACATGTGGAATTCACGTTGTGTCTGCAAATCAAAACAACTTGGACTTGGTTTAATTTCCAATTAAATGCATTGATACAGTGGTTTGGTACTCACAAGAGCTACGAAATATTGTCCCATGTAAGCAAGATTACTCTTTTCCTCTAAAATTAAATTTAGATCCATTAATGTTTATGTTTATTTTGTTTTTATTTGTTGTTGATTTGTTTTAAAACAAAATAGCAAATAACAAATTTTTAAAGGAGGCAGGTGGGGATGAGAAACTAGGAATTATTTTTCTTTGGCCTTACCCAGCTTTGTCTTTAGAGCTGCTGAAAGGTGGACATCCATTGAGATCTTTCAGGAAGTCTTCAAGGCTTGACACACTCTGGTAGATTCTCTCAAGGATATCCATTCTGGATCCTCAGAAAGACAAAGTCTTGAGACTAGGCTAGGCAGTCAATCCACGAGTCCATGTGGGGTGCCTGTACTGTAAATTAGATACTGCAATAATATGAAAGCAATGTACCAACTCAATGTCTGCCAGACCAGCTAGATATATAGAAAGAGAAACAAGATTTGGAGAGACCTCAAAACTCAACTGCTGAAATGACAGCTAGCTAGCTTCCTCATTAACTTATCGTTAGATCTGGATAATGATAATGGATCATAAAACAATATACAGGTAGAGCATGCTAAGAAAGACTAGGAACTGAAGTGAAAGACTATAGATCTAAAGTAACAGTTAGTCAGTCACCATGAGAACAGAAGTTTAAAACTGAATGAAAATTTGACGGGCATGAAAACCATAAATTATTTAAGGTGATTTTTTTTTTTACTTTCTTCTATCTAACTTACTAGCTCCTCATCTATCTTTGTAATACATGTACATCACAATACTGATACCGCTAGAGCCCCGCCTCCTCACCTGGAACTTAAACTTGTGTCCATATTGTGTGCCTGCGCTGCGCCTACGCGTGGTTCAAATCTCCCTGGTTCAAATGTACCGGTAATTTCTGTGCACGTGTAGTTGTTTACAACTTCATAATACCGGAAGTAAACGCACGAGCGCGTACGCGCAAATAGACAAGGCGCTGGCCAAGGGAAATCCCCTACCCCCCCCCCCCCCCCCCCCCCCCATCACAAGTAGCGAGTGTGCAATAAAAAGAAAAGACTCTAGATTCCTATTACAGTATATGTCAAGAAGGGGAAAAAAGCTTGGAAAAGAAACAATCCAAACCAATTCTTGATTAAGGGAAGGGGTATCGATGGATTATGGGGAAACGTCCTCGATGGTGCTTCCCTAGAATTTCTGATGGATTTGGAATATATTTATATTTGCAATTTGTACACACCGCTGACCAGGGATGCTGTATGTGGTTCCTCCACTGACTTTTTTTTTACAACACACCCTGTACTGCGCAGCTCTCAATTTCCGCTGACCTGGGATTTCGGATGCCCGCTGGCTGTATTGCAGTACAGTGCATGCTGCATTAGTTTGTGTACTGTTAATTTTCTGTATACTGTTTAACAGTATTCGTGAACAAAACAAGAAGACAGAGCGTACTGGAAACCACCTGAAGAAACGACCGAACAGATCATCATCATGTCTGGTAAGATTTGTTAGCTAAAGGCACTCTAGATAAAGATAACAAACGCACAAATTAAGGTAAAGAGCAGGATCATGAATGAATGACAATGTTGTTTTTACAATGTTAATTTTAAGTGTTCGATTCCATGAACAAGCGTTAGCTAAGCTGATCCGCGGCCGACTGAGCCCCGTGGGCCGTCATCATGCAGTGCTAGTGGGCGTGGCCCGAAACAATAACGTAATTCTTATTTGATGCAAGGTTAGATCTTAATAACCTTGCACCCATGTAGGTCTGTACAGAGAAAATTGCTGACAATAGGCAAGCAATGTTTTCTAACCCATGTGTGGAGCTTCAGAGAGCAAGAGCGGTGATCAAAAAAATAAAAATATTGAGAATTTCTTTTGATCAAGATAACTGAGATCAATTTAATTGGATGGAAATAAGATATTTTATCATCCTGGGCCTGGGGTGGAATTTTGTAAAAAGCAAATACTTTCCAAGAATTGTTGATTGTTGTCGGGATTTCTATTCTCAACTATAGAAGTTGGCAGCCATATAAATTTGCACAGCTCACCATACCATTGCTCCCCTGTGTACACCCATTTAACTACTATTTTATATCATAGTGTAAAGAATATATATATATATATATATATATATATATATATATAAAGTAGGGACAAAGGGGTTCATCCATCCATCCAGCCATTCATTTAATAATAAAGCAGTCACATTTGCTGTGCAACGAAAAAATGTATTTATGCCACAAGAAAAAAAAAATGCCATGAATACTTATGATCTGTTATTATCCAACAACCTGACTTTTAAAATATTTCTAAAATATTGCATCCATACTTGTTCAAATTCTTGGATAAAATCATCTGGATAACCAATCTGTCTGGACATGATACAACGTATGGATGGAATTACACATATGAATGCGAGGATGGACTAACCTTACACACATAGTAAGCGTATAATCAACTTTGATGAAGGTGATGGCATAAACTATCACTTTTGATGCGATCTGGATGTAGCTATCTTTCCAAAGCAAAGCTGAGGAAAAATAGCGTATACATTCAGATCGCTGAGAAAGTGGTACTTTGTCTCATCGTCTGAAACCAAAAGGTTATTATTTGCTTTGTATTCCACATCTGAATCTATTTTACTGTATAGAAAGAAAAATCTCTATGAGAAAGGCTTGGTTTACTAATCAAGGTTTAAAAACGGAAAGAAGTTCAGACTGCAAATGCCTGTTTTTTAGTGCATATCTTGTAATGGTTTAGTGCACGCGCGACTTACTTTGCCTCAGCTCAACAAGTGAATTTGCTTATACTGTGCAAGCTAATTGTGATGTCACAAATGAAGCAAAACAAGTTATCTCACTGTGACGTCATGCGCAATGACGACCACACAGTGGTATGAATAATTCACGTTCAGCTTGCACAGACTTGTGGAAGCATTGATAGTCCAAATTAGATGGGTATGGTGCAACGCACTTTCATTTCGCATGTACTAAAAAATTTTGATAACGCATTGCAACTCTGTGGCCTGGAGAGATCAACGAAATGCAAAAGTACCATCAACTTTGATTTCAACAAACTTTAATTCTCAGCGAAACTATGCCTTATCACATGATTTACTTTTGACCAATCCTACAGCAAGATTCTTAGTATGTGGAATATAGAGGTCTGTACAAGGGCAATTGCCGACAGGAGGCAAGCAGTGTTCCCACTCTCATGTGTGAGCTTCATAGGAGCAAGATTTCTGATCATAAAAAATCTGAAAATTTCTTTTGATCAAAGTGATTGAGATCCAATTGAAGGAGTGGTATGCGAGATATTTTATCATCCTAGATTGCAAAAAGCATATATTGTTCTAAAACTGTGCTAAATGTTGTGGTGATTTATATCTTCAACGTACTATAGAGGTCGATCCATGCAGAAATTTGCACAGCCTGGCATACAAAAATAAACCCCTCTGCGGTGTAGAATACAGGGAAGCAAACGATGGACGAAAGTAGAGGTCGGGGGCATGGTTAACTTCAATGTGACGTTACTATCTTCATCATGACGTGCACACATTCCCTACTTTCGCTCATGCTACCTCTACTTTAGCTCATATTTATGACACTCTATAATAACTCACACATACCCTACTTTCGCTCATACTACCTCTACTTTAGCTATCATTTGATAACACACACACCCTACTTTGTGAATAGTATGAGAGCGCTTGCTCGTATGAATTTTAAGTCAAAATCTATGAGCTAAAGTAGAGGTAGTATGAGCAAAAGTAGGGTATGTGTGTGTTATACTAGAGTGTCATAAATAAGAACTAAAGTAGAGGTTGTAGGAGCGAAAGTAGGGAATGTGTGCACGTCATGATGAAGATAGTGACGTCACGCTAAAGTTAACCACGCCCCCGACCTCTACTTTCGTCCATACATGAGAGAATTAGTCGTAGATGATGTGCTTATTCATGTTCCAACATTTATCCTTTTCCTAGCTCCTCTACATGAAGCAGTGCAGCAGCTGTCTTGGTTGCTAGGAACATGGGAGTCGGAGACAGCAAAGGGATTCTTTCCAACCATCAAACCATTTGAGTACAAAGAGACTTTGGAGTTCACTCATGTTGGACAGCCCTTGCTGAATTTTTGGTAGGTAAATGTCGGCACCTCCCCCCCCCCAAAAAAAAAGAGAAAGAAAACAGACGGTGATTTGATATATGCTAATATCTTCCCAGTGCCTTGTTACAATGATTTGTTTTTTGTTTACATGTCATGATACCTCTGGTTAAATCCATCTTGCATTTTGTATCTGCTTTATGTTGGGCAAGCAAGGAGGCTGTCACAAGCAACTTATTTAGGGAAAGTGTGTACTGAATTAGAACGCGATACATCTGCTTTGTACTGAAGATGTAGATTTAGGCAAAAAGTTGTATCACAGCGGCTGCAGGCCCCCCCTCCACACACACACAATTTCAGATAAAAATGAAAAAAAAAAAAAAAAAAAAGTTCTAAAATTTAATACTTAAATTGCTCATAGGCTCCCAAAACCATAAAAACCGAAGGGCTTCATGGGACTCTGTCCCCTGGACCCTGCCTATTTGGGTGTCAGCCCACCCCCCCCCCTGACTCAAAAAAATGTTCAGCAGCCCCTGTATCATTCATTGAAAAGTTTTTGAGACCTAACTGTAACCCAGTGCCGTAGGTAGGAAGCTCCGACGTTTCTTTGTCATTGTTCCTTGTCTGCTCCCGCTCTTCTTACGTTCTCTTACCTTTTTCTTTTCTCGCTCATGCTTTTTTTTTCTTCCTTTTTCTTTCTTTTTTCATTTTTTGGGTGGCGTTTTTTTTTGGGGGGGGGCGACCGGCGACCGCCCCCATCGCCCCCCCCCCCCAGCTACGCACCCGCTGTAACCAGGTAAATGATCAAAGTACATTATCCTTATTGCTGTGACTCAAGGTTTGTTCACATATCGTGCGGTAAACCACTTTTAAAAAAGAGGGAATTTTTTATTTTTGTGTACAAAGTGAATGCAAGTAACAACAAAGGTGCCATACACATACCCACTTATCTTTGTGTTGTTCAAAGATACAGAAATGTGTTAACTTCTTTCTGTCCTTGTTGTATATGTTCTTCATCAAGTTTGGAGGCATGGGTTTGAATCCCACTCCTGGCACCATGTTTCACTCGGAAAGACAATATTTGAGATACAATTTTTCCCTGTTTTCACGAAGTGACGGATGAGCGCGCAACTTTTAAAAAGTTAGTTTTGAATAAATCGCTTTCAAAGTTTCAAACCTCAATCTCAATCCCTTTAATGTATAAAGGGTGAATAAATTTTATACCCTTGTATAGGGTATATTCTGGACAATGTTCATTATTAATCATTTGCATATTCCTTTTATATTTTAGAAGAAAATGAGGTGTAAACATTGCCGTCATTTCGTGAAAAACCCAAATTTCAAGGTCTCACTGTGATTTTGTTTTCACGAAGTGACGGATCTCAGCCGCATGCATGTTAAACAAATGGGACTTGATGAGTGCGCACTTGACCTAATTGTACGCGATCACGTATTCAAATCGAAGATGTGCTCTTTCATTTTTTTCACAAAGTGACGGAACTCAGCCGCACACGTAAAACATATGGGATGGCTGAAAGCCGTCACTTTGTGAAAACAGAAAATCCTTTTACTTGGTATTTTCTTGTTGACGTCATTGCCATAGTTATGTAATTAGACATTATTACGGTCTGAAACTCTGTGAGGTTCAAGATGTTAGTGAAAGATGTCCAAAAATACAAAAAAATTTGGTGATTTTCCTCGTATCCGTCAGTTTGTGAAAACAGACGAATTGTAAGTTCAGAATGTTGTCACGTTATTGATCCATAGCCACACTGGTTTCGATACTTGTGATTAGGATGTTGGCAAACCATAATAATCTCATAACAATGTGTATTACGCTTCAAAAAGCAGATTGCTGCTTCGTCTGTAGATGATTTTTGACATGTGCATTTTTCCATCTCAGTTTCAGTTCGTTTACTCCTGATAATGTGCCAAAGCACAGAGATAGCGGCTTTTTGAGAGTTAATGTTGGAACAAATCGTGTGGCTTTTCTCTCAGCTCAGAATGTTGGTAAGTTTAACCCATTCGTGACAGGAATTATTTAAAGCCTAATTTGATCAGCTTTTATCCTTCCAATTGGCAACACCAACATTTTTATTTTATTGCTACATTTTTCTTATAAAACGTCATGTATCTGAAATGAATATAAATTGACAGAAATTATGATGAGAAGTCAAAAAGTTGCCAATTTGTAGGGGAAAACGGTGATTTTAAACCTTCTATCACATTGCCAATTTAAGGATTTTAATGCTTATTTTCCTTTATAAAATTTTCAGCATCAAACAACGAATATATTAGCACAACCAAAATGGGCTCAGTATGTGTAGAATTTTTAGCTCTTTCTGCTCATGTATTTGGTATGATTTTTAGGGCTTTGCATCAAAAGATATTAGGCCAAACCACAAAATGTGGACCTCTGTCACAAATGGGTTAATGTTGTTATGTCCTGACTGACTCCTGTACACCACTCCCCTAAAAAAATAATCTGTGTACATGTAGTATGTGTAAAATAACCCCCTCAAAATTTTACTTTGTATTATAGGGCTTAACCATTAAAGAGTAGAAGAAAAAAAGGATTACATAAGGCCACACGATTAGGGCTTATACATATAAAGTAATGAATGGTTGTTAGATTTCATAAATGCCCTATTTCATGCCAGCGTGCTCTTGTAAGTCGGCTAGTCACTTTCATGTTAACCCATTGAACACTGGAAAATGTATGTTATACTGAAATCAAATCATGCTCAGTGGGTTAATTGAGAGTATATTTTAAATCAGTTGTATAGGGCCAGTGGGAAATATTTCTTATCACATGCTTTGAAATGGGACGTTGAAATCACCAGGGGGTGTTTCACAAAGGGTTAAGTTGGACTTAAAATCGTACTTAAATTCCTACTTGCGTGCTGTATATTACGAATCACCGCATTGGTCAGATTATGCTTGCTTAGGGGACGTGCACAATTGGGAAGTCTATCAATGAGATTACACATTAATTACTGGATGCGCATGGGGCTTACGCATGACTCTAAGTCCAACTTAACTCTTCGTGAAACATCCCCCAGATTCTGTTTATGATGGACTTAATGGTTTATATATCCTTTGATTATTGATTATTATTAAGTTTTAGGGTATTAGAAATGAAATTGTGTTCGTTTGGAGGGTTCTTTTTTGTTACTGTTATCATCATCATCATCATCATCATCATCATCATCATTTTTATTGTTGTTGTCATCATTATTATAAAAATAATGATAACTATGATGACAAAAACAACAGTAATAATGATGATGATAATAACTGATAACAACAACAACAATAATGATAATGATGATGATGATGATAATAGTAACAAAAAAAAACCCACCCAAACAATTAGTAATAACAATAATTAAGTTGTTTTTGTTGTTTTTGTTTTTGTTGCTGTTATTATTGTTACTGTTGTTACTGTTATTACTATTATTGGGATAATGTTATTTAATTGGCTTCCCATTCCTCTGCAGGTATTGTTGAAATAGAAGAAGGAGATGTGAACGGTACCGAGCTTCGGCTGGAGTCTACCGGTATCCTGCATGCATCATTTGCTTCATTACCCCATACCACAAAGGTAGGTTCATCAAACATTAAAGTGTGAGATCATGACCCTGTACCTCCCATCATTAGGCCAACTAGTATGCTGCCCTCCTTTGGCAAAAGGAGGCAAGTGATATTTTCATGGAAATTGATTTCTTGTGAATTTGGCATATTTGAGATATGCTTTATATAACTGACAAAGCCATAGGTCACAAATTTGACCCATTTCTGAAATATTTTACTGGCAAAAGGAAGCAAGTGCAAAACTGCATGGAAAACTAGCAAAAAGAAGCAAGTTACAGCAAATAACATTATTTCTGATCAGAAATTTCCATGTTGTATGGCCTGATCACTGTGATCAGAAACATATTTTTCTTCATTGTTGGCATTTGTACTCATTTTCACGTGCTTCCTTTTGCCAGAGGAGGGCAGTTTGCATCTAGTATGCTCTTGTGGTGTACATTTTTTTTCCAGGTCTGAAAATTGATGTTTTGAATAGGTCTACAGCAGTACATGCATAAAAGAAAGTACCTGTCAAAGACTTTTTGAAACAATTTAGAAATTCAACACTCACTTTCCATTGTTCATGTTTTAATTTTTATCAGATTGCTCGAACATTTAAGCTGATTGATGAATCTACCCTTGAGCAGACTGTTTCCATGGCAACTACCACAACACCAGAACTGAAACCACATCTGAATGTTCGCTACAAGAAAGTCTAGTAAACCTTAGATAGAGAGCAGATAGTGGAATGCCAGTGGTAGAGAAAATCTAGAGTTCTCACTAACTGAAACAAAGAAAAATTGAATTCACTCAGAATCCAACAAAGTTCATATGAAACATGTGAGAACAACTTTCAGGTAATCTTTCCATTGCAGGTTGTTCACAGACTTACCAGGAAGCAAGATTGCCTTTCATTTTATTTCTGTTTTTCTCGTCTACATTTATTGTTATATATCATGCTTTTATTGATCTGTATTATTTGCAAAATGTATTTCTGCACTTTCTGTTCACTTTCCTCCTCTCTTGCTCTCTTATTCTTCCAAACTTTTTATCCTCATCTTAATCATTTACCATTACTAGTCTGCAATCTCTTATTTTCCTGTATTATAACTCTTACAGCCATGTTTTTAAGTGAGGTTCGCCCACTTGACCGCAAGACCGAAGGCCCGCGAGGCCGACTTTTCTCGTATCATGTTTTCCTTCATCACAAATAATGCGCTATCGGTATATGAAATAATTATGTCTCCTTTAGCATGTTTAGTCCTCGTTGCCCCTTAATAATTATTAAGCTCCCTTCTGGCACAGGAATTGGTCTGAGCGGTGTGATATTATAGATTGCAATTTGCTATTTTCGGCCTCGCGGGCCTTTGGTCTCGCAGGCCTTCGGCGTAGTGGGTTGTCACCTTTTAAGTTATATTGGTAATCTTTTCATGTGTTGCACAAGTGGAATGTGCATGAAGTTGCTGAAATTTGATCAAAACTGGTTTACATACATCATCATTCCTACAGGTATGTACAGGTATGTGGTTGAGGTTGGAAAGCTCTTGCCCCCATTGAAAATTCTGATTTTTTTTTTAACCTATTGAATACTGAATCCTTATTTTCCCTTAAACCTAATACAGGGGCTACTCAGTTCCTGTAGCCCATGGGTTAAGGGTTTTACTCATTCTGAAAGACTAACTGGTCTTGCCCTCTTTAGGAAAGGATATAAAATGAAATTTAGATATTTGAATAAATGCATCTTTATATATTATTTTTGTGTTTCTTACATGTATAACACTGTATTTTGCATATCTTGTCTTGTATAAATCATGATTAGGTTTGTTTATTTTAAATATAATTGTTAAGACGTTTTTTAAAGTTGCCTGGACTTGGTGTATAGATGGCACTTCACGCAATGCTTGCAAAAATCCCACAGTGCAGTGCCATGACCATAGACATATAATAAATTTACTAGACGAAAAGCAGCATGTGCAGATATCATTACGCGAATGGCATTAGGCCCCGCCTCTTTCGGATCATTTGAAGGGGCCACTAAGCAACTGCGCATGCGATAAGCTGATGCGTGTTATGTTTCATAATGCGTACAGACAAATGCTACTAGTTGGAAGCATCTTACAAAATGAATTATTCATTTTTGATCATGAATATTGATGGTGCTTAGGTCAGCCTTCTAATGGATCTGGACAAAATGGCGGAGCTTTGGGGGCCTGGCCATGACAGTTTCAAGCCTCAGCGAAGGTTTTTGGTGTGATCAAAGATTTCTTTGGGTATACTACATAGCAGATAGGCTCACCCACACTCACTCTCATGTGTTGTGTGCCATCTATGCACCAAGTCTGGGTAACTTTAAGTGTTTTACTCAGTCTGAAAGACTAAGTGATCTTGTCCTTTTTAGGAAAGGATATAAAATGAAATGTGAAAATTTTATTCTTTCTTGTGTATAACACTTTATTTTTGCATAAGCCATAATTGGATTTGTTGTTTTTTATGGTTAATTGAGATGATATTTGTACTTAAGCGAAAGTAAGTTTAGGGGACTATTTATACAGACTGCCAAATGCTGAAATTAAGAAATAGGCCTATTTCACAGTAGCTAAACATTTTGTTTTCTGCAGGCCTTTGTCCATTGAATTTCACAATTTGAATGAAATGTGAACATTCATGATATGGTCATTATCTTGTATGGCTTAGATACATTAATTTTAGTCTAGATTTCTATAAAATGGCTTGTTTTTTGTGCATTTTAGTTGATGTTATCATAGCCTATCCTCCATATGAAATTACAAATAAAGTAGAAAGATTTTTATGTTTGTACATTAATTAGTTTATCATTCACCTCTATCCTGTAAATGTAATTCATGAGGGGAAAATATTAACGAAAGAGAGGAAGATGGAAGAGAGAGGGGATGGAAGAGAGAGGGGATGAAGCAGAGAGGGGATGGAAGAGAGAGGGGATGAAGCAGAGAGGAAGGAGGAAAAGAGGCAGAGTGGGATATAAAAGAGAATTGGATAGAAATGGGAGAGAGAATTTATAGTTTAAAAGGCAGTGGGTTGAGAGCAGCGAGGCAGAGATATAGAAGGACATGAATGAGAGGGAGGGAGGCAGAGGGGAGACAGGGAAAGAGATGTAGAGAGAGAGAGAGAGAAATACATCTATATAAAGAAAGAAAGGGGAGAGAGGGAGAGATATATAACGAGAGATATATGAGGAGAGGGGAGAGAGGTGTACAACATTGTAATGTAAAGAGGTAATAGAGGTAAAGAGTAAAGAAAGTACCAAATAACAGCATCCCTCCCAAAGGTACACACACGCGCCCTCACGCACCCACACACACACAAATCCATCATTTCAGTAAAATACGTACGAAGAGCAGAGCAACTAAAAAAGGATTCCAAAGTGCAAATTAAATGGTATTAAATTAGCATTTGTCAAATGCTAACGTTTAATTTTTGGATACATGTACAAGAAATCAATAGTAAACAGCAACCTTAATAAAGATAACAGATGTATATGCAACTTCTGGTATGTAATACTTCTAAAAACAATTATGTCACCCAGCCGCGGATCCAGGATTTGATGAGGGGGGGGGGGGGCCGATGGCCATGGATTTTTTTTTTTTTTTTTTTTTTTTGGTAAACTAGCGACTAAAAAAGGTTGTACATTACATTCCGGCAGTGGATCCCGGTCGCGGAGAGCTGATAAGCGGGAAGGGGGGGGGGTGCAATATATATATATATATATTTTTTTTTTTTGCGTTTGTTGTAAAAAAAAAAAAACGTATTAGGGGAGTAGGCGTATCCTATTACACGCCCAAAAAGAAAGATCTAAATTTAGCGACGAGCAAAAAAAAAAAAGGTTGTACATTACATTTGCCATTTCGGCGTTCTTCTTTTTTTTTTCCCCTTTCTTATTCAGGGGGGGGCGAGGTACCCAAAATGGTCAAAAATGGGCTAAAAAAACACAAAATTTGTTGTTGGGGGGCCAAGGCCCGCTCGCCCCCCCCCCCCGGATCCGCGCCTGATGTCACCACCACTGTAAAACAATTATTTGCATATACCAGTGTTAAGTTTCAAATTTGTATTTTCTAAATGAAGACTGAATTCAAAGTAAAAGAATGAACCTCTGTTGCAAGCAAAAATGATTTTGGGAAAAAAAATGAAATTTCGAGTTGATTTAAAAGTTTGTTATGGAAAAAGCTCATTTCTAACAGCGCCCCAAAGGCGATATAATCATATGCAGTACTCGTGCAAGTTGCACTGGACACTGAGTTCAGTGCATAGACAAATCAAATACTAGTAATGGCACTACTGGCGCGGCGTAGCCAAAATAATGGAGGGGCGGAAATCCAAAGCGGCTAGGTGCACAAGGGGAGGAAACCAAACTTTATACTATATTTCTTTTTGTTGTATGCATGTGAAATTTGGTGATATATAATATATCAATATCAGTATCAAAAACATATTAAATGAGCCTTCAATCCACAATTTCCATAAGATCGGATCTCAAGCCAAAATATCTAGCGGCCAGTGAGAAAACTCCCGGAGCTCCCTGTGGTCAGTCCGGCCTGCGTGCATGGACACCCGTCTGTTTTCTCTACTAGTTTCCAAAGGTTTGAACAATGCTCGCTTTGATTATCCTCTCGGGATACTCAACAGAATTTGCACGACACAAACACACAATCATTTCAAAACGTGACAGGAATCAAAGAAAGGTAAAACCTTGAAGTTGATCTTGTGGATTTCTTCATACTAGGCTTATATGTTTGATAAACGATTGTTTAAATATAAACCAAGAATTTCTCTCCGGAGAGGTAAAAATTTGTGTCAATACACTGGATAATCGAATACAAATTTGTTCAAGACCAAAATCACCTTCAACGCTTGAATTCCTTTTTAAAGGAATAGTTGTATAAAGATTTGGGATGCTCTTCAACTGCTGTCCGCGTATTGACAGTGCATGGGCGTAGTGAACTAATAATAACGCGAGCAACAGATCATTATGATTGCCCTGGTTTCACGGATGAAGTAGTGGACTTTGTCACAGCATATCTTGACATCACTTATGCTGTTTAATTGGTAAAACCTCACACCTTTCTCTTCTTCATATGAATATTTAGTCACAGACGGACATAATTTGAGTAATTTTTTGAAATTTGAAGACCTGTAGAAAATAGGTGATAACGCAGAGTGAGCCATAATGTTTCATCGTGAAGGGCATCATTGAAGAAGCTGAAACTTGATCAAAATTGGTTGTTATATTTGAGTTCTAAACTTCAATAGAATCTATATCTTCTCTCTCGGTAACTCAACACTCTCTCCCCCACCCTCCGTCCCCATTATCTAGCTCTCTCTCCCACACTCCTTTATTTATCGTGCGATTTGAGATATTATGAAAAAGTGTAAGTCATTGTAAACGTGTTGATATTAGTCAGCAAACATCTCTGACGACTCGATCAAATTCGTGACAATGAAAACAATGAAGACACGGATATCATGTGATTGTTGAAAAATTGCATTTCATCTTACAATGGAAAAATGGAGATTGAAGGTGTCAGTAAATTGTTGCGTCCATTATTCTTTCATCGTAGACTAGTGATTAGAAGAGAAAGAGATAGGGAAAGGGAGAAATTAAAGTCTATGTAAAAGTAAATATAATAAACCCCTTCCCCTTCCTCCTAGCACTCTATATCGTTCTCTGATACTATTCTTGTCCACCACCCCCCCCCCCCTCGTCATCATATCAAGGCTTCTTAAATGATTGCTTAAAATATCTCTGTAACACATACCATAAAATCTTTCTTTCTTTCTTTTTTTTTAGCAGGTTGTTGTATATACACTGGCATTCTTCCAATTTCCCAATTTCCATATTAGATTCTTCGTACCCCCGGAAAAATGGGAAAGTATGGGGAATATATATATATATATATATATAGCTAGCAAACAGATTAACTTTCACTTTTCACCGGCAGCCTGTGACCCGTCACTTAAGCTGCAAAATGACTATGGAAAGAAGATCCTCAAGTATAGCCTCCCATTGTATTTTGCAGTAATATGCACGATAACATGTTCGGTAAAAACTGACAGGATTTCGGATACGATGGAATTATCAATTCATTTCTGATTGAATAATCAACATAACTAATAAATCAAACATCCATGTAAACATGCCATTTTCAAGTTTACTGAAGCATGCTTACCAAACGTTCCGAAAACAAACACATCGCTTGATGTAAGGTTGTGCTTCGGCTGGATGTACAATCAGACAATAGCTACGAATACTTGTCTTGAGCAGAAACCCTCCTTTATTTGCCATGTTTGCATTTCGCAGAGCTGAAACCCTACAAATCTTTGACACAGTTCCTGTCAGTATTGTAAGGAAACTTGGTGGTGCATGTATATCATAAAATTATCATCACCTTCGCCATCGTGACGTCGTTAATCTATTGAGTCCGTTTCCTGTTGCACCTGTTCATCGTCGAGCTCGAGCACCTATTCATCGTCCTCTCCTGTTTTCCCAAGCACCTGGATAAATCAACATCAACATGATACATCTGAAATCTGTCATCTCTCTCTTGGTTGTTGCGTGTATGATAGCACCATCACTGCAATGTATTCACATCTTCAGACCACAGCCAGGTAGGCCTATTATGCATGGACGATTATTCTTTTGCATGATTACTGGTTACATAAAATGTTATTTACTTTTTGTGATGTCTCTAATGTGCAATTGTTATGGTGTACTTAGGGTCTTATGACAGAAATAGGAAAATCAAACTTGTGTTTTTCATTATTTCTGAAACTTGATACATGAAAGGCTGTACATATTTTCAGGAAATACTGAAATCATGAACACATTTTTTATGCTGATCATTTTTCATTCTTGGAAAGTTTTTGTCCTCAAATGAATTTTTCAACTCCCATGATGTACATTTCCTCCAGTTCTCTGAACTATAGAAATTCAGGAAAAAATAAAGAGAAGAAAAAAGGGGGTGTATATACATATAATTGTGGTGTGGTTTTATTGGTGAAATTTCTTGATTCTTATATACATGAGGTTCTGTGTTCGATTCTCATTGTGTGTTACTTCTTTGGACGAGATCTTTTACCCACATTTGCTCCACTCGACCCAGTAGCTGGCTTGGGGTAATAATAATTTGCAGGGCCCTAAGGAAGAACAGCAGTAAAGCTGATGAGGCTTACCTGTGTAAACAAATTATTATTATTGTTGTTTTTATTATTGTAATTATTATTATTATCATTATTATTATCATTATTATTATTATTATTATTATTATTATTATTATTATTATTATTATTATCATTATTATTATTATTATCATCATCATCATCATCATCATCATCATCATTATCATTATCATCATATCCCGTGTAACCCTGTATGAAATAATTCTAAATGAAAGGACTGATTTACATTTAATGAATAGTGCATTTCTTTCTTTTCCATTTCAGCTACTCCATGTAGCAGTGAACCCTGTCTGAATGGAGGAGCTTGTTTTGATGATGAGGTTGAGCATTACGCGTGTGTCTGTCCGACTGGGTATACTGGAACAAACTGCGAGATAGGTAAAAACACAAACAAACACATAGATAAACAAACAAACAAACAAATTTAAAAAACATCAATGAGTTAAGTCAACCAATTATGCAAGCTAATCAATCAACCAACCAGTCAATCAGTTTTGATGACGAAGTTGAGCATTACGCATGCGTCTGTCCGACTGGTAATACTGAAACAGACCTCGAGATAGGTAAAAAAAAAAAAAAAAAAGGGGGGGGGAGACCAACAACAACCCCCCCCCCAACACAAAATATTAAAATATAGTAAAAAAACAACAACAACAAACAAACAAACAAACAATCATGCAAGCGAATGTGTCTGCCGTATACATCAGGAAATATTACTACATCAGAATATAGTATCGTTCAACATATTGCGAGACATATGAAAAACAAATAAAACAGGAGGCATTTTCGGTACTATACAGTAATTTTTCACCTGCCAAAAAGAATATAAATAGAGACTGTAAATGAGCGAGAGAGAAAGAGTGAGAATTTCGGATTTTACAATTTGCCAACAAGGATGAAAACTGAACATAAATATAAATTTTATATAAATAAAAATTCAAAGAGAGAGGAAAACCACCCTTTATATTAATTCCCACTCCACTCCTTGTTTGTCTTCGTGTCTTTCTTTCTTTTAAACAACTATGCGTATCTTCTCTTTTTTTCTTGTCGAACTTACTAATTCACTTTGTATACTTTCATTTGAAAAGAAAATCTTCCAAGTTCTTCGCTGTATTGTACTGTATTGTTTTCATTGAACTTCACTGATATACTTCAATATTCTGTTCTTCTTTCATAGTACATAAACATAAACATGAACATAATTATAAATCGACATTTTCTATAAACACGAAGTAGATAACGCTAAGTATACAAACAAAAAGACATTAAACAAAAACAAAACGGAAAATAATATTTGTACCTGCTAATATCGTATTGCTCTAGAAAACTCGTGTTCTTCATACCCGTGTCTCAACGGTGCATGTTCGCCTGTAGAAGACGGCTATACCTGTACATGTGAACCGGGATATAGAGGAATCAACTGCGAAATCGGTAATAAACTATAACTGTGTGTATGATAATTATGAAAGGGATATAAGTATGTCAAGGAAGGCCCATCCTTTTTAAAAATAACATAGCCAGCTATTATTTTTGTACAAGCCAAAATGTTTTAGTCATGATTGTGAAACACTGAGACTGGCAGTATTGGTGTACACTCTCAAAACACTGGTAAAAAAAGTATGAGGGTTGGTTAATATATGAACCGGCCAACTGTTGGTTAAAAGGAAATTGCGTGTAAAACGAATGGAGATTTCTTTTAACCAACAGTTGGTCGGTTCATATATTAACCAACCTTAAATTTTTATTTTTACCAGTGTACGGCCATAAGGTCTAACAAGAGGTGCTGCCAGCATTCTTTATATCGAAGAACTATTACCACTTAGAACCAACTCTCAGACACCATAAAAGAGGCCCCATCAATTCCAAGTGTTCAGGAAATCATAGAAAGCATTCACGGTTTGCTGCCCTTAATGTAGAGGATAGAGATCGAGTAGCTGATTGTTTATTTATTCGAGCCTTAACATATTTGTTTTCAATACGAATAATCCCATTTCTTTGAAAAGGGAAGTCACTGTGAAGTGCAAAGTTATAGAAAATAAGTGCAGACGGGGTTGGGGGTGAGGGGACAGGGGGCCTAGTGCATTCCTAGATGCTTCAGTGAGACAGACTGAAGATTTCCGTCTTTCACTATAATCCGAGTGAAAGCTTCGCCATGTCTCTTTTTAAAGTGATTCTTCATTTAAGATGTTCACCATCCCTCCTATAATGTAATAAGTCATGTTTTTTATTTATGAGTTTGATATTCTAATGTCACAATTTGTTTCCTTTGAAAAAGATAAAGTTTACTTCTAAGTTTCGTTTTTCAAAATTTGTTGAAGATTTATTTTGTATTTATTTTTTTTATCTGGACTTGCCGAGTTGACAATAATTTATGTGCTATTTATTGTTATTTGTTTGCAATCAATCTCGTGTTTTGTTCATTTTGTATATGTTATGTTTGTACCTTGTTTTACAATGTATTATTTATCAATTTGCATGGCCTTCATGAAAAACAGTATTTAAACCACAGATGAAGCCACCCTGGGTAATAAAGACTCAATAAATAAATGAAAATGAATAAATAAATATATAATGTCCATAGAATTACAATAAAATATTCTTTATACACGAAGAAAATGAACTCTGTGTTCACAAGTGTTCTATTACTCTCTATAGCTGACCCTTGCTCTTCGAACCCGTGTCAGAATGATGGAGAGTGTGCCCTTGATGGGAGTGCCTACATCTGTTATTGCGAGGGTGCATATACTGGAATCAACTGTGAGACAGGTGAGAGGTTTATTTTTCTTTAAAAAATACGGCTTTTCGTCTAGCGAAGTGTTATTAACCGTCCTTGTAAATGATTTTGTTTGTTCTCGATCAAAGCGATATCAATTATGGAATATAATATTCTCTAACCAGGGAGGAGGGAGGAGAAAATGTTATCCAAGAGTATTAAAAAATCCAATTTTCAGGTGGTTTGGAGTTTAAAAAAAGAAAAAAAAAAGCACGCCACAGTAAGGGGACACGATATTTTTTGCAAGGGGTACGTGCCCCCTTTGGCCTTTCCTCTGGATCCACCCTTTTTGGTATCACGGTCATAAATGATAGTCTGTCAATCAGTCATGTGATTAGTAATAACCAACCAACCAACCAACCAACCAACTAGTCAATCAATCAACATGTCAACAAACAAGCAACAGATCAGTCAATAGACCGTTTACTAATTTAAAGCATAGTTGCCAGAGGCTTGCCTGACACATGCAAACAGGATTTCTTCTATTCAGATGCCATTATGCATAAGAGGTGAATTGAATAGTTGGTAACCAAAGGTTCTGGAAGGAAATGTGCATAGATTTGAATACCATTAGTAAACAGGTCTAGCCTATCAATCAACGAATCAATGTGAAATATGAAATCGCTTTCCGTCAACCTCCTACAGCTGTCGAGTGCCCAAACAACATGTTCTTCAACGACTGCGCGTTCTACTGTGGGCCAGCACGGTGTGGCGTCGTGATCGAATCGTGCATCGGTGAATGTGCTCGTAAGTGTGACTGCCCCGAGAATACCGAGTTATGCCCTGAGCAGATGCTGCCAGTCGATACTTGCGTGTCTAACTGCACCGAATGTTACAACCCATGAGAATCGCCTCAAGGAAGTACCTCAACCCACCGAAGAATACTTCTTGAAAGTATATGCCTACTCTTGAAAGCACAATTCCTGAAGTCAGGGATTATGTTCCAGCTTTTACATTGTACAATATCCAAGAAGAAAATTAGATTTATAGAACAGAAATCAAACTGATTGACAATCATACGATTGAATTAATTATACGAATGTTCATGCCATTTATCACATTTTTCATATACTATGGTTATTGTTCAGTATTTGTTATATTTCATGTTATGTGAAATATGAGAATAAATTCAAATTCAAATTCAATTCAAATTCAAATTCAAATTCAATTCAAATTCAAATTGAAATTGAATACGTAGGCCTACTTTTCATAAAACGCCTGATCAAACTAAAATACTAGTAGTAACAAATATATCGGTTATTACCTTATGTTATCATTTATTAATTAGGATACTACATAATTTTAGTCTTAATTAATGAATTATCTATGCTTGATGTAACCACACAGTTCTGTGTCAGACTAATTTATAGGTCAAAATTTTGGTAAATAAATTATCAACAATAAGACAAAATATTATATAAGTGCATGGGCATGCAACTGTTATCAACGCTGGTGGGGTATAAGAAAATACAGTGATGAATCCGCCATAAGTAGAAAAAATGAAAATTGAATATATAAAGGTAACATTATTTAAGAACATAATCTTTAGGAACATGACCCTTTAATAAAGATATGTGTTTTTGTACTTTAAAAAACGAGGTTTATAAACGAAATATATCTGCACTTAATCAAACCCCACTTTTCTACTGGGGTGACTTTTTCGTCTTGTCCAAAAAATGTATGTAGATGGTCGTACGCAGAATTTTTTTCCGGGGGCTGGGAGAATATGTTGAATATATATCCAAGGCAACAAGCAAGCGACGAGGGGATACCCCCTCCCACACGCATGAGCTTTCGCATATTAAGAATTAAGATTGAACGATCTAGTGCACACCTTTGGTGAAATTATGGAAAATTTTCAATAAAGAAAAAAACTTTGATCAAATTAATTGAAAATCTAATATCCGACTCTAAAACATGGGATTTTATTAATTTATTTCTTCATTGCACCCCTGTCCCCCTGCCCCCCTGCTTTGTACGGCCTTGTGTATGTAACGAGGATGAGGCTGAATATTCATTCTGTGTGCCTGGTAGTAAAGACGCTGAAAAGGATGTACTGATTGTGAGGATGATTATGAGGAGGAGGAGGAGGAAGACGACGGAGGTGGTGATGAAATAATGTCGATACATGTAATAACGATGATGGTATTGATAATTGTAATAATGATATTGATGTTGTTGATGATGATGATGTAACGATTATGACGACGACCACAATGATGTTCATAATGGTAATGTTGGTGATGATGTTGGCGATGATGTTGATGATGATGATGTAACGATTATGACGACGACCACAATGATGTTCATAATGGTAATGATGGTGATGATGTTGGCGATGATGTTGTTGATGATGATGATGACAATGATGATGACGACGACATAGATGATGATATTGAATTTTCGATTAAAAGACAAATATCTACATTTAGAATGATATTTTTGCAAATATGTATTTCAAAGAAATCTTATCCTTCGGTAACTTAATTAACATACTGTATGTCATTTGCCAAAGATGGCAGCATTAAACCGGATAGATCGAGGAAGATAAACCACTCTTGGATATAACTGTTGCAGTTCAACAAGGTTTTTGTAAGCATCCACTTGGTGCCATAAACCAAGGAACTTTTTCCCCTGCAAGTCCTGATCCAACTCTCAGTGCCGTATGGAGGTAGCGGGCATGCGCACATTGGAATGGAGTCCCTAAACTTTTGACATCTTGTTTCATCGACTTTAATTCATAGGTCGGCGATATTGCAAAAAAAAGGGATAGCTACTAATGGTCTGGTTTTGCTACAATTATCAATACTTTCATTTTCAGGATAAGGGGGGTTAAATAATGATACTCTATTTTCATCATTAGTGCACTATGCAGTTCCATGAATCTATTTATTTTTATCTATTCTGTCATCAATTTGTCTCTCTTCTCCATGATCTGCAATGTAAACAGCTGGAAATGAAAGCTGTATTGCAGGGACGTAAAAAGCGCGGGGGATGGGGAGGGGATGCATCCCCCACACACTTTGAGGTGGACTCATTATATGTGTGTACAAAAATATTTACGAATGGGTTAATCACCCCCCCCCCCCCCCAGGTTTGAGGACCTGTCTACGCTAATGCTGTATTGCATACTTCATGGCAACACAATTCTTTGCTATTTGACTTTATCAGTTCATGACAATGAGATTCACCGTCCTTGTCCACGCTTCAGAGCTCGCAGGCCCTATATGCAGCATGAAAAGCTCATGATTGTCTGTATAATCTCATGCTTTCTGATCCAGTGGCATGCGTTATCATTTTTACGATATTGTGAGAAAATTTGGTGAAGTTGTGCATTTAAAAACATCATCATCCACGTCATCGTCGTCGCTGTGATCATTCGCTTCCACTCCCATCTCTCAGTCATCGAGTCTCTTCTCGCTTTCATTCTCGTTCATTTTCATCAGTTGAGTTGACTAAACCGCCATCATGGACCTGTTCAAATCGATGATCTCTGTTTTAGTTCTTACTTGCATGGTAACTCCATCTCTGTCCTGCCTACGTCCTATTCAACGACCATGGCCAGGACCAAGACCACCGCCCTCGAGTAGGTACACCTATTATGTAACAGTATGCACGTGCCATCAGGGAGATGGGAGTTTCACTCCTATCTCCCTGTTGCCATTGTGAGGGAGGGGGTTAATGCACATTATGTTTGTATGATTCAATCCATTGATAACTGACAATTGTAAAAATAAAAAAAAGTGCGCAGTTTCTACAGAATCATACTCAACTGTACTCGAATATATTTCTATATAATGAGAAAAACGGAGGCCGTATCCAAAAGAAATTGCATTACCAAAAAAATTGTAAAATTTGTTTTTATTGCATTGCTGATAATCTAAACTTTATAATATTGTGGACTTTATACCAATGACATTGATTTGGTTTCAGTGGCGCATCCAACAAGATAGTTAACCCAGATACCAGGGGAGCGTTTCATGAAGAGTTTTGTCGGTGAAAACCACCGACAAATGCTATAAGCTACTGAAAATACTCGCATCTGATTGGCTGAAAGCAAATTAGTCGGTGAAAACCACCGACTAATTGTTTCATGAAACGCCCCCCCCCCCAGATGTCTCTGGGATATGACGTCTTAAGAGCAGTTTATTTTTTCATACCAAGTAAAGATTCCCCACTCAGTTGAAAAGCTGGTAACAATATTATATTTTTCTTGAGATTTCTTGGTAGATCACCCCTATTGTTATGGTACTTTTTCCTAGTAACCGACAGGTATCACCGGGCGATTCAAGGAGGGGGGGGGGGGGTGCTCAGTGCGAGAAATGTGAGCAATTACACCATGTCATGAGAATTCATGGGTATAGACGTAAATCTTCGGAAGGGGTTCTATAGCCCCATAGCCCCCTTTTTTCCAAGGCCTATGACACCTTCCATTTTTCATCAGAGGCAGGGTTATCATGTGACGATAGTACACAATATAGCCATCAGAAGCCGATCAAGGGGGTGGTGCGCGCCCCCTCCTCACTTTGTCACGGCGCCGAAAGCGCCTCTAGGCTGCATTTAAGTGAAATCGGTCCCATTTCAAATATAGCAGCTCCATCGCAAACGAAAACGGCGCCTCCTGGCATACGCCACTCGATCTCCTTTTCCTCTGTGTTCAGCCCTGAATCGTCTTGCTATAGTTCACTTCAATAGAAAGGAATTGGCAAATATCACCAGATATTCTTTGACAAGCTTTGCATCCATTGTCACTTAACGAAGAGTCATGTTTATCTCGACATGCATGACTACCTAAAATGTATGTCTGTATTCCTGTTATCTCCTCGCTTTACACTTGATGGATTTTCATTTATGATATCTGTCAAAGTCCAACAGTGCTTCACTACAAAATATTAATTGTATAGTAGCCTCACTTTTGAAGTACATGTAAACACATGTACAATACTTATTAAGCTCTAAATGATAAACTCTGTAGCACTGTGTATGCGACGGGTAGGAGATGCTTGTATGTCGATGATAATGAGCAGGTTAATTTCATTTTGGCTGTTTGTATTTTCTTTGAGAGGAATAAATTGTTTGGTCGTTTATCTATTTTACCCAACTACTAAGAAAAAAAAATGTGTATGTTTATGAGCAAGCGATCAGGGGACATATGGCTTTAAGTTCTCTCCGAGGGACTTAGTAAGATGGGTGAATGCCCAAAGAGCGCAAACGCGTCGACTTGGCTTCGAACCCGGGACCGCCGGGTTACGAAACCACTGCCCTCTACCAATGAGTTATCTTGTCTCTGTCATTTCATTGTTATTCTTTGTAAAAAGTATATGAGGAAAATTTCATCATGTGTGAAAGTACAAAATAAAGAAAAAGCAGATTAACTATTCTGAACAAAGGAAGAATCATGCAATTTTACCTAGAAATTCTTTCCCTTCCCATTAATACAGATAATCTTTTATTATGATCATTTTAAAATTATTATTATTTTATGTGGCAAAGTAAAATCAAAACAAAAACAATTGAGCAAACATAAATGATACAACCACTGAAATGCCAGGGACAAATAGTGAAGCCTTAAAGACAAGGTAGAAAATAACCCTTCTAAAATTTTACTTGTCACTTTCACACACTGTCTCTAGTTAACCCATGTGCTTCGAATCCTTGTGTGAATGGAGTGTGCTTAGCTGTTGATGGCGGTTATACATGCCAATGTGGATCGGGATATACTGGAGTCAACTGTGAAAATGGTAAGAAATCACAGCTTTATAATATGAAAGTGATGATATTTATATAATCATTGGCGTAAATCCCGGAGGGGTGGGGGTGGGGGTATATAGTATGCGATAATCTCCCCACCATTGCCTGATACTGATTTCTTTCATATAGTCCTTGGTTGAAAAGGACTCGTATGGACAAAACCCTTGTCTCAGGACAGTGGCGTAACTCCGGGGGGGGGGGGGGGGGCATGAGGGCACGTGCCCCGTTGGCTGGCAAAAAACCCCCCACATACACACACGCACACTTTTCCAGTACCCGGTCTCCCCCCCTCCCCATGCGTTGACCCACGGTCGCCCACGCTACGCCACTGTCTCAGGGTGTAAGCACCGAATAAGGATCAAGCATTGGACATCTTGTATTAGAGTCAAGAGCCTTACCCAATATACCACCTCGCTCCCTCAATTTAGTTATTCCAAGCACAAAATATTCGGTCAATAGTCAAAGAATGTTTCTAAAAATACATGCTGCACACGAAAAAGGGCCCTCGAGATCGATGTCGGGTCTAGTAGGAAACAGTCAATCATTAAGTAAGCCATACAATATTGATCAAATCATCTGCATCTAGTGGATTCATCAACAATGCTGCTAATGGTATCGTCAATCAACTGATTTATTAAGTCTCCCAAGTAACCAATCATTGCACTAATGAATATTAATAAAATAACAAACCAAACGACCAACCAAGCAAAGAGTCAGCTTCTACCGGCTAACTAACACATCCTCAGCTGATCATTCTTTTACCTCTTCATAGCTGACTGTCCAAACAACATGTTCTTTGATGATTGTGCCTCACCTTGTGGTCCCGCTCGCTGCGGTGTCGAACCCGGTTTCTGTGCCACTGTATGCGATCCGAAATGTAACTGTCCAGATAACACTCCCATGCTATGTCCTCAAGGCATGCTACCTCAGAATACTTGTGTATCTAACTGCTCTACTGACTGTATGAACGACCCATGTTCTTCAAATCCATGTGTGAAAGGGCAGTGCTTTGTAGGAATCGGTGGCTATACATGTAATTGTGAACCCGGCTATACAGGAGTCAGCTGCGAAAGTGGTAAGATAATTAGAGAAAATGCCATATCTACTTCTGTAAATTAATTCACTTTTCTGTCCAGGTATAGCGCGAAAGCTTTGAGAGGACTGTCTTCGAGTGAATTACTTTTCAATTCAAGTTTTATTCAAGCATGAAACATGAAATCATAATGTGGTAGAGTTAGACAGTCCCATCCATCCATCAATCTGCCAACTTGCTATCAACCATTCTAGGAGTTTTAATCAACAAACGATTACGAAAAGAGCGAATATGATCCAAACATCATCCAACCGACTAACCAACCAATCCATTAGGTCGATCGATGAGTGAATGATTAATAGAAACGCCACCCATTTATTAAAACATTTATTCACCAATCCATCCAATAAATAGTATCCTACCAAACGGTATAGACTTATAATTCAGGTGATCTAGGTTACTTCAACCAGTCAACTCCTATACAAGTTTGTCGATTGAGAACTCATCAAGTAATCTCTCTTTACTCCAAACAGCTGACTGTCCAAACAACATGTTCTTTGATGACTGTGCCTCACCTTGTGGTCCGGCTCGTTGCGGTGTCGAACCCGGTTTCTGTGCCACTGTATGCGATCCGAAATGTAACTGTCCAGATGACACTACGCTATGTCCTCAAGGCATGCTACCTCAGAATACTTGTGTGTCTAACTGCTCTACTGACTGTATGAACGACCCATGTTCTTCAAATCCATGCGTGAAAGGGCAGTGCTCTGCAGGGATTGGTGGCTATACATGTAATTGTGAACCTGGCTATACAGGAGCCAACTGCGAAACTGGTAAGATAATTAGAAATAATGTCATGTTTACTCCTGCAAATTCGCTTTTCTTTGTAGCGCGAAAGCTTTCAAAGGACTGTCTTCGACTGAATTACTTTTCAATTCAAGTTTTAATCAGGCATGAAACATGAAATCATAATATGGTAAATCAGGACGGTCGACATCCATCCATCAATCTGCCGACTTTCTATCAACCATTCTAGGAGTCTGTCTTAGTCAACGAATGATTACGAAAAGGGCGACCATCTACACATCACCCAACCGACTAACAAACCAATTAAATTGATCGGTAAGTGAATGTTCGATAGAATAGCCGCCCATTCAATAAAACTTTTATCCAATAAATATTATCCTACCGAACTATTGCAAACGGTAGCCTAATAATCTACATGATAGGTACTTCAACCAGTCAAGTCCTACAATGAACCAGTGTATCGATTGAAAAATCATCGATCAATCTTTCTTTACTCCAAACAGCTGACTGTCCAAACAACATGTTCTTTGATGAGTGTGCCTCTCCTTGTGGTCCGCCTCGTTGCGGTGTCGAACCCGGTTTCTGTGCCACTGTATGCGATCCGAAATGTAACTGTCCAGATAACACTACGCTATGTCCTCAAGGCATGTTACCTCAGAATACTTGTGTGTCTAACTGCTCTACTGACTGTATGAACGACCCATGTTCTTCAAATCCTTGTGTGAAAGGGGAGTGCTCTGTAGGGATTGGTGGCTATACATGTAATTGTGAACCTGGCTATACAGGAGTCAACTGTGAAATTGGTAAGATAATTAGATATAATGTTATATATACTTCTGCAAATTCGCTTTTCTATCAACATGTCGCACAAAAGCTTTTTGTAGGACCATCTTCGACTGAATTAGTTTTCAATTAAACATGAAACATGAAATTATAATGTGGTGAAGTAGGACAGTAGATATCCATCCATCAATCTGCCGAATTGCTATCAACCATTCTAAAAGTCTCAGTCAAGATGACAAATTATTACGAAAAGGACTACAATAATTAATCTATAGACTATCAGGCTATCGTTTGCTAGGATATTTATTTCATTAATAGTTTGGTAAATGTTTTATTGATTTGGCGGCTCTTCTATTGATCATTCACTGACAGATCTATTTAATTCATTGATTGGATGATGTATATATACATCATCCAACCGACCAACAAACCAATCAATTAAATCGATCTGTCAGTGAATGATCAATAGAAGAGCCGCCAAATCAATAAAACATTTATCAAACTATTAATGAAATAAATATCCAAGCAAACGATAGCCTAATAGTCTACATGATCTAGGTGCTTTAACCAATAAAGCAGCCCAACAAGTCCTACAATAATTATTAACCAGAGTGTCGACTAAGAACTCATCAACCAGCTTTCTTTACTCCAAACAGCTGACTGTCCAAACAACATGTTCTTTGATGATTGTGCCTCTCCCTGTGGTCCGGCTCGTTGCGGTGTCGAACCCGGTTTCTGTGCCACTGTATGCGATCCGAAATGTAACTGCCCAGAGAATACCGTACTGTGCCCAGATGGGATGGTGCCCACTGCGGCTAATATCACATGCGTGTCTGCAGAGAATTGTTCCTCAGAGTGCTCTAGCCCTTAGGAGTCGCCCAATCCGGACTTATCTGAACTAGCGGTTGGTCCAGCTGTCGGCATGTATAGATCACACCTAGGCACTAATAGTACCATGGTATCACAAAGTATACAACCACAGTTTTACGATACTACGATACGTTAAAGTTATAGAGTAAACTACCGTTTGTATAATGGTTATACCTTTGTTGTTGTTTTTTTAGAAGGAATATGTGCCCACTCCTGTCAATTTTGATACCATTATTATTTTGTGCTCTTTGTGTTTGTGTTCTTGTTTGGCTTGCTAGAGTTGTTAAGTGGTAATTAAGTGTCTGAAAATGTGGCCTTTTACTATAGATAAAAACACTTTCATGATTTGATTCGCTAAAACAGTGAAAGCCCGTTAAAATTTCAATGTATTGTGACATAATATTCAATCATCAAAGATCTTTTATGTGTACATACAGTGGAGATATGCATTTTATGTGTGGAGGAACGACTGAATCCAATCACAGGGTTAATGATAGTTACATGTAACACGTTTAGAAACATAATTGCTATATGAATTATCATTATTGTTATTATTTTTATTAGTAGTAGTATTCTTATTCTTATTCTCATAATCATTAGTAGTAGTAGCAGTAGTAGTGGCAGCAGCAGCAGCAGCAGCAGCAGCAGCAGCAGCAGCAGTAGTAGTAGTAGTAGTAGTAGTAGTAGTAGTAGTAGTGGCAGCAGCAGCAGCAGCAGCAGTAGTAGTAGTAGTAGTAGTAGTCGTCGTCGTCGTCGTAGTAGTAGTAGTAGTAGCAGTAGTAGTAGTAGTAGTAGCAGCAGTAGTAGTAGCAGCAGCAGCAGCAGCAGCAGCAGTAGCAGTAGTAGTAGTAGTAGTAGTAGTAGTAGCAGCAGTAGCAGTAGTAGCAGTAGTAATAGTAGTAGTAGTAGTAGTAGTAGTAGTAGTAGTAGTAGTAGTAGTAGTAGTAGTAGTAGTAGTAGCAGCAGCAGCAGCAGCAGCAGCAGCAGCAGTAGTGTTATTATTACATAATATATTTTCTATTCTGGTATCTTGCAACCCATTATTTCACTTGTGCTTGATTAGACCTAGGAAAACAATCTTTTAATTAAAAAAAATTTCAAACAATAATATTGTCGATATTTTCATTTTCTATTTCTTTTTTCCTGATGTTGTACACTATGGACCAATAATGAAGACCATGGAAAAGAAAAGCTATCGTTTGGAATGTGGGTGTACAGGAGAATAATTGAATCGTGGAAATTAATGAAGTCAGTAACTCTTAGTTGGATTCCTGTGCTACATTCCGTTGTATACTACCTTTCTTGAGCAATTGAATATCAACGACGAAAAGTAAGAATGCCTTTCTTCTAATCTAGACGATTTTCATAATTATTGGAAAGGTGAAATCTGGTTTTAAAAAGGCATATATAGGCGGGTTTTTTTTTTTGTCTGTTTGTTTGGGGGGGGGGGTCGGGTGTCTGACACCCTACCCAAGTGAATTTTTTTATTAAAATAAAAAAAGTTTTTGTTTTTTTTTTTCCAAATGATTTTTTTGATGTACAGCTATACTCCATTCCGACAAAATTTGGTAGATGGACGTTAAGATTTTTAAATTTTTTTTATTTATTAATTTTTTTTTTTTTTTTTGGGGGGGGGAGGTCTGACAACCACAGAAAGTATGTCAGGTTTTTTCCCCCTTTTTGTACTTCCTATTGACACTGGTTCATGAGATAGATGGAGATAGATGAAGATAAATCGACCCGACATGGGATCCGTTCGGGGGGAGGGGCCGGGGGTGGGGGGCTGCTCTGAGCGCCAAATCCGGAAATCCGACGGCTGCTACGGTTAGGCTCATAACTCTTTTGTCAATGATTTTGATAACAGCTTAAAGTAATTTGGCGTAAAATGTTTTGGGCTTGATGGGGCGACTAAGACGTGACATTTAGCATCATTCACTGAACCGTATAATGACCATTTGTCTGCCCTCCCTTCGCTGATGTGAATGGAAGGGTGTCGATGTGAAGAAGCTTTCATGGATGGCACTATTCAGGCAAGCTCTGAAATAATTGAAAATTAGTCTGAACTTAAACATGTTTCTAAACACAGCAAGGTATTAAAAGATTAAGAATACAACGACAAAAGAAACCTCGACAAAGGCTTTCTTCGAGATTGTCTGGTGATTTAAAATACCAGTTTTGGGGCTCATTCTGCGTTTGCCTTGAGAGAGTGAGTATCGTATATATACAATATAAACACAATCTGATGTCATATTTCTATTAACTATTAACGTATTCTTAATTGTTAATATAATATTTTTAGTTTAAATGATTGGGATGATAGAAAGAGAAGTGCTATATATTCTGAAAAACAGTAATTCTCTTTGTGAGACAAAATATTTTGGATCTTAGTACCTAAGTTAGGAAACTCCTAAAAATATACCTCTTCCCTGATCGTTAAATTTTGCCCTTTTAGTTTCTCTTTTGCTTTGAAATAATGTATATTGTGTATGTAACCATTCTGATGAAATTCTTGTGTGTTATTTCTCACTTTTTGTAAACGCTGTGATATAATTTACTATGGAGAGCGTACTAAATGCCTTTGAAAAAATTACCTCTTTAACTCTTTATTGGCTGTGGCCCTGTGGGTCAAATTTAAATCCAGTTTGTATGGTGTATATACACTGTATGTGTGCCAAGAGTCAACAATGGCAACCCAGCACTTGCGCCATTAGTCAACTAAAGCTGGTAATGGGTTAATAAACACCTTCATTATGTAAGGTATCTTTTTTGTGTTTGAAAAAGGCGAACAACAGCCTCGCCAGACATTTATGGAATCATTTAAATGCACTTTTGCTATAACCAGTATTATGATATCATCCTATCCCACCAATGGACATCAGCATTATAAGAAGGTAATCCTACCCTTACAATGACCACCATTAGGACAGGGAACGTTGGACATAAAGTCGGCTGGAAGAAGGCAATGGTTGTAACGAGGAAATTCCTTTGGTCCATACTGCCTCACAATATAATTTTTCCTTTGGTGCACTACTCAAGGACTTTACCTTAAGGAGAAGGTATATCAGTACTATATATATTTGTTTTTTTTACTCTTATTGGGTGTTATCACCTCTTTTCTTTCTTTCTTTCTTCTCTTTCTTCTCTTTTTTTCCTCTTACCCCTTTATCACCTACCCCCTCTCCCTCCCCACCTTCCCCTTATCGTCCCTTTTTCTCTTTCTCATTCTTTGTCTCTCTTCCTTTCTTTCTCTCTTTCTTTCTGTCATTCTTTCTTTCTCTTTCTCTCCTCTCTCACTTTCTCTTTCTCTCAATTTCTTTTGTTCATGCTTGCTTTATATCTGTACTTTCTCAATCCTTTTGAAAATGACAACTTTTCTATTGTGTTATACATGTACTATATTTTTATGAGACAAAAAGCAATGGTTGAAAGTAAAAATATGGAAATAATGTCTTGTAAGTAAAATAAATGGTAATTTGACAACAATTTAAAATGTAGTTTTGATTTTTTAGTGTCTTTATTTCACCAAAAGGTTACAATGTGTACATTCTTTGCTTGTGACAAGATATGAGCATAATACATCTACATCACAAACAATCATACACTATAGCATTATACAATTCATAACTTAAATTCTTATTCCCTTTCAGTTAGTTCAAATAAAAAGCTCATTATCACAAAGAGTTGGTCATATTAGTTAGTTTCATGACATTAATCACAATATGACTTGAGCTGTAATATTCTCAATGACATATTATTTTCCATATAATTTCACATTAATACCCAGTAGACGTTTAGTATATTCTTAGTTTACTTGTGTGTAGATTACAGATATACAAATACATAAATGCATCTACTCATGAACCTATTTATTTCGCCTTGATCGTTCGTTATACCTTGAGAGTATACTAGAAAATCCCAGTAAGTGCGTAAGAGTATCAAAATCACAAAGCAAAGCAGATCTTTCTTGATCCTTCCTCAGACAGAGCATTGCAGAATTTAAATAATTTTGATGTTTCTGGCTTGTTCCATACATCATTAGTCATTAAAAAAAATCACTAAAGTAGAGATGGAAGGAAGGAAATAGCACGATAATACTTCTTATATGGCAGGATCGTATATTTAAGAAGGATAGTATAGGCAGGCATTGACACTATCCTAATCTATTACATTCTGATATCGCCAAATGCAGAGGACCAGCCCGAATATTCAGTATAAATAGTACAAGAAAAAAAAAAGACATGAAAATATTACACCAGTAGATTACGATACTAAACTACATCTATCTACATGTTTGTGCACATAAACATGATAAGCATAAAAGATAAAATAAATTCAATAACAATTTCCACGGGTGGCTTATAGTGCTTTGTAGTTTGTTGCATAATTAACATCAATTTGTTCCATAATGTTAAATAAAGTAATGCATAATGAGATCATTTTTTACATGGAAGGTGACACTGACCTAATAGTCATCTAAAATAACATAGTTTTTATTTTCTTAACGCATTTCATTCATAATCTTAACTTTGAAATGTGCATAGAAACATCCATTCATATCTAGGTATTCAAATTTTCTTTGTGAATTACTTAGGCTAAACAACAGAAATTGTTATTAATGTCACATCCAGAATTGACCAGTGGATACTAATCATACAGTCTTTTACTTTTTTGGTTAAGAATGATGCATGATGTCTTTAAAGTGTAATATTATAATTTTTCTGAAAAAAATCATATATTTGATGCAAAGACATCACAATAAAGTATAATACTGACAAAGTAAAAAGTTGTAATATCAGTGGGTATCCAGCCCTCTATTCAAAATATAAACAAAATATATCATTCTACTACATAAACAAAACAATATACACAAACAAAAATTGGTGTAAACACAAAAATACAAGATACACCTCAGTGTCATGGGAATAAATAGGAATGTCAAAAGGAATAATGAAATAATTTTGAATAAAGAATACCTTAAAGGGGTGTTCAGATATGGCGCGACATATTGGCACCACTTATGTTAATGAATGCGCATTAACACATCAACTCTCAAATAAAAGAGAACTTTGTCAAAACTTGTGCAGACAATCTCATGACAACAAATTTGTGCTAACTTTTTAGGAATTTGATTGGTGCACATGTTTTTGCAGCCAGGTAGCAATAAAAATGTGTCCTGCCTCAGCGACGTTTTTTTGTCACCTCATACCCTATTGACTTGTACACCTAAATGTTGCGAGGATTTTGTGGCGCCGCATTGTCGCCTCATATCCGAACGCCCCTTAAGTGTGCATGGATCTATGTCAAAGGAGAAATACTGGCACACAAGAATTAACCAAGATCTGTTGAACAAAGTAAGGAGCTTCCTGTTATTTTTATAAATATCTTGTACTTGCATTCTGTTACAGAAATAAAGCTGTCATCAAATCTACCTGTATTCTCTCATACAAAATGCAAGGGGGAAAAATACATGGGAGTGCTGTAATTGTGAATGCCGATCTGTAAATGTGAATTGATTTGTAGAAGCATCGCACCAACTTTGCGAATGCATAATGTTGCAAACCCTAAAATATCATCATAATGCAAAGAAGAACATAAACACTGCTACATGTCTTACTTTCGTTTCCATTATAAAATTACAATAAAAACATAAGAAATATATTCTGGTGGATTGAAATTAAACTTTAAACATATTTTGGTCTTGACATTAAATAGAATATATTCAAAACAAAGAGAATACACCTGGCAGAAACATCCTATTTTCTATTTAATATAACATTACTAAAGTTTTCATCTTGTTGGTAGTCAAATGGTTAAATACTTGAAACGTTGGCATCAACATGCCACAGAGCATAAATAAGACAAGCACCTTCTTCAACTGCTAACAAAGAACAAAACAAAAGCAACAATAGCCAATTGCAAGTCACATGCCTTCCTCTTCACAAAGCTTGCCTGACACTGCAACATTCAACTCATAATATTAAATTGCTGCCAACTGAGACACATCATTTCAATCTTGATATGATATAATAGCATTTTCTAGTCGGATACACTGTAATTTCTACTGTATGAAGCCCTTTTCTCTTATCTCAAATATGATAATAAGTGTTTTTAAAAGATGAAAATATTACTTACAAATCTATTAATGCCAAACACTGATGGAATATTGCAAGCTGTCCATACTGAAATAAATATTGATCATTGTGGAATGCCCCTTATTTCCAACTCTAGTAACCGTACAGTCATTCAACATTCTTTTGTTTGTTCATTAATCTGCTGGAATGTTCTCTTTTTAAAGAGAAGAATGATTCAAGTTCATAAATTTTACAATAACAGCATTTAATCATTTTCATTCAGGAAGTGAGTGAAAATATAGTTTTCTTTCTAATCAATGTATCATGAAAAGTTTTGGAATAGTTACAAGAGATTTAAGGAGATTTAAGACAACAATATTCTGAATTCTTGCAAATATCAAAAGGAAAAGGACAAAGATGTAAAAACAATTGTGAAAAACTTTGATTTCATGGTCTCCCGAAACTGCAGTCACTTGAGTCAGAATCAACCTATTTCATATTACATAGCAATGTTTAAAATGGGTGACTGTGTGAAGTCCATCATCAGAATCCAATTGTGATATCAATTGTCTGAACCAGTGATAGTGAAGATTTCTCATTTTACTGCCTCAAGAAAATGTACAAATGTAGTGACGTTACAAAAAGCTGTGTCTGCATCAACATTAACAGGTTTCTCTTACAATATTTACAAATATAAATTGCTCTGTATGTACACCAACACCAAAGCTTACACAGACACCGTCATTTGATCTTACACTATGTGCACCATCAGATAAATTGTGTTAAGTTTTAGAAGTCTCCTTGGTTTTGTTCATTCAAGACATAGCCAAAATACCATGCTCTCCTCTTAACGATTCATACTGGAATATTTTCCAACATATTCTGATTTGCATAAACGTAAGCTACATTTGTACAATGGTGTGACCATTATGTGATAATGTGACAAAAATAGATATATGACAGATACAATAGATGTAGAGGAACTTCATATCACAGGTTGTGAGAGTGCAATAAGAGTTCTGTAAGCATTTCAACAGGACAACACAGATTTCTTTGCCTTTTCTCACATTTCACCTTGTGTGTACCCTGCAGAGGCATAACAGCAAAATTCCAAATGCCAAAATTACAATTCAATGCTAACGCCCTTCTGCAAGGCACAAACCATCTACCGGTTCATCTTTTTTTGCTTTCCACATCTGTTGTCTTTCATCACGTTTTGATAAAAATCAGTACAAAATCTGCTCTGTCGAGTACTACAATTCTCCTATCCCAATAGTCTCATGCACTGTCCTCTATTCTGAGCTCGAAGTGCTGGGATTAGGGTTGTCAAATAACCAGATTGGCAGTATTTCCATCCAAACTACTCTTACAAAAATCTACACATACATGTAGGTGATAGTCTTGATACGGTACAGAGAGGTCACTGACGCGTCAAGGTCTATCCAGTTGTTCTTCGTCATGACCAACTGATGGAGAAATTGCTGCTATGGGTGGTGAACTGTTGATGAAATACGCTATCAAAGACCACAAGTAGATCTCGACTGAAAAGCACCATATCATTTTATAGATTAGATTGGCTCAAACTGGTTGCCTTACACTAATGCCAGAGATACCATACAAGGACAACAGCCTCACAGGTGCTTTGCAACACCAAACAGCCTCTAGCTACTGCACATCTCTTGGTACAGATACATGTACATCCAATCACTGAACTAACAGTAGTTACTAACACCATGTCCCCATGTTTTTCTCATCCAGGTTGTTAGTTGGGATGAAAAGGTATAGTTTCACTTTACAGAGCCGTTGATGTCTCTTCAAAACCAGGGGCTCCTTTTACTCCGTTACCACTATCTTCACCTTCCACACCAAGTTTCTTCTTGACAATGTTCCTTTTCCATGTGGGCATAGAGCGTAGCTTGACTTCTCTTTCAACCTGCGTCTTATCGACTGAGGCTTCTGCCTCCTCAGCTTTCTTCTTCTCCTTCTCCATCATGAGTTTTCGCTTCCATTCTGGCACACCCTCCCACTTGGCCATCTCCTCCTCTTGTTTTCTCCTCTCCTCCTCCTCCTTAGCCTGTAGAAATCACCAAGAAAGTCGTAAATTAAGGTGTTAGAGATTATGATCTAATAACCTGGCATCTTAATCTGTTGATTACTGAATTATCTCATCTTAATAGGCTTACCGCAGGGACCACTCGCAGGCAATGGTTTAAATGAAGATAACATTTAAATGTATCCTAATTTTCTATTCAGTTTTATTTGAAATTACAGATACATGAGATGATCAAGTACTGTAGTTGGTAACAATATAACCTATGGAAAATGGTGATATGAAACAAATGAATGTACACGTACCTTTAATAGAAGATAAATTCTAGACAATAATAACGTTTTATCACCAAATTGAGAAGATATAAGATTGTATGCACTCAATGAAATAGTTTTTAAAAAAGTGGCAATTAACATGCTCTGAATGATTTTTTTACAGAAATCTTTGTACCTCTAATCTGCTCCATGACTAATACTAACTTCCTAGTAAACGAGTTTATCCTTGATTTCAAGTTTTATCCCCACCTCCAAAACTTTATCCAATTACTTACCATGGCTTCCTTGAGTTTCTTATCCACCATGGCTTTCTTCCATGCTGGCATGTTGTCGTAACCTTCTGGTAGCTGCATCGGTAATGGCGCGGATGGTCCTGGTGCCGACACCTTTCTCGTCCTCTCTGCCATCGCCGATACCGACGTCGGTGAGAGCGGTCTCGTTTCTGGTGGCATTGAGACTCTCTTACTGTAGTCAGGTTTCTTGGGTGATGTCTGAGGTGCAGGGGCTTTCTGCGCCATGGGTGGTGCCACAGGTGCCTTCTGCGGTGGTGATGGTGGTGTGAAGGATTTCTGTGGTGAGGGTGGAGCATTGGGCGGGGCAGGGGGTGCCATGTTGGGTGAAGCTGGTACCTTGCCTGGTTTGGGCATCACCGTGGGTGTGGATTTGGGTGACTTGGGTGATGTAAGTGGTCCTCCGTTGCTGTTCGGTGAGAGGCGGTAGGCGTTGGACTGGGTGGAGTTGTTACCGTTATGTTGCTGTGGCGGTGATGGAGGTTGAGGGGGTGAGGGCGTGTCTGCTCTGGCACCATTTGTCTTGGTTGGCTTCAACTGGAATTGGTTGACTCCATCAGTCTCATCTGCTAACACAAGATACAACCAAATAAAAATCATTAGGGATGACAGTCTCCTAATATAAACTACTGCAGTATTCCCATGACCAATTCACTATTGCATGAACTAGTCATGGGAGAAATCATAGACTAATGCATTGCTACTGGAGCACCAGGAGTGCCGTACCTGACAAATATGTGCACTGTATGAAAATCATTTTTTTTCATAAAAGATTTCCACCAATGCAGTGGTAAAGACTATAAGAATTCATGATATTTATACAGTTCTACATGTATCTATGCTGTCTGATTTTCTCCAACTCCACTAAACTCTAAATTTTTATTTTGCATCCTCTCAATTCAAAGCAGCTTACTAGGGTGGGCTTGCCATGTAATGATTACTTATATTAATACAATGTAACAAAGGGAGATAAAGTTAGGAGTAATGAATCATTATGAACTTTACTCACCTTTGACCTCTGGCGAAGGTGGTTTACTCTGCTTGGGGGTGGGGCGTAGCCTTCCAGAGAAATTCTGCAACTCAGCCATCAAATTATCCATAGGACCCTCTGTAGACAAGGATTTCTTCTTCTCTGTGAACCAAAGCAGGAAGAAGAAAAATACAAATGAAAAAGTGATGCATACAAAGATATTCATTATTCAAAAATTAAATATACATGTACATGATTGTACACCTTTAGCTGGCCTATGCCCCCTTTTGAAATCCAAATGTACAGGTATTTTTCATTTATCATTATTTTGAATTTGGATACATTTTCTTCTTTTCAGCTTGACTGAGCACCAAGAGAAGGAGTAAAAAGACAGCCTAAAAAGTAAAATTACCTTTTTAGACCCCATCAAATGTGATGGCATTATTTTTTTTCTGAATATTCTGCACCCCCCCCCCCCCACAAAATTCTGGATTCATGCCTGATGTTCATATTGTGAGGTTTCTTCTTTCTAATAATATTAATACATGGTTGTGAATAAAGGGTGAAAGTTAAAGACTGTATTTCAAAGCACTGTCTATGAATCCATTCAGTTTTAAAACACTGTAACTTATGTCGACCATAACTGGGGAGGGGGGGGGGGGTTCCAAAATAAGAAGAAAAGATGATTCAATGGGTTATGCAATGAGTCAGGTGCTTTGCTACATCAGTGAATAAATCAACTATTGTTAGGCCTACCTGAAGCCCCCCTGTTACGGTTGAAATAGATATTGACATTAAAAAAAACAGTACGCAAACCGAACAGGCCTAGGTCTACGCCACTGTTGGAACGGATGCCAGAATATGAGCAACAACTACATCCCATCAAATGTCCAAAGTCAAAAATAGTTTCATAGCCAAACTTAATCACAGCAACTGACAAAGGTGCAGAGAGTGCATTACTGAGGAGAGAAAGATGTACAGGATTAAAATAGCAAACTTTGAAGGTAAATTTACGCTAGCTTACAAAGGTGCAATAGACAAAAGCAAGTGCCAAGAACACATATGAGTTAATAATAACTTATATTGATATAAGTCAAATGATATGTTACTAATTATCACAAAAAGACTATCATATCACCTTGGTCCCTAAAGTTAGACTACAAACTAATGTAACAAAAAATGCCACCAACAATTCTTTCTCATTGTGATGTTAAATATATCACATAGTGCCACTCCCCCCCCCCAAAAAAAAAAAAATATGCAAAGACAAATATAATTCAGCATGAGCAATTTAATGGGTGAGAATGGCTTCAGGATTAGTTTTAAAATCTACTTGATGAAATCGAGGCAACCAGGAACAATATTTATATTTTGATTTCATTCCTTATTTGTTGAAATCATGAAAAATAATATAAATTTCATCCTGGGAAAAATATTAGATTATTTTATACTTTTAGAATGTCAGTAGGTTGGGGAAACCTAAGACAATCACCAAAAGAGTATCAAGAGCAATACCTGAATGATCTGATATAAATATGAAGATCTAACTTTCCTTTAAAGTGATTACACAATGGTAAATTTTTTTTGATATATGATGGAGAACAGAATTATAAGAATAACATTAAAAATTTGATGGTTTTCAATCGAAATCATTGCATTTTGGCTAATTTTCTCATAAAAAGTCAAGAATTGACAAAAAAATTTGAGTATGAGGTATGACATAAAAGTGGTTACCCAGCTTCGCGCACTGCAGTTGTGCTGCGTGCTAGACCGTACAATATGCATTATACCTTGCACGCATTTTGCTAGAAATGCGCGACAAGGTAACCACTTTGACGTCATTGTGGGTACCCGGTTGAAACTGGGACACAGCTGAGGGGTCGAAAATCTTACCACATTTGAGGGTTTCCTTGGCAACACGACCTTGAAAAAATTTAGGCAAATGATTTTCTGCTGATGAAATCATGCTCTTTTGAATGAACTAACACTGTTTCAGCACTGGGTACCCCCTTTAACACAAACCAAAGCATAACTTGAACACACAATAAGTTATAGAGCCTGCTCCCTTCTTCAAGAGTTTTATTTAGAACAAATGACTCAGGATATGTTTGCTGTATTCTCGTCACATCGTCTGTGCAAGGTAATACTAGGAAGGAAGGATTGCATTAAAACCCAGCTGGAGTATGAAAACAATGCAGACAAAGACAAATTTAACTCTACAATATCCTATCCACTAAAAGGATTTCCATTTTTCCATCACCGTCTGTCTAAATGTCTACATCAGATTCAAATTTGAAAATGCATTCTTGTGCCTATATAGACTGAAAAATAAAAGTTCTTTAAACCTAAGTATCAGAACTATAGTTGATCTTTTTTATTCTCCTCTATCACTATAATAAGTTCCCTTACAACTTTTGGCAGCTACCTAAAATTTAAGTTGATGATGTGCTACTCGATCTGATAATTTTGCACTCTTGCCAAAGACCCCAGAAGTATACAATCACCAAGCAAATTGCCAAAAACTTTCTCCTTCCTGGAAAGTTTTGGAATATTTGAGGTTAACAGAAAGTCACTACATAAAGAAGACGAAAAAGAAAGAAATTCCATGGTGGAAGGCACATCACTTGATACGCAGCCAGCAAAGGATGTTCTAATGCATACTAACAATGTTATCAAAGGTTAGAATGATGTTATGAAACACAAACTGTAAAAGTAATGTGAGCAGAGAAAAGGGGCTTGCATTAGTGAAATAATATCTTTTATAAAAATTTCTATCGAAAGGTTCTAATTTCTAGAAGCAACATTTGTAGTTCTCTACAGCAAATCTTTTGCATCCTACTGCACATCGAAGGATGAAAACATTTTTGTCTGTTTGGCGCCAGAAGACATTAATAACAAAGACATTTATAGTGCGCAAACATATCCACCCAGAGGGTGCTCAAGGCTCTTGGGTGCTATGTTGAATGATGTGAGATAATGCCTTTCTGGCTTTGACGATTAGACTAATTATCTTTTTCTTGTACATGTAGGTGTGTCCTTTACAATGTGAAGATAAAATATAATCCATCACCACAAAAACATGAACAATAGGCAAACCCAAAAGTTATGAACTGTGCCCCATCACAATTCTGATCCATGCCAATATTTCTAGAGTCATATATATTTGTGTTTACCAGTTTAAATACCAATGGCTTAAAGCCAGAAGGGCATAAATGCAATTGAATGAATATGAATTAATTCATTTCTGGCTCTATGCACAAGATATTCATATTGTGAAGTCTGAATTTCAAATGATGATTTTTTAACCATTAACCCAGTGAACACTAAGCCCAAGATATTAGGATACAGTCTATGGTAAAAACATGTTATACTGCAATCAAATCATGCCCAATGGGTAAATTGATTTACAGTGTATTGTTGCCAAGAGGCCTACCCTTTTTTGTTTGCAATTCTTCATGCCCATATGGCCAATGAATGATTAATTAGTTTCAACTGCTCATTACATTTTCTTCCCTGCCAATATTTCAAAGAATTACTTTACATATATTGGCTTCCCCTCTTCTTGGTTGTGTTTTTAAAATCACCTTATTTTAGATGCAAGACTTGATAATTCTCATTGTTATTTCTAAGAAGGGTGCAGATCTAATGTCAAACTATAAATATAAACAAGTTAATTAGCTTGCCAAGTGTCCATTAATTGAGTTGTGTACCATTAAACCCTGGTTAAACATGTTGAAAATACTGAACTACATGCATCATTCAACTAGATGTATTTGTTATTTAAATGATGAGAAATACCAAGAAATCAATAGAGGGGTTATCATTGTTACTAAAATCATACAACAGCTATACCTGACAAGACATAAAAAAGTACGAATAGCAACAAATGCTTTACATAAAATGAGACTCTAGAATCTACAAAATGCATCTACCTATGCATATTTCCTAGGGTAATGAGTGAGCTGTTATTATGCTAAAACGTACAGTTATCTAAACTACCGAACAAAAGGGTTAAGCCTAAAGAAAAGCTCAAGCATTACAACAGATGAAAGAACTGATTGACTAACCTTTTGAGACTGTCTTGAGTTGTACTGCTGAGATACCATCTAGCAATCCTCCTCCTCCTCTTCCTCCTGATGTGGGTTTGTTTACTGCAGGTGGTGGTGGTGGGGGTGGGGCACCGGGTGCAGGTGGTGGAGGGGGTACCATTGCACCCATTGGTGGTGGTGCAGGGATGTGCTGTGGTCCTCCCATAGCTGGTGGAGGTGGTGGAGGGGTGAAACCAGTCATGGCTGGAGGAGGTGGGGGTGTGAAAGATGATGTGACAGGAGTGGACATCAAGTGTGCTGGTTTTGGGCCACTGGGTACCGGTGGGGGCTGTGGAGGTGGAGGAGGGGCAACTGACGGGGGTGGTGGAACATCTTCAGGGAACATCATCTCACTCCTCGGTCTCGATGTGGCACCTGGAATCTGCATGAAGATGTTGTTAGTGTTGTTGGTGTTGCTGGAGAGCACTGCAAAGGGTACTGGTGGAGGTGCATGTGCTGGTGGTGGGGGTACGGCAGCCACACTCATTGGTCTCACAGCTCCTTGGTGTGGTAGATGTGACATCTGAGGGGGAGGAGGGGGTGCTTGAACAGGTGGTGGGGGTACATCAGGTATAACTCCATATGCATGCTCCATAGAATTTCTATATGCAACATTGTCATAATAAGTGCTTCCAACAACAGTATCATCATACAATGATCCACCATATTGGCTTTGTATTCTGTACTCTTCACTTCGTGTTCGCACCATACGTACGTCCACTCCATTCCCATAGGACATTCTCTGCACCGATGTGTTCTCAATCATGGTCAGTCTAGTGTTTGGATCTCTGACCGGTGCAGGAGGTCTACGTTTGACCGTCTGATCAGGTACATTAGCATACTCACTCTCTCTGACCACCGCTACACCAGCTGGTACACCAGATTCCCTCTCACTCAATACTTCCTGTTCTTTCAGCTGTGCGATACGTTCCGCAATCCTAGACTTTGAAGGCGATGCAACTTCAGATCGACTCTCACTTTTAGCCCCATCAGCAATGACCGGTGCTAGTGAAATGATCTTTTTTCTTGGTGGTGATGTGGCACGGAGTGGCTCTTCCTTAGGCTTGTCTTCTTGCTGTTTGAAGCGTGCCCTGATTGCAGCAATGTTCTCTTTTGTGTCCCCAGTAATCTCTGCCATGGGGGGTGGAGGTGGGAAATCAACATCTTGATTTGGACAGCTTGTCATCTCTTGATGATCAACAGGAGGAGGAGGAGGTAAATCCTCCACACTCGTTTGCATCTTCTTAGCATCTGCCTTCTTTTCTACCTTCATCTCATTCTCATTGTTATCTAGCTTCAGGGAATGCTTCAATGCAGGAGGAGCATCCTTCATGCTGACATACCCACAATCCACCAATTCATCCTCTTCCTCTTTCCTCGCTGCGTTGCCGTTGACAGCAGGAAGCGGAGGAGGAGGGATGAATGATGCACCATTTTCACCTTCATGGAAGACATCATCCTCTGCTGTTGAGGTACTGATCTTTCCAGGGCTAGGAGGTTGGCTTGTATCATAGGCAGAGTCAGCTGCAGACTCTGACTTGTACACACCATTGGTTAGCGGTGGAGGGGGAGGCACGTTGGGTATTGTACTGGAAAAAAAACAAGAGAACATAATATATGAATAAGTTTATTTTCTGGTAATGGCAATGCACAAATGTGTAATTAAAGATAAACCAAACAGGACAACCAACTATATGAAGACTGTGATTCCTGCCTGTATATTGCACACTGGTAGCTAGAACAAGGGAAACAGGATGAAAGTTTTATGATTCCAGGAGAGATTATTTAGGGTGGTTCCTGTCTTTTGAAAACAAAAATAAATTGTCTTATCACAGCCAAAAAAAGTAGGTAGTTATGTCTCTTGCTTTGCATAAAGCTTGAAATGGAGATAAAGCTTAAAAGAGAATACAAGCACTCTGTAAAAAAAACAAAAGAGTATTTACGGTACATTAACCAATCTGTCTATTTGTCATCCTTGATACTGTGAGCAACTAGAATTACTGCAATAAAACTTCCTGTATTGCTGGGTTTTCTTAACATCAAATTAATTTTATCACTATATGACTTATGAATGACTGATTGTAGCTTCCCTAATAGACAACAGTCTATCACCTTCAGCATAGTAGGGGAGACGACTAAACAAAATACATCTGTAGTATTATATGACCAACAACAGATTGTACATAGTGACATGACATTTGATCCTCCGACAATTGCTCCTGTCTCAATTTCTCCGAAGACATAGGGTTAGAGTTGGGGTTGTGATAGGGGTTTTGGTTCAGAATAATGTAAGGATAAGGATCAGGGTTAGTGTTAGGGTTTGGGTTAGGTTATACATTATGCAGATTTTCAGTGGGAGCAATTGTTGCAGGAGCAAATGACTGTATACTGAACTACATGATGTGGCACGTATTGCAACTATGCCTATTGATTCACACCAATAAGCCCCTATCTGAGCAAGATGTAAGTCTATTCATCGCCTCCATATTTCCAATTATTACTTCATCCACAATCTCGAGTAAGTTATGAATTTGTGTGAAAGGCCATGCTCCATAACATAACATGTGGCAGCGGCGGGAAAGTGCATGTAGTGAAAGGCCATGCTCCAGAACGTAACATGGTGGCAGCAGTGGGATCGAACCCATGCCATTGCAATGACAGGAGGGACTGAGGATAGATAGGTAGATAAATAATTCATCTGTCAATCAATTTCTGTCTCCATCTCCAAAATAGATGGACAAATATAATTTAGACAGAGAGAAAGGGAGGGAGAAAGGAGGAAGAGAAAGAGGAAGAGAAAGAGGGAGAGACTGGAAAGAGATGGGGTATGGGATAAAGAAAGACATGGAGAAGATGAGATGGATTGAGAAAAAGAAAGAGATTAGTACAGAGATATAAGGAAGAGAATGGGTGAAGATACAGAGCGATAGAAGTAACGACAAGAGAAAAGATCTGATTAAGTGGGTCTGTTTGTGGGAGTGTTTGTGTGTGAGAGAAAGAGAAAGAAAAAGAGCAAGAAAGCAAGGAACATAATATGCATAAAAGTAAACTTTACAAGAAATCTACTTTACCATCTCCTCCCCAAACTATATGTTCCATATTTTATACATCAGCACTCCCACCTCAAAATAACCTTTCCCCTGAATCAGCCTAAATATTGAATTTCCCCCATCATTTCCTTCCCTGCACGCACTGCAGCATATGCTCTAACACGCTCCCTCAATGTACACTACCTCATCATTCGAAACAACTCAATGGTCTTCTCAAGCTATTGCATATTATTAATAGATGAGGTGGAGGAAGCGATGGCAGGAAAGTTCTGAAATCTAGAAAAGTGACATTTATACTCGGATGCCTCCCAATCTGATTGATTTATGGATGACGTTTCCTTGATCCAAGATGCCCTTTTCATTCCCAAGGCCTACTAGTAAAGATATGGTACTTGTAATGGCTTTCAAATTGCTTTAATTATACAGCCATACTTTTTTGAATGGGAATATAGACAACCCAAAAGGAGTAACATTTGTTACTGAATTTGAGGATGAGGAAAAGCTAACTTGCAAGTATCAATCTACTTATATGTATTTATATTGAATTCATTTACAGACTGAATGAGGTAAAATGTGGAGACTTTATTCCTGTGTTTTGATCTCATTTGAATATGAACTGAATATGTTCAATAATTTTTGTACACTAATTAGTGTTATAAGACTGTTAAATATAAGTATAATATGATTGAACCTTCCACAATGAATCATTTATGACTTTATGAAGGCAGAGAAGATATGACTTAAGAACAGAGAATTCCTTATGACTTGCAGAAAGAAACTGTAGCTACTACAACTTTACACTTTGAATATGAGGCATCAAACATCTGAATAAGTCAATCAATATCTTAAAATGTCTGACTAAGCTTTAACTTTTAGATAAATAAAATATAGGCCTCAACTTGATTGAAAGTGAATCTCTGACCTTGCTGGAAATAGGAGAGAACTACATAAAGCCTTCAAAACAACTGCTGATTTTTTCAAACATATGGACTTAATATCATCTTAACTAAGTGAAACTTAGTTAAGATGATTTACTGAACATGATTTACTGAATGTAAAGTGAAAGTGACATTTTTACAAAATGATCCATTCACAGTCCTTCCATTATAAGAAGACAATATAATGTGTCAAAACTTGACGCTGGCAGGACCACAAACCATGGTGGGAAATGGAAACCAGCAGCGTTGAGGAAGGTCATAGAGGGTCATGGCTATTAGCGGCTAATTTCAGTGAATCCGAAGAGGAAAAGATCCTAATAGGTGCTAATTAGTGGCTGATCTCACATGCAGTATCAGAAACACTCTAGACAAGAATGACCTCTGCTATTGTATAGTCACGCTATGAAACAAAACATCAGGCTTCATGATTTGTTTTCCTTTTTGATAATGAAGCAGGCAGCACAATGATGACCTCATGAACTATTAAAACCTATTTCTGATTTTTCAAGCATAATTTGAAGACCACTTGATCAAGGAAGACAAGAAAAGTGAGCTTAACCCACTAGCTACGTGAACCAAGTGACCAAGTTATTAAGCCAATGGGAAAGAAAGAACTCAGTAGTCGACGGGTAAATAGGCATGTCAACATTACACATACATTTCTTTAATCCAGGATCCAATGAGAAATACTGTTAAAGAAATTCTTAAAGGTGTCTTTGGAGACGAGTGGTCTTTAGGTGGCTTCTGAAGCAGATTTGACTGCCAAAGATCCCAAAAAAGAGCTGAACACTAACCTTTACTTTCTAGCCCAGAGAAATTTTTGGGTCATTATGAATTGTGCACCTGTGTTTAAAAAGTCTGAGTTGAATGCTATTTGGCCGGAATTCACATGGGTACAGTTTAAACATCTGTATGCGTACTAAAATAAGCATTAATACAAGTAGATTGCCCATGCATGCACTTAAAGAAAATAGAGAAGTGGAACAGATTTTGAGTGCTGTTTGCTTAAAAACACACAGGAGGGGGTTTAAACCACCCCTTGATTTACACCTCTTTTGTGAATTCTGGTCTTGGGATCTCAGTGGATAAAAGATGAAAAATCCTTGTTTTTCTCACCTCATTCTTGATTCTTCACTTTCAGCTACATCAAGGAACATCTGCTCCACATTGCGAGCTTCGTCATGGTCATTCAGAGCATGCTGGAACTGTATCATGGGAAGGCATGGCACAGAGACAGAGAGAGAGACAGAGAGAGAGGGAGATAGAGAGGGAAACAGGAACAAAGAGAAAGGAGACAGGGAAAGAGAAAGAAAGAGGGAGACGGACAGAGACGAAGAGAGCAGATATCGACAGAGACGGAGACATTGACAGAGACAGAGATACGCAGAGAGAGAGAGAGAGGAAGGGAGAGAGAGAGAGAATGGTTAGAAATCACTGCATACAAAGCAAATATAAAGATTGAGATATTTCCTGTTGCAAAAACCAAGTTTCATGTTTCAATACTAAGTGTTTATGTAGCACTGATTTGGTTCCTGCTCAATCCACATGTGTTGCAAATATGATGAAGAATTAGAAAAAAAATCAATTCATAGAGAAAAATGGATTGGAATCTCATTTTCTTCTTCAGAGTATGAAGTTTATTTCACTTTGGGTTTCTGAACATATCATACGTTAAAAAAACTACCAGTTCAAATATGAAAAGCAGGAGATTCTATAAAAATGATTTTTAAAAAAGATTATTAGATATAGACAAACCCTGGGTGAAAATAAACAATACCAATACACAATACATAAAGAGTGCATATCAAGTTGAAGAGTTTGAGTGCAAAAACCAATAAAGGCCATTTTAAACATTTTTAAAGTAACACCACCACTATATACTCAGCAAAAAAATGCTTTCCATTTGATGCTCACTAATTATATATCAAGAAAAAAGTTTAGAATTATGATCTAAAGTATCATTATTTTCTCATTATTTTCTTGATATTTTAGTAACTTCAACTGCAAATTTTGTCCAATTCAGAAAAATGGATATGTCGCTTTTTTAATAAAACTCTGCACTTACTAAGTAAAAATTCACATTGAAGATACACAGCTGATTTAAAATATTGTGATTATACAACCCTTCAACATCAATGATGTGCAATAGTTAAAATACAAAAGAAGAAAGTTGTGATACAAGCTCACCATACTCCCACAATATAGTAGAAGGATATATCCTTAGCTTACCTGTCCCTTGTTTTTCTTTGAACATGACGAACCCATTTTACTGACCAGCAAAGATTAACTGGACTAGAAAATGATGGTATCCACCCTTCAGCCTATTGATCATTGTAAGACTAACAAATGATTCTGATATTGTTTCCAAACTTTCATTTCAACCACCTAGCGACTGTTGTACCTCTTCCAAAAATGGAAAGTTCATGAGATAATGATCATATTGCGTGACATTCTTTGGCTAGTAATAACAAGGGAGAAGTTAAAAATGTCAAGTTCAGGAGACTCTTCACACGTGTCTGTCTATAGTACAAACATAAACATGACGAGATTGATGGAAAATATAAATATACCTATTGAGATACACAGGTGCATGTAAACAAACTAGAATATGTATTATAATCATGAAATGCAATTTACAAACAGATTGCAAAATATGATTGTTTTGTAACTCGAAAATGGGTTGTACACTAGTGTGTTTTAGATATGAACATTATTGTGAAGGGGGTGGGGGTTAAGTATACATAGAACATGAAGTCAGCCAATATGAAAAGCATGGTCCCTGTATCAAAATGAATTAGAGAATTCATTATTCATCTGGTCAGTAGGAAGAGGGCGGGGCTGTTAGGTGAACCCATATGCCCTGTAGAATGCCCTTGTACCATAGGTGTGTAGCATTTAAAAATATATACTCCTCAGGATGTTATGTCTGAATACTCTCTCACCTTCAGCATGTGAATTATAACAGTGCATATATTGTTTATAAACAGTCTGGTGCAAATTAATTAACAAAAACCCACATGTCCTCTTGTCCAATATGTGGGCATTAATGCACTTTTATACCCTCCATTATGCTTATCTACACTTACTTACTCTTATTTCACTCTTATTTACTTTTATTTACTCATATTTATGCTTATTTACTCTTATTACCCTTATTTACTCTGATATTTACTCTAATTCACACGTATCTTTTTGAGATAAAACATGGTTGAAATATAAAATTCTTTTGTAAACTGGGGCCAATGAGTATAATTTCTAAGGATATCAATTAACAACCTTTTGCTTGTGAGCATGACAATTGAGATTATAAGCTGCAAAGATATTGCTATTAGACATCAATAAAATATTTGCAGCCATAAAACCAAAACTGGACTGAAATGAATATTATCTGTAAAATTTTGAAGGCAAAAGTGCTTTGGACTACCACGTTCTATTTAAGCACATTTTATCATACTGTACAAAATATTTTCTTTACTTCATGCAAGCATTTTCCTTTCTGTCATGCGATCATTTCCACCATTTCTATAAAAATCATGACTGTAGCATCCACAAATAACTAACATAGCATCATGTGAGAAACCACATGCATTCATATCACTTCCCTCTGCGCCAAAGCCCATACGTGCAAGTTAGAGGGAACTCCCAATGTGAGTGATAGTCTTGAGCGATAACAGCAGACTGCGTCATCAAGCCGACCTCACCTTGGAACACGATACAACAATCAGCCTTGGACCATCGTAAATTAATGACTAACTTGACCTCAATTTCTCTTCCTTTCCCAAAACAAAATTAATAAAACAAACAAGGAAAAAGGCACAAGAAGGTTTACGCCTTACTGTATACAACCAAAGGGTATCAACAGAAGAATCAAGAGAGTTTACACCTAAAAAGCTACACCCAATAAACTGTGCAGAGCAAAAGTTTCGAAGCAAAGTGCTTCTTACCTTGTATTATCATCAACACTGTGTTCCATATAAAACACTAGACTTCATGAACTTCTTCTGAACCTTAGCAGGAAAAGACAAAGTTTTCTTTGTCCAAAATTACGAGACACAATATCATGTGAAGTTTAATGGTAACCTGACATCCTACAACTAGAACATTTGCTCTAGTTGGTCTTCATCAAGAAGATAGATGAGGATAGAGCTGTATTTAGATGTTCACACAGAGGTCCACATTCTTTGGTTTGCCCAAATTACTTTGGAGGCAGAGCTCTAAAAACATACTCTGCCCATTTTGGTAGTGTCAATGTTTGTTGTTTGATGCTGACATTTTTAAAAAGGAAATATAAAGCACTAAAATCATTAAATTGGCAATGTGGTGGAAAGTTTAAAGTCGCCTTTTTTCCATGCAAAGCGGCAAATTTTTAACTTCTCAACGTAGTTCTGTCAATTCATATTCCATACTTCAATTCATAAAGTTGGCTCCTTTTTCTCTTTTTCTACAGATTCAACATGTATCTAAGACTTTTACAGAGATTTCAAACTGATTGAACACAGCTTACTAAAAGGAAAATAAGCACTAAAATTATTGAATTGCCAATGTGGTGGAAAGTTAAAAGTCACTTTTTCCATGCAAAGTGGCAAATCTTTAACTGCTCTACATAGTTTCTGTCAATTTGTATTTCATACTTCAATTCATAAACTTGCCTCCTTTTTTCTCTTTTCCTACAGATTGTTCTACAACATGTATGTAGGACTTTACAGAGATTTGAAACTGACTGAACACAGCTTGCTAACTGAATGAAAACAACTAGTTTCAATAAAGTTATTTATTCCTTTAATTTGAAGAGGATGCCAGGACTAGCTGTTTCTACTGTCACCCACACAGTGGCCACACCATCACTGCCCTAAGCCACCAAGTGGAGGAAGTAGCTTTATACGAGCATCACCGGAAACACACGTATCCTCTTCCTCCCCCACTGAAACGCCTCCAGAAATTTTGAAACTTCTAAACAACACTAGGTGAACCATCAGGTAACATGGTAGAGTGGCAAATTTCAGAGGGTACAAGGCACAAGCAATCACCACACCCCTCCACTTTTGAAACCCAATTGTGATACCTAAAAGAACAAACACTACAAAATTTGTACCTTAAAGTGCAATAATTTTCTATAATGGTAGTGCCCCAACTCCCAGGAAAAAAAAAACCTTGGCCTATCCCTACCTAATCAGGGTGCAAAGTGCAGCATTGTGATAGTGATTTATTTTGAATAAAATTAATTTTTGACTTGATATGAACAAAGTTTCCTTTGTTCAACAACCTACCTCATAATATAAGATCAATAACTGATTTCAACAGATTCAAATCTGTGTTAAAACGTACCTTTTTAAGAAGCACATGTATTAGCCCTATACAAAACAATAATTCTTCTACACGCACAGAGACTATTTATATGGTATTATGCATCTCTAAGAACTGCTTATTATTATTATTATTATTATTCTCAATGATACTCCAAATTTATCAACATTCGAAGCAAATAGTAATGACAAGGTAGAGAGAGGAAAATCCCTCCTTTAAACTGAAATCAAAACAATGCACAAATAATGAGAAAAGTGCACAAAACTGCGACAAATTTATGAAAAATCCCTAATCAACCTTTAAATTAAAATATTTTCTGCATATCAAAAGAGATAATATGTCTCCCCTCGTAGGAGACTGAGCATCATTCTCTCTCATGTGAACGGCTTTTGAGTGAGTAAGGGTCATGTAATTAAGTTGTCAGGGTACGTAAACGAATTGGCCTCAGAATATTAGCTGCATCTGAAAACATTTATTCTCATGTCCTTGATTCAAATAAGCTGAAAAGAGACAAATAACAGGTCACCCTTAAAATCAAACTAAATTAAGAACAAATAAACTTAAAGGTAACGCTATCACTTGAGGTGAAATTGCCTTCTTTAAAGGAAAATCATTTCAAAGCTACTTTCAAAGTCACGAAAAAGAGTCACTTTGTTCTGGGGGGGGGGGGATAGGACCAGATAAATATTTTGCTGAGATTCTGATTCAGGGGAAACCAGTAGCTCTTACAAACTAAGAAAAAACTAAGACAATGATTTCACATAATTCAACACTTTCTGATTTTAGAGACTACATTTACTATGAAGCAATTTCAATTTTCAAAAGTTATCATTGTGAATATGTATGACCTACACAAAAAGATTCCTGAAAATAGAGTTAATAGCTTAAGATAATCCCACAAAATGTATATGCCACAGATTTTTACCCTTCCTAGACCACAAGCTTCTCTCCCAAGTTTCACAAATGGAAATGAAATAATAACTTTGTATATAAGTCATGCCAACTTTCCAGCAAATAAATCATACCTTAAATCTTTTGAATACCCCTGAGACCGAGATATATCTGAAGTGCTAACAGATATGTGCAGTGACAGAAAGAAACGTCCAAACTGTTCAAAACATATTTTCTTTTCAAAACATGATTAAGGAATTAAGGCTATTAAAATTCCAAATTTCAAGTGGCCTTCAAATTTATTTAGAATAAGTATAAACATAGGGCTGTGTTCTAGATTTCTATGAAATATAATTATGCAATAATATGAAAACATGTTGTTCTACTAAATGCTTCAAATAAGACAAAATACGTAATAAAAGGAATATATAGAAAACTAAATTACAATATATCATGAAAAATGTGAACATGACTACATCACTGAAGATGGAAATAACAGGTGTATTGCATCATGTTTTTGCCAATTAGGTCACAGTTTATATTTAGCCTTAGCAAACAATACCGGTAAACAGAATAGCCTGCCAACTTTACTGATGGTATAAAGTAATGGTTTATTAATTAACAATAGCCAATTATATGAATCCATCGCCATATAATACCATGACATCAAAATGAGGAATATACAACTACACTCATGCATGGCCTCACAGATCCATTACTATGTGCAGAAACTATACTCAATGCAATAGAAAATAATTAGGAATTACACTGGAGAGAGGGGGAGGAAGGGTGACAGAAAGAGAAAGAAAAAGACAGAGGGAATAGATCAGGACAGGCACAAGTAAAGATAATGATAGAGAAAATGAGAAAAGGAGAGTAGGAGAACAAAAAGGAATGAAAAAGAAAGGGGAAGAGAAAGAGAGGGGAATGAGAAAGGAAGGGAAAGAAAATGGAATGGGGTATGTTGACTACTGATATCAATTAATTTCTTAATGTTTTAGTTAAATTCTCATGACAAAGAGAGATCATTCAAAGAAGACATGAGTAGAAATAAATACAGCACAAGAACTCACATACCCTCTTAGAGAAAAAAGTTGATTCAGCACAGTGAAAGGCAACGTTTATGCTTGCAAAGGGTGACTTAGACGAAGATGATGGTGACGTTGATGGCGGTGGTGGTGGTGGTGGTGGGAGTTGGCGAGGAGCTGGGTCTCTAGTTTGGATGGGAGGAGGCTGGGTGCTCCCCTGAGGGACATGGGGAGGTGGCTGCGGGGGGCACTGGTGTTGATGTTGCTGGTATGGTGGTTGGTGGTGGTGGTGGTGAGGATTGGGATGGTGGTGATGGGGGTAAGACCCATGGGGGTCATATCCCATGTGTGGCGGGAAAGAGGAGTTCCCTGGCACCGTAGGGTTCGGAGAGTGAGGGGCATGGTAGAAGTGAGGCGAGGAGGCCAAAGGGGGTGGTGCAGCTCCACAAAATGGCCCATATGCAAAAGGCTGACCAAAGTTGGGATACTGATGGCTGGGGTAGGGGCGTAGGTGGTGGTAATCTGGCTGAAACATTGGTGGAGGCAAGTGTCCAGGGGTGCATCCATGTACCCCTGCAGAAGGGCTCGGCATAGCTGAACAGTACATTCTGAGTTTCAGTCTAAAGCAAGACTTATAGCTGATTAGATTTTTGTGTTTAGCTTTCCAATAGAAGCAACACTCTAAACAAATGAGTCAGTCATTGAAATTATATCTGCTAGGAGAAACAGAGATCTCTTACTGAAGTGGCAAACAAACTAAAGTGGCTAGATCAGTATTTAAGTTGTTAGAAGAGTCTATCGAGGTTTAAATTCAATAAACACAAAGAGATCTACTATTGATGTGAACACACACTCTGATCCATAGGTATGCACAGCAGGGTACAAAAACACATCCCTGAGGTGATAGGACTCTGCACTTCAAATCCTTTGAGGCAGTGCTGAGTGAACAGAGAATAAACTTAAAGGATTTCTCGAGTTTGAAGTTCTTTTGCACATTTTGACTTTTAAGACAATTCCTTACTAATCCGAGACTTTCCAGATATCACCAGGAGCAAATTCACTCATGCATGTAGCCTACTGTAAAGCTGTGCTATTGACGTTTAAGTTCTGAAATATTATATCTCAATATATACATGTACGTCCAGACTTGACCGTGCAGCCTTGTAACAGATCACTTTTAATTCTTTTACAAGTCAAGGTCAGATAAGTCAGAAAAAATGAGATAAATTTTTATAATCCAATATCAGGTTGATACAGAAATTCTTGATGGGTTCTACTGGTGATGCTTAGCTTCTTGATGAAGTTTGACTCTTAATTTCCACATGTTCCATCAGCTGCTAACATGCCTTAAGTCCTGTTTTCATGATAGAACGTAAAAAAGTCAAGTTTGAGGCAAGGCGCAGGTACTTGATAACAACAGTACTCCAGAGAAATCAGAGCCTCGTGCCGCTGAGTCTAGCCAGCAGCTGTGCCACTGCCGCAAGCCCTCGACAAGCCTGATGATCGAAGGTCCAATGAAAGATTCCTCCTGTATCTAAGCTCAACTGCAACTAAGAACACAGCACAGGCTTTGCCAAAACGGCACCCATTAGATGCAAAACCCTTTCAAACAGTGATTGGATGGCCACGCAGTACAGGACGTTGAATATCCTTATCGGTTAGCGCAGCGGACGCATGAAGAAAACAAGATTGCACGGTAGCTCGATAGGACACAGAGAAACAGAGAAGGAGAAGTCTCTCTCCCTCTCTCCGGACTTGGTTAAATCAAGTCTTATTAGTGTAACGCTAGCTCAGACTCCCATTTGTACATCTTCCTGAGACGTGCTGTGGGAAGTGGGGGGTATTGCTCGGGGGAATAGCGGGAGGGAGGAAGTACCCCTTTGGGTCACCAATTTAACCGCGGTGTTGCATTACAACCCTACATCCCCACGTCAATAACCTGCACCTCTTCTTGATGATTCTCACTAAGGTACAAGTCTGTGAAGAAGGTAGGAATCTTCAGGTGAGTACTGGCAAGGGATTAGGAAGAGGATGTCAAAGTCATTCTCCCTCCCAATAGTCTCCTTTTCCGCTGTCGAGTTTTGACCTTTCAGAGGCAGGATAAGAGACCCTTTAAACCAAACAAGATGGGGGTCCTCCGTCAAGCTAACACAAACATATATTCAGTTATTATGAAGGAAGGTGCCTATTAGAATTGCTTTTCTGTTGATCCTAACCCATAATTAATAGCCCTACCCCAAGAGGAAAGGGTGTGTATTAGAGAGACGTTTGATTGCTTCTTCAAATCTAACCCATTCGACGATAAGACACTTCAGAAATAAATGACCATTAATCGCATTTGAAAATGTGTCTCAGATTAGGAGTTCAGAGATATTGGATCATTCTCTGACACTGAAAACTGGAGAGAATTAGAGCCAATCAGGTTCAGGGATGCAGTACACATGTCATATATTTTCTTTCTAAAGATAAAGTAGAGAAATCAATGTTAACCAGGCATACCGCAAATAAGAAAAACCTGCTGAATAGAACTTGATAATGCTCATCCAGATTGGGTGTCTACAGTATTTGATTCAAAATCTTGGAAGAGAGAGAGAAATCAATAAATGAAGACATCCAGTTGTTTTCCAGGATGCACAAGTCAAGTATTTATACTTATTTCCAATGAATTGCTAAGATAAGAAGTAAAGTACTCCAAAGAAAGCAACTAGGGAACATATTAGCATATTTTCTACAAGGGTATTTGTATGGTGGCCCTGAAGTACACTCGACAACAGGTCATGTGCGCTGTGAATTTCGCAGCCAATGGACCCGAATTTTGCGACTGGGACGCAAAGTTCGCATCCCGGAAATTCATGGCGCACATGACCTGTTGTTGAGCGTACTTCAGGGCCACCATACATTTGCTCTTTTCTGTTATTCATGGACTCTTTCAAGAATGATGATGATTTTGCTGTTAATCAATCAATCAATAAATAAATGAATAAATAGATAAATACAAACCTTGAATCTTAACTGACATTTTGAAGATTGAAGTGTGCAATCAACATGAAAGACGAGAAGTAACAACATTCCGACAATGCTGCATCTCATGTTATACACATACATATTGTAAAATCCCAAACCTTACACACTGTGTTCGACAGTTTTGATATCAATTTAACAAACCATTAGAAGAACAAGTTAACTCTGCCCTTTCAAAACTTGATTTTATAGTTTTCATAAGGTTTTTATTAACTTTAATTTCAAGTGAACTTACATTTATGTACTTTCCCATAAACCTCCTATCTTTTAAAGTTGTAATTAAATCAATTAATCACTCATCACTCCAGATTGTCTTCTATTCCTATATTTAAACAGTCCTTGGTCAGGTCTGAAATTAGTTGATCTTATCCTCGACCAAGGGATTAAAGATTGACGTAGGACTTGGTTTGAGGTCTTGGTCTCTTCATAATCTCTTTCTTTCTCACTCTTTCTCTCTCTCTCTCTCTCTCTCTCTCTCTCTCTAGCTCTACATGGCTCTCTCCCTCTGTCTTTCTCTCTTTCTCCACTCCCCCCCCCCCCCCACCCCATCCTTTAAAAGGTCACGGTTCAACTTTCATTGGCAACATGCTCATTAAGATAACAGAATCATTACAAACAATATATAGCAAGGGGCTTGTCATGGCATTACAGCTAGGCCTATATCATTGAAGTTCACAGAAATAGAATTTTTCTCCTTTTTTTGCAATAGACTTACAGGCAATAAGTAATATTCAAACACATCCTTCATGGCCCTGAAACTTTAGTTTAAACAGAAAATTCCTAATCTAAAAAATTATAGACATTAATATCAATATGCCTTAACATATGTTCAGAAGATGAATTAGACATTCTGATGAAAATGTAAAAGCGTATCTGTCAAATAAAATGAATTAATTCTGAAAAGAAACCATCAAAATTATGACCAATGAAAATGTGACGAAAATCTGATTGCTGATAGGAAGGCAATGAGCTAAAAAAAATCCTTGAGAACTGATTGAAGGGTATCTAAGAAAATATCAAGGGTGTACTTGAGAGTGAAAGACAACAACCAGTGCATTATCCTTGAATCAAAAAAGAGGAACTTGGATGATTCATAAAAAAATTCATATCTGATTCATGAAGTACAACATCTCAGTTTCTCAAGGGATGCTAAAGTTGGCCTAAATCTAGGCAGTCAAATTCAAAGTTTTGTGCACTTACAGAGCATAATGAAGTTTCATTCTCTTTATAATTTTCAGAACATGCCACTAGGTGAGACAAATATATTTTCTTACATTACAATAATTCTAGAAGCAGTTCTTGTCAAATACTCAGCTAGAGATAGAGAACCTGGTTTGTTTCTTGAAATCAACATTCTTATTTCACTCATGGTTCTGACAGTATACATGTATAATGCCAATAACATAATTTTCCTATGACTCCTTCCCTGTGTTAGGATAGGCAGTGATTTGTGAACTCACTGTCATTCATCATAAATGCTACAAATTTGAACTATTCACCTTTCTGATTGGCAGATTACGGTCCAATTTGGTCAAGAAAATATCAATGATTCGATCAATTTAAACAATTTTACAGCTAAAAATATTGCCTGGAAACGGCTGATAGGATCAGACTGAATATTCTGAGATCGGATCGGGCGCATGACACACCGGCAGTATGAGACATGTCCTAGCACATGAGAGGTATTTTTATAATCAGCGGTGTTACCATGGCGACTAATAGCCATTGTCTGTCGTGAGTCATACCGAGACATGAGCAGAGAATTAAGGGTGTGATACCACATCCGACTTCTTCATGTACGCAACTATGTAAGCCAATTAGAATTGATTACTAGCAGACCAAAAATATTCTCTAACACAATCTCTACTCGTGTATTTACGCATCTTCATTAGTACACGTAAGCCATTTAGAACGATCACTTGCACAGCGAATACTCTTTAAAGGTTATATGTAAAGTTTTGGTAAACCCTCAAAAAATCTTTGCGGATAGTAAATAGCAAGATATAGCTAACCTATAAAGATGCTGTGAAAATTTTTCCCTCATCAAATGGAATATCAAACAAATGAAATGCAAAAAATAGTTCAGCTTCCAAGGATCGAGGACATAAACTCCGACATCAATGTATATTCATTATGTAAGCATGTTTTGTGTATAAGAGAGAAGCATAATGATGCATTGTGATTGTTATATAGGGAGCCGTCAGAGTGAAAATGCCTTAGCATAGGGAAGAGTGTAGCCAATATTTTGCGCATCTTTCAGATATTAATATTGATATTCACTGGACATCCTGATGGAATATTACATGATCTTGTGCATGTATCTTTTGATGCGAGGTGGACAATGTGAGATTATATATTTAACCAATTTCATGCCAATTTTCTATTTTCTACGAAAATTGTGCATGAGCTTTAAGTATTACGAGTGACAGTGAAGTAGACAGTTGTTCGTCAAAGTTACATAGCATAAATTTAAGCCTTGACCTCAGTAATACAATACAAAGACATAAAAATTGAATGTCTCCATAAAAGTACAAATAACTACAACGCGAGTACCATACTAACATTCTCTCTTATTTCTTTGCCCTAGCAAAAGTAAGGTCAATACATTTCTTCCAAGTTTAATTGCAAGAGTGAAGAAGGATGACACACCTTAACCCACGGTCTAATATAAACCATGGTTTAATATGCCATTGTTAACTCAACTAAGTGTAAATCAGCAAATATACCTACGCTACTCTCTGCCCACCGGACATTAAAATTCCTATCAGAAAAACTGGAAGCCTGAAAGCCTATATAGAGTTTTGGTAGCAAAAAAAAAAATTGGCATGAAACTGATTAACCCATTCGTGACAGAGGGTCCACATTTAACGGTTTTGCCTAATAACTTTTGATGCAGAGCACTAAAAATCATACCAAATACATGAGCAGAAAGAGTAAAAAAATTCTACACATACTGTGCCCATTTTGGTTTTGTCAATATTTGTTGTTTCGTGCTGGAAATTTTTTAAAGGAAAATAAGCATTGAAATCCTTAAATTGGCAATGCAATGGAAAGTTTAAAATCACCGTTTTTCCCTGCAAATTGGCAACTTTTCAACTTGTCATCATACTTTCTGTCAATTTATATTTATTTCAGATACATGACGTTTTATGAGAAAAATGTAGCAATAAAATAAAAATGTTGTTGTTGCCAATTCGAAGAATAAAAGCTGATCAAATTAAGCTTTAAATAATTCCTGTCATGAATGGGTTAAATAGACTCTCACATTGTCCATTTTGCACAAAAAGATAAATGTGTGAGATCGTGTGATATTCCATTCATGATTTCTAGTGAATACGAGAGTGTAAATACCTTAAAGGAACACAATGTCATGGCTAAACTCTGCTCTAAGCTATGACTCCTGCACACCAACTGCTCCAAGCACAACATTCACAGTACTTTGTTGTGCTTATCGAACAATAAAACTCTCATTGGGTTTACACAAGTGTGGGCACTGTGTGATGCATGTTTATGTTGATGGCTTTCGATCGTGTCCCAGCAATCATAAGTATTTTTCGCTTCTCACTAGCTCGACATCAAACTTTGGGAGGAAAAACCTTCAACGCATCTTACTTATAGAATATTACCGTGCTAATGAGCAGCTAAAAGCAAAGAAATCTGATGAACAATTTTTGATGGTCTACCAAAACTGCACGTAAACTTTAATAACCAAACATGGTAAATGGATCACAGAAGAACATAGTGTACTGCCATAGTCCTGCTATAGTAATGTACTCATGGTCAACAACGTATTATGATTTCAAAAATAAGAGAATTCATGTACGAGAAAGTAGGAAACACTCACGTCACAAACAACATGTCAATGAAGAGTATTCCAAAATACACATCAAATATGATGAGATGGCCAGGAAATACATACTCCTAAAAATATTGGCAAACAATGCATGGGCATCTAACAATTGTAGAATAGATGTTTATTTATCATGAATATAAATGTTGTCCAATCATAATGAAGATAGATTAATTAGTAATAAGACTGTAAGGGGAAATACTTGAATACTTGGTGGTATTCCAATGTACATTAATTAGCAACATTGATTTATCATGTTCAAGAATTTGTACAAAACTGAAACCTAGGTATATATTAACCACGAATACTTGGCTAAAATGATGGATGATGGCATGTAATTAGGACATAAAGATATAGAATGAATGACTGAAACAGAACATCACATACGCTTTGGGAGGAATCCATGCGATGATGAGGATGGTGATGATGATGATGATGATGCTCACAGAAGACAACAATAAATCCTAGATAAATATATTGATTTTAATCCACAGGGAGTCTTGGTGTTGAGAAGTTAGCATCCAAATGTAGGTCCAAACACATTCAGCATTCTGATCTGAAATATTACTGATTTATAATTTCATCTTTAAGTACAACTCCACTTCTCCACAGCTTCCAAAATGTCTCAGCTATATTCCAGCAATATTTCACCACATCTCCTCTCTCTATATACATATGTTGAGGACAGGTAGAAGAACAGCCTTGCCATATACCAGCAACTTCTGTATGAGTGACTGACTGGTATGATGAACTTTCTATGTTGGAATATACTGGTGGGTATCTTGGTGGCGATCCAAAGATAGACTTTCCAGAAACACAACAATAGATTAAGCAGGTGGGTATGGGATAGAGTCACAGAAGTTCAAAACCATCTGTGAATGTCTATAAAACTCATTGATAGAGGTTGGATCTGCCCCTTTTAATGGCATTATTTTGATCATTATTTTGGAAGGGAGGGAAAAAAAGTAGTTATCAACAAAGGAAATGCTATCCACAAGGCCCAGACGGAAATAACATCAGGGGAATGGTAGGAAGCTTAATTCCAATGAGGGGCATATCCGTTCACTTAAAAGAATAGGGGTCAGAGAGGGCAAAGAAAGTACAGCCCTGATGAATTTAAAGTGCTGAATTAGGCAAAAGTTGATGATTTGGAAGTGTTGGTTTTGAATTAAACGAATTGTATTGTCAACCAGGAAAATCAATAAAAGATTCTGATCTTTTAAGTAGCCAGGGGGAGATAAAGGAGCATCTTGTATCCCTGATGATCACACAATTAGAATGAAAAGATGATGAGGAAACCACAAGGGTCAAGGGTCATACTCAGAGTAATAATGACTGACTAGACTACCCTGGGTAAAAATAAAACCTATAACTGAATAACGATAATATTATATGAACTGCTAATGCATGGAGCAAGTACAATTCCTGTAATGATCAAAACTAAATGTTAGCAAAATCAAACAAAACTTCAGGTTACGAATAAAAAGATAGCTACTAAACATTATGAAAGAAACTGGGTCATTTTCTTGTATCATTTGATGATGTTTCAGTCTTGGAAACCAAATCAATCAGATAAAACAGCTGGTACAGAGGAAAAAGGTTCAATATATAAGCTCAAAATAGCATTCAATAGAAATTGTACTTTTCAACCAAGTGATTCGAAGAAACAGTAAGTATCCATCTCCTTTTCTCTAACACTGGATAACAACTCTGAATTAATATCATCCAGTTTTGCTAAAAATGCATTTGATTACCTAAGCTTAAGATTAAATTTTAAGTTGAGAGACTAAAACATTTCTCCTGAATCATATTGATTCAGCTATAACCAAACAAACATCTGACTTGGCACCAGCTCAGTTCTGGGTTGGGTTGAAGGAAACCTGGTTTATCTTAATTTACTCCAAACCATGACATGTTGACGTGACTTTTGTCGGGTTTGATACAGCATGGGTTTTTTTGTGTTCCTTCACCAAGAAACTCCACTACATAAATCTAAATAAATTTCTGTCTAAGAGGAGATTCCTGCCAATGAACTTTAGGTCATACGGTTTACTGTAATTAATTTGAACCAAAAGAAATTGATGTGAATTGTGACAAAGTGACTTCAGATTTTCTACCTGATAGTTTTGCATATCTGAAGATCTAGTGGACTGTCATAAACGTTTCAGTGAAGTTTATAGCTCAAATAGTTCACTACAATTTAATTGAACAAGATGTGAATTTGCATGAAGAGATTTTCACTCTTCTATTTAGAAACTCCCCACTTCATGAATCCAAATAAATATCTTTCAGAGAGCAGATCTTGCAGACTGATGCAAAAGTGTCACTGAACTACAGCTCAAACTCTAATTCACTTGAACCAAAACATACTGACGTGAATTTGGATGAAGTGATATTTGTTCATCAAATCAGAGGCTCTTCTTCATGATACTGAATATCTGCAAATCACATGGAATTGCAAGTCACAATAATGTCGATGAACTTCAGCTCATATGGTTTACTTCAATCTATTAGAAGCAAAACATGCTAATGTGCCTTTTGATATTGTGGTTGTTGTCCTAGCAATCAGAGACATTGTAATTTTGCATAGCAGTATATCTCACTGAAATCATTTTGTCAACTCATACTACGATCCATGTCAATGAACTTCTGCTTCCTGACTCCAACTTAATTGCTCAACAAGCCTGATATTGGAAACAGTATCACTTGTATTAAATGGAAAACTGCTGATCAGACCAACAGGAAAATATGTTTTACAGATTGGTGTTTTTTATGCAAGTCCCTTTTTCATACTGGTCCATAAGAGAAACATCTGCTCTTCATTAGACAAATGTATTCATGTCATCAATCTTTCTTATTCTTTTGTAATTGTACATATTTATGTGTACAAGTATTTAATAATCTAATATCCAGATGCAGAATTTCACCTGAAATAAATAATTGACATGCAAGAGCCCTCGACAATGGAGATCATAATAGCTACCTTACTTTAAATACAGTACATCTAAATAACATTTTACATGTTCTCCTCCTTAATGCCCTTTTCAATGTAAAGATCTGAGCAAAAATAGCTTGTCACACTCTCTACCTGGCGCCAAAAGATAAATATGAAATGACACCGTAGGTGCAAACACTTCTGCTCTCTAATTTTTAATGCAGCTAAATAGCTTCAAAGCTCTTGTATGGAACCTGAGATGATTCTGAATAGTGGGATACATCATTTCCTTTACGAGAATGCCCTAATTACTTTTGATATCCTCTATCAACTTAGCACCTATGGATGGAATAAACTGGAAGGTTTGTTTATGAAACAAACTAAAAGGAAAAACTGTGATCGGAAACAAAACGAAAGAAAAACAAAAAATGAAAAATAGAAGGGAAGGACAACACTGTTTGTTTTATTTGTTTGTTTGTTTGTTTCCAGTATAGCTTTTCTCAATATTTTTCAAAGTGTTATTGATTTTCCTACAGCAAATTCACCTTACCCTTTTTCGTTTTTGTGGCTTATTTTATGAAAGCTACTTATGGCTTTCATATGGCTTTCATAATGAGTTCAAATTTGGGGTAGAAACTACTAAAAATAATAACAGTGGATTCTCGTAAAGCACTCACGTCTGTCAAATGACACTGTTATTCAAGAAATTTCTTCCTACAAGGTACCCCTTTACTACACCTGGGTTGAGAGTTTCTATTCTGTACTAATCATGTCTTGCCAAAAGACATTAGTGCCACAGTCCAGCAATGTATCCACAAGACCATGACACCTCAATACATTTTTAGTGGCTAATACTATGAAAGCTAATTATAGCTATGGTGAGGAGTTCCAATCTGGGGTAGATATCATCTGCTGGAGCTAGCCAGAAGAATTCTAGAATTCTAGACAAAGTGTTATGATGATTTAACCCCTTCTTGATAGGGTCCACAATGTGTGGTTTGGCCTGATGACTTTCGATTCAGAGCCCTAAAAACATACCATAATACAGGAGCAAAAAGAGCAGATATTTCTGCTCATACTGCTGTGTCCATTTCATTTGCATCAGTATTTGGTGTTTGATGTTGCATTTTAAAAAAAGAAAATAACCACTAAAACCCCTAAAATTGACAAAATGATGGAAAGTTCAGTATCACTGTCGTTCTGTGCAAATTGGCAACCTTTTTAACTTCTCAAAATACATTGCATCAGTTGTTGATATTCATTTCAGGTACATGTACATGAAAATGTAGCAATTAAAAAAAAAACTACTTGTGATGCCAATTTGAAGAAAAAACACTGATTACAAAAGACTTCATATAATTTCTGTCATGAACAGGTTAATGTTCTTATAGTTCTTAGCTGATATCTTCAACCCTCTGTGACTGATCTCAGTCATCTGCTTTTCATCAGATGCTGAAATCCCATTGGCTTCATGCCACCAATACCACACTAAAGGCAATTAGTGGTAAGCATACTCTGCCAGCAATTGATGACATCCATGATAAAACCTTTGATCAGTCCAAGGGTAATTACTGCTTAAATCATCCATGAATACCCTTATATCTTAAGATCGGCATCTACATGTACATGTATATATTGTCTGAGAATACAATTTATGCATGATTACCAGCAGCTTCATATACCTCCATACACCATTTTATTTGACTACATGTTATCAGAAGGGGAGGGGGGGGGATAACAAAACATAAACAAGAATTTATGTTTTTATAGTAACAAATACCAAACAATTACCATTACTCTGCTATCAATGAATTTTCAGCCATGTAGCAATTTTTTTTCATACTCCATGTTCCAGGGAATTGGGTGCTCTCAAGAAGTTCCCAATATATAGATAAATGCAACTGCTAATTAAATGCAACTCATTTGTTACAACACAAGGGCAAAATAAGTGTCCAACAAAATAAATCCTACCAATTAAAGGCATTGGTTAACATTGTTATGATTTTAAAAAATCTTGTTTTGTTACTTGAAAATGGGATAAACATAAGGGTTATAGTGTAAAAATACCAGTTTGAAAGTTTCAAAGTATAATATCCACAGGAAGTATTTATAATTATCAAAAATGTTAACCAATGTTTGAAAAATATACGAGGGTCGGTTGCATAGAATAGACATAAGGAGTGCGCATGCGCGTATGACTCACCTTACCGTACTGTGTGTATTGGCGTATCACGCTGCGGGAGGCACATAACGGCATTTTCAAATTCAAGCAAAGTGGTCCTCTTAGTGATTGTCTCGTGAGACGAAGGATAATAAAATCGCCGTTTGCGTCTAACTTACACTTTTTCATTCCAAATTATGGTTGGTTTCAGGGTTTTTGAGTACAAATACAAGTACTCATACACATGTTTCATCTTAGTTTGAGAATTTTTTAAATCAGCTACTCACAAAGTTAGCCAATGCCTTTAAACCATTTTCGTTTTTCAAGAGGAAAAACAAATCTTTCTTGGTGCCAGAGTACTAAGCTCCAAGAAAGATGTAACCTGATCCAGAACTGAAATGGTGAAGAATACCAGTTAAAAGCCATTGGAAATGGCTGGACAAAGAAACGTACAGCATCGCCTGGTATCAGGTCATAGTGGAGACTGACCTATCTGAAACAATACTTGTACAAAAAATGATTACCTGCGAAAGGCGGAAACAACTCACAGCCGTCATCGTTCCAGCACGTACATCCAAAGAATTGGTCCAATCTCACAAGGAACTCATTACACAACTCTCAAGATACAATGCAATAATGTACTCAACCGCACATGTACAATCTGCTACATAAAAGAGCAACCGAGGTAGCTACAGTACAAGACCCTAGCAGCGGGGAATAAATTGCATATTTCCCGCCTGCAGGAAGCTCGGTGTCTGACGTATCTTAAAGAGAGAGAGAGAAAGAGGCGAGAGGACGACGGACCAAGATCGTGAAACTGATTCATCGACGGGGTTTATTATGAAGCAGTGATGACAATGAGGGATTAAGAGATTTAAAGCTTGTCAGCTCATATCAGCTTTGTAGATGGAGGAAAAGCCGTCTACCTGCGCTCCCTCACTCGCCAATATGGTTACTAGGCGGAATAAGGGGTATCTCAGGACTTACAAAGAGGCTCCATATTTCTGTGCAATTAACTACCAATCTGCTTCAATTTGCCCCCCTTGTCATTCTTTAATTAGTATTTGTCAGGTAATTTATGAGGCTGAAATTTGAGGGATCCAGCAATATGGAGGGATTAGTCCACTAGTTTTACCGTTAAATCTTTCTTCCTTTCACTTCATGACAGGGCATTCAAAATATCAGTATGGTAAAGAAGCAACCGTTCATCCTCAGATTTTAAAAAAAAAAAATTATTCTTGTTTTGTTTGGCAAAGACAAATATTACAATTCAGAATGAACTATCATACAAAGTACGATACAATATATGAAACTGGAATGCCAAGGACAGAAAATGTAAACAGGTAATACAAGGGCCTTCCAACCCCCAGTCTGATGAATTTAGAAGTATCTAATTATATTTGTTTTGGAAACTAAAATGTACACAAATTCTATTTCGAGACAACAAAGATTTCAAACATTTTAAATGCCCAGGCACCACACTATTCATATTGGTTGTTCAATCTGAATAATACTGTTTTTCTTTGGAGAATAAAATGAAGAAGAAGAAGAAGAAGAATAAGAAGAAGATGACAAAGAAGAAGATGACAAAGAAGAATATGAAGGAGAAGAAGAAGAAGGAGAAGATGACAAAGAAGGACACAAAAGAGGAGAGGAAGAAGACGACAAAGGAGAACAAGAAAATGAAGAAGAAGACAAAGAAGAAGATGCCAAGGATGACAAAGAAGAAGGAGAAGAAGATGAAATAGAAGAAGAAGAAGAAGAAGAAGAAGAAGAAGACAAAAATGAGAAAGATGACAAAGAAGAAGAAGAAGAGGAGAAGAAGGAGAAGAAGAAGATGATTTCAGACGATCTCAAACTGACTAAACCCTTGAACCTAGTGCAACCTCACCAACATCAGATACCGTGTTTACACAGTAACTCGGCTCGAGTGCTGAAACCTCAAGCAGGGTTGAACGCTACAAAGAAGGCAACTGTGATCATGTTTATACAGAAACAAAAAAGGCGAGTTCAACATGGCCCGCGGATCACGAATGGAAGTAGAATTGTGATGACTTGCCTAGTTTGCCAGTGACCTAGGTCAGTGGGTTCAACACAGCTTTCTGTTTGCACACAAAAAAATAGATGAGTCTGACTCGGCTTGCGGATTGAAACCTGCGATTCTGGCGGATCAAAAAAGCGGTGTTTAACACGGCTTGCGGGTCACATGGATCCCATTTACATGACATAAAATTGTCATGTTGAGCACGGGTAGCGTGTCGAACCCCCAAGCCGAGTCACTGTGTAAACACGGTATGAGTGTACCTGGATTCAGAGTAAACAAATATATTAGGCAACGGTGAGATAATCTAATTAGGAAAATCCATGGCCAAAAGACATCAAACCACAAACCAGTGAGGTTGACTAATTTGGGCTATATTCATTCACCTCCATTTCAGTTTTACCACACATGCTCTGGCAATAATTACATCAAGTCAACTGTGTACACTAACCCACTACTGACAAATCACTATAACAACCCAGTATAACAAACCCTAACCTTAAACACTAATCCTAACTTATAATCTTACTCTGGCCTCGACCCTATCTGTGATGTGTGATATTTAGGTTTTTGACTATTTTCAATCCACAAGACATGATAAAATGTATTCTGCTGCAATTTTTGCTAAAGCATACATTATGTCAGGTTACCCATCACTTCAGCTTACAGCTAAAAGGGCAATAGCTTCATGCCTTCTGTCTCTCTGCACACGTTTCAGAATCACGTTTGCAGATTTCATTTCATTTCCATTTTTAGAAATTATATATATTTTTTTTAATTTTAAAAATATTAATTGTACAATTAAAATTCATATATAACAAAGGGAGAAAAAAACCAAGATAGAAACCAATATGCAATGTGCAAAAGCAGATTTGAGAACAATAACTGAATAGATATCATTTCAGAATGAAAGTGAAAACAAAAACCAGCGAAGAAACAAAGCTTGTGGTACCACAGGTCCCTGGTTGAAATATAAATATAGTCAATCACGCAGTTACATCAGTTTTGAATACAAATATAATACAACAAACTCTATCAAACTAAATATGTTCATTGATTATAGCACATTTGACATTCTGACAGCTGAGTTTTGTGCTCTTATTATCTAAGTGCAGTGTATCAATTACCAAGCTTAACCCATTGAACACTAAGCCTGAAATAACTTGAGCTAGGGTCTATGGGAAATGTGTGTTGCACTGAAATCAGATCATGCTCAACAGGTTAATAAAAAAAGACAAAACCACCGACTGTTAAGTGTATTGTGTTAACCAGATGCTGAATGGGGACCACTAAAGTATGATTAACCAGTTGACTACTGAATTCATTCATTCCCATATACTTAATACATGACCCATCTGGTTTCAGTGGCCAATGGGTTAAAGTCTTATGGAAAGGAATTAAATACAAAGATACCATTAAGAGTATAAGACCAATAAAACATAGAAAATATACCGGTATATATTATTATCCCATTTCACTTCAATTTTCTAACTTTTCTGTTTCGACAGGTATTATTTCATATGGTTCCAGGATGAAGCACATTTCAGCAAATGAGAGTGGCTCAAATGTGAATGTTCTCATAGGGTAGTGGGTTGATAAATGCAGGGGTTTGTAAAATCAATCCAATGGTGCAATTACATTCAATGGTGATTGATTAGATGCATGAAGGGTATGTGCAGATGATGATGCCAATCTAAGGTTTTAAATTGAAGAGGGTACAGACAATGATCAAGGTGCCGACACAACCCAGCATTACGTATGAATGAAAGCAGACAACACCACGAGAGTCAGGTTAGAAGGGATTTGATGGTGACCACTTACTTCCTCCTCCTTCTCTTCTTCTGTTTCTGTTTCTTTTTCTTCCTCTTGATCACCAGGGCAACCTTCTTCACACTTGTTAAGGGTCTTATTAAACAAAACAAATGAAACGTAACATGCAGACTTAGCATGCTCACTTTCAAGTACATGCTAAAATGGTGGTGGTGGTGAATTGGGTTTTTACAGACGTGTATCAATCAATTCTGATTTTTTACGTCTGGGACCGACCTTTAACGTCACCATCCGAAAGACGTGGCAAATGTAGATTCATGTCTTGCCAAAGGACATTAGTGCCGCTGCAGGGATTCAAACCACGGACCTTGGGGTTCAAAGTCCGGAGACTTATCCACTGAGCCACAACACCTCTGCTAAAATGGTAACTGCTCTCTAGATGTAGAAAGTGATGTCAGGAGAATGGGACTTGGGTTCATGACATCTCAGCTATCTCAAAGACCAAATAAAAGGTGAATTTTATTTTCAGAAATGTCCTCCTGTTCTTGGTCATAAAAAATTGTTATAATAGCAACTCTTGCTGGAATGGCAACTTTCATTATAAAAGCCAATCAGGAAGCAGAATTCTCACTGTTGCCATGGTAGTTACAATTCTAGCAGGAGTTGCCATCATAGCAACTTTTTATGAAACAGGGCCCAGATTCCAGAGTCTCAACTACAAGCACTTGCTATAACTACATGTATATCAAATATGTTGAAGCAAGGTTAGATATATGGCTAGCTGCACTTTGCAAAGCCAAGCCATGGAAAAGGTTTGAACAAACTATAAGATGTAGGATATACCCATTTGGAAAAAAAAGTGATTAATTAATGTATTAAATATCAATCAACTCATTATCTAAAACAAAAATATGCAAGCAAATATTCAACTAAAATGAAAAATGAAATACAATCCCAAGATGTATGAGGAAAGTAGTGGTACATTTAAAAGAGCCATGATATTCCCCCTACCCCCCCCCCCATGACAGGCAAACTATGAGCAATTCCTGATGTTATAACAGAGTATCAAATCCAGAGCATCAATGAAAAATAAATTTTCATGTACTATGTTAAATGTTTTAATGTGATATAGAGTTAATAGTTTTAACATGAATGTTACTTGACCAACCTGCATCAATGTCTCCCCCTTGAGTTGGATGTCGGAGAGGAAGCTAGCGATGTACTTTCGCTGGCTCTCGACGATCTCCCATTGATGCTTCATCTGTCTACGGACCAAGAACCCACGGATCACTGCAAAAATAAAAAAGTCAAACTTTACTGACTGCAGCCCTATGGTGCATTGGTAAAGGCCTTCATGTGGAAGGTTCTGGGTTCAGTCCTTGCTTGGTACTTACACCATTGAACAAGGTGCACCCACGTTCCTCTCTCTTGACCAAGGTGTATTTTATGGATACTTTGCAACACAGGGATACTAATAATTATTGATTATGAGACTATCCTGGGTAAATTAGGCCATATATTAAAAACAAAGACAACAAAGAACCAATAGCACTTTTAATAGTGAATGGTACACATTTCCTTTAGAGTCAACTTATAATGAATAACCTCAGCCAGATGATAAAATTTGATGACTTCCAAATATGCAGGGTTTCATTAAAGCATTATGTACTCTTGTAGTCTTTTAAAAAAAGTTATTGTTGTGTTGTTCATTTGAGAAGGCCATATATTTTCTCCTTTATCCACAGAATACTATTATATGACTAATTCCTAAAGGTACTTGAAAATGTGCTAGCTTTTTTCATCGCTGTCATAGGTCTTCTGACACACCCATGAGATCCCTTTATCCATCAATGAAAATGCTAACACATGGGTGGGAGAGCAGACTTAATTTTTACAGTCAGGAATCTAACCAGACTTCTAGATAGCATGCTATTTCTTTTTTTTTCAATTCATTTATTTTCCACAGCAACAGAAAAATAAAGAAACAAATATATGAAGAATATGATTTCAAACTGAATATTTTTTCGTAGAAGGGTTTACGGTTCACCATGTGTTAAGTCCTGAAAGAACTGTAGATGAAGTGGCAAGAGATGGACTTACAACATGGTGAACCGTAAACCCTTCTACGATTATCCGTACCACCATGCAGACCTTCAAACATCATCTGAATATGTTTTGCTTTGTAAATATACTGCTTTCAACATTACCAACCACTGGAGTTGGCATGAAAGGATTTATGCTAAAGTTATTCAGTTCACTTTTTTCCCTGCTTATCCAGTGGTTGTATCATTTACGTTTGTTCAAATATTTTCCTCTCTTGTATTACATTAAATAAAATAAACAAATTATAGTTCCTAATCCCTGCCCATTCTAAACATTTTCAAATCCCTCCCTTTCACACACATCTTTTGATTGCCCCATCCCCTTGACATTTTTTTCTTGGAAAAATGTTCAAATAAGCTTGAATTCCTTTTCTGCAACACGGCCAGGTAATATACCATCGTTTCAATATCATCTATTGGCATCTATAATGGTTTAATGGTTGGGTAATTTTACCTGACTGTTAAGGAAACATGTGTGTGCTTGTTAGTCGGCAGTCAGGGACCAACGGCTTGAAGTCCTCTCTTAGAGACTTGGTAATGAGGACTGACACTATGAACATGGCAGACAAAGAAAGCGGACAAAATAAACAACCTCTCATTCTACCCTTCACAATGATTCTGGTAGTCAAAAGAACATCCCTTCACAGCTATTATGTTTCATCCTGTAGTTCCAGGTGAATATGCATGTGACACCTGTTCCACATATTTTAGATAATAGCAGTGAAGGGATGTTCTTTTGACTACCAGAACCATTGTGAAGGGTAGAATGAGGAGTTGTTTATTTTGTCCGCTTTCTTTGTCCGTCATGTTCATAGTGTGATATACCTCACCATAAGGGCACTAAGCTCTTACCAGTCGGTCACAATTCATATCATATACACACTATACACTGTTGCATGTTAAACTCAGTTTATAATAATATTAAATCTTTTCATCAATGCACTATAACCACCCCTACTGGGATAATTGAACTAATCATGGTTATAACAACAAGTTTTTCATATGCCAATTAAACTACATATGAATCATAGGGTATATATACAAGTGAGAATTTGAAGTCATTAGTCCTCTAAACCATCACTCCTCCAAGCCTTACACCGAGAGGGAGATTTTCTTGAGCACGGAGTGGGCAGGAAAGCGACTCTAAATTCAGCACTTGGGGATGTTCCCTCCACTGAAATAACGAGATTAGCGGGAGTGTGAATTATCACCCCTTCTAGATCTACCACCCAATACACACCCAGTCACAAGAACGCCTTTAATCTCAAATTTGAGATTATCAGCCTAGACCTAACTGAACAATCCTTCACATTTAAGATACGTGTAGCAGGTTATAGTCTAAATTTGGAAGGCTTAGATTTTCATTTATCATATAATTTGTCAATGCTATATAATTTCCTCACTGAAATAGATATAAACTACTTTAAAACCCGGCACACACTATACGATCCGCCTGTGACCCAATTTTCAAACAAATGGCGTTTTGCATTAAATATGAAAGTTTAAACAAGTCAAATTCTCCTTTTTGAAGTTCGGCATAATGACAGGAAAACTAAAATCGAAATTTTGGTTAACTGCAAGCCTTGTGTTTGGAGTAAAAGCCAAATCGGCTTCATATCTTAGCTGATTGCCAAATTGCTATGATGAATTGAATTTTATTCCTACAGGGAGGCTCGCAATAGTCCGGAATTTCGATATTAGTGTTCATATGACTACTCGGAACTTTGATCATGAAGATTTTACATGTTTGAATGTTCATATCAAATGCTATAACAAATCTTTCCAAAATCGGCTCGCAGTCGGATCGTGCAGTGTGCACCGGGCTCAATAGTTTATACAGTGAAACCTGTATATTAAGACCACCAAAGGGAGACAAGAAAAGCGGTCTTTACGAGCAGGAGGTCTTTTTGGGCAGGCTCCTTTAATACACATTTCAATGGGAAAAATGATTCAAGGGGAACAAAAATTCTACCTTGATATTTCTTCTGCTAACTAGAACACACCTAGATCTGTAACCACACTCCATACTTAATAATATCATAATTCATAAGTGAAAAAGGAAATGATAATATTCCACGCACATGCAACACCATCATCATGTCTAAATATAAATTTATGATGCAAAGTAAAATTTGTTTTGAATGAAGAGAATGGGTGTACAAAATACAATAAACACATGACCTGTAAGATATAATGAGTATCATTTTCCTCCGAAATGACTACATTTAAAGCATATCATACACAAAGTATAGGTAAGAGTTGCATAAAGTAGATTAACTTGTAGCATACTGGAGCCCGGTTGTCCCTGTACAAATTAAGCCAATTGATGAGAAATAGAGAATTCAGTAGTCAACGGGTTAAATCTGCACTCATACAAAAGTGTCACCTTGGCTCTTAAACATGAGGGGCAAAAAATGATCATGGCTATAAGGAGGAAGGGGGAAATTGCACACCCCCTCTACCAGCCCCCTCTCCCTAAATGTTTCCTTAAGGTATATACCTTCATGTACAAAATACTTCCTCTGAATGCTTCCTGCGCCCTAGCTCTCATACCCCTCATACTCATGCACACATGACATACATCCATGGCCAATGCATTGGGATGTATTAACCTGTTCTGCTATATGTTTTTATGAAAAAGAACCACACTTGTGCAAACATAAATATTCAATAGATAAAAATAGTACACACCTTAGCCTGTATTCTGCTATATGCTCAGTCTAAATCAAATGTAAAGCAATCCTAATCCAAGCACCACATTTCAACTTAATCATGAACTTAGAAGGCTGGTCCTCAAGTTCTTAAAATCTTTCTTTTCACTTAAGAAAATAATCCTTATACCAACAGTTAAAAAACTAAATGAGTATTTTACAAGAATCCATGCAATACAGGTATGTATAAATCGCATACATAAAATGTATCTCCATTCCTTTAACACATGAACTCTAATTTCATGATTCCATAGTATCATCTCAATATTATACTACACAATTGTTCCTCGATCAAAAACTATACACTGTCTCCATAATAGGTATTCCATCCATACCCCTTTCCCCTCAATAAATCAAGTTCAATACATAATTAGTCAGTACTTAAAGCATGCAAATCACCGTAAACAAACTCAATTACCTGGGAAGTTCACGGAAGCGCTCCGTTTCCGTGGCATGGTGACTGTCACTTACGACTCACTGAGGGGGGTATGAATAAATCCACGTCTAGAACCATAGATACACACATTAATCCCACAATGCACTCATAATAATCCTACAATACAATGTATGGTCCACAAAACAAAATATAACCATGGAGTACTGATCAGAACAGGTTGAAAAGACAAACTTGGGTGTGACATCGTCAAAGTCAAAGTTTCTGGCTAGAGGAACATCATTTCTTGAACTCGTTGTCAGCCCAATGTACTACTTCCACCTTTTAAGGTTCAAATGATGCAAATTGAAATTGTCACTTCCTGTCACAGAATTGAGTAGATCCCCAAATCTAGGACTCCAAGCTGATACATGGAATCTGTGCCAATATGTGGGACTACACGGCTTAGTATCCAACCAGGCAGGCACTAAAGACTGTAAGCCGTACCAAGCTTCAAAACAGATAGGAACCTCACAATCAATTATGGCACTTTACATAATCACATGAAATACTATTAGTCGCGGTAAACTTTGTAATAGGTATGTACCCCACAGTCCAATTACTACCCATACATTGTAATCTCATCAAACTCTATTTGTGAATGTCGACTCCCAAACTAATGTGTTCCTCACTGTTTCATTATTCTTGATTTTATCAAACCCTCACGTGGATGAGTGTAAGCTGTTGTGAGCTCTAAAATAGAAGCATACCCCCAAGTCTAATTAAAATTATGTAAAATGGTGCTGGTATTCACAAAGTTCATAAGGGCACAGACACTGCATCATCTATACGTAACTTTTTAAATGATGACAGTTAAACCTGTCTATAAGGCCACCTACGGGAAACAGAGAAAGTGGCCAATGCAGACAGGAGACTCTAAAGACAGGTTCTAGAACACATATCTCTTCTTCAGGGGGAGACAATACAAGTGGCCACTATACACAGGTGGCCCTAATAGATAGGTAGCAATAAGACAGTGAGGTGTTTCATAAAGCTGTTTGTAAGTTATGCACAACGTTCTTGTGCTACATGTAAATGATTGAGAATCTGATTAGCACCCAAGAACATGTACCAGTCGTGCGTAAAGTCGTGCGTAACTTTCGAACAGCTTTATGAAACACCCCCCAGGTCAGACTGTACTTCTAAGGCATATCTCCTGGAAGAACATAACATTATCACTAGAAGTATTTAAGATGAAAAACTTTATTTCTAAACCTACAAATGTAAAACCCCAGACAGGGTCTTACTGTATGGACGATTATATACAACTACTCTACAAATGATGAGAGTTTCCAAGAGGGGCATATACCATTACAAGCCTTGCTTTTCAATAAGCACTTAGTTTTCACATGTCATATAGTTTTTGCTTTCAATAATGTTAAAACTGTTATATTGGTTCAATTGTCAATAATGTAAAAAATTAGTGATTATATTTTTTATATTGTTTCCAGCTGTAGTATCCACTTCTTTGTTGTATTGTTTGTCCTTTTGTATATACATGTATATTGAACATGTGGAAATAAAATCAATCTTCTGAGGTTTTTTAATCCATATTCTTCTCAATTTACAGTAACTGAATTTTAAAGAAACTTAAAAATATTTCAAGGGGAGAACAAAGTAACCTCTCATACTGTCCAGATTTACTAGGTGCATTAAAACACAACGACAGTGATAATCAACAGGAGCAATGCCAATGAGAGCAAGATGCTGGCAAGCTAATTTATCTCTGCCAGACTTAGATTTCCTCGATTGCCGCTTCAGGTCAAGTTTGGTCAACATCTAAATGAAGAGTGATTTCCTAAGAGCTAGCTGGTAAAGATTATCTTGGCTCAAATCATATCAGGCATGCAAGCTTAGGTCTGCCTTTCTTTCTCCTATATTCCCCTGTACTTTCATCTTTTCCATTCTTCAGTCAATACTGGCATATTGTAAAAATTGAAAAAGATTCAATTTTACTCACACATTTCCATATTTATGTATATTTAAGTGATCAATTTGAATGCACTGAATACTAAGCCCAAGAGAACTCGAGCTAGTGTCTGTTCAAAACTTGTATTGCATGAAGATCAAATCATGCTCAACAGGTTAAATGTAATTTAGATTCACTTTCAACTGACCATCAGTGGTTTTAGTTGAATACACATCAAACCTGATAGCACAGATTTAAATTCATAACAGAACGAAGAGTGAAGACTATCAAAATATCTTTAATAATACCTTTGGTAAAATTCACAAAATTTGGCAGAAATGAAAGGTGCTGAGCTCTATCATTGCCAATTTTTAGAGGAAAACACATCAGAATGCACTGAAGTGTTTTGTTTTAAGTACAACTTTTTGGCAACTGACCAATAATTTTCTTTCATTGTGAAAAAACACAAGTTATTTTCTCTCTCTTAGTTTGAAAATATTCAATTTCTTAAAATACACAGAAAAGATCTACCCCCCCCCCCCCACCCTCGATCCCTGCCCCCAGTTTCCCTAACTTACCTCTCCAGTATATGTCTATGCTGACCAGAACAATTATCCACATATTTCAATTCTACCTGCAGTCTACCTACAGTTTCCAGCCTTTCAATATTAGCTCATAATGCCATCTATGAATTTGGATGAAACATATTACAAATACTGCCCTGAAATTAACCCACTGACTTCTAAGCATGAGATATCTTGGGCTTAGACCTTTGGAAAATGTGTGATATACTGAATTCAAATCATGCTTAAAGGAGAATGCAACCCAGGCATCAGAGTGCTCTTAGTGAATAAAGATGATCAAGAAGAGTAAACAGTGAAAGTTTGAGCAAAATCGCACAATCTGTTCATGAGTTATGAATTTTGAAAGTTTTAGTAAATCCTTATTATGGGGATCCTTGAGCTGGCAACTTTGCCAGCATCTGTGATGTCATCGTGGACAACTCTCAATTTATTTTGTACATAATTTTTCAAAAAAATTGATTTATATGAGATTTCAAGTCAGGAATCAACATAATTCTTCCCAAAGTGCTCGCAGAATTGATATAGCCATGTCATACTCAAAACAATAAATCAAAAGAATTTTTATTTTTCTTGAAAATACAGAAAATGTTGAATTCTGTGTACAAAATGAATGGAAAGCTGTCCACGATGGCATCACAGATCCTGGCAAAGTTGCCAATTCAAGGATCCCATAATAAGGATTTACTTAAACTTTCAAAGTTCATAACTCTTGAACAGATTGTCCGATTTTCCTCAAACTTTCACTGTTTATTCTTCTTGTTCTTCTTCATTCACTGGAAGTACATTGCTGTCAAGGTTGCATTCTCCTTTAACAGGTTAACATGTATATATATATATATATGTTACATTTACACTGAGCTGTAATAGACCTTTTTGGTATTCTTAATTCAAACAGGTTATTGCTATATCATATCATATACACGTATTACTAATTTTGTTTTTAAGAAAGAAATCTATTTCCCCAATAATGTGTGAATCAAAGGAGAGAAAAAAGAAATCCACTAATCTCAGCAAATATCCAAATACCACATTTATCTACAATTTCCTGTCCTGTTAGGTGTGAGATATCAATCACTATAGTAACCACTTAAGGATGTAACAGTCGCTATGTGCTGACGACAAACCATGTGACTCAAAGATACAAATGCCTTCTAATCGTCTATTAACGTGACTCTCCCTTAGTAACCTTGAAATTCCAAGAAAATTATATGAGCTTTAAAGGGACATGGACTGGCTTCAGATTCATCAGTAGGGAAAGGTTGGGGGAAAATATAAAATCATATGAAATATGTCCAAGTCCCAATCTCATATCGAAAAATAGATCTTTCTTCTGAAAATAGAATAATTGAAAGTGCACTGAAATCCTATACTTATTGAAGTTTCAAGTTTAACCCGTTGGGCACGATTAAATTTCAGTATAACACACACTTTCCATAGACCTTATCCCAAGTTATCCCAGGCTTAGTGTTCAATGGGTTCATATAGGAAGGATACAACCACAACTCATTACACTAGATGGTTAGGATTGAACATAGCATAAGGCCTATAATAAAGATCATTGAAGAAACTTTAATTTTTTTTTTTTTTTTTTTTGGGGGGGGGACCTTAATAAAGACTAAAATTTTGTCTGTTTGAAGCCAGAAGGGCATTAAATCAGTATAAAATGATATGAGTTAACGCTCTTCTGGCTAAGAATGGGTGATTTGTAGGTGGATGTCCTCCCACACCTTAGAACATTGCCCATATGTCGCAGAAATACAATCCGAATCCCTAGAGGAATTGCCATTCATCTCACTGGTGAATAACTTGTGAGGATCATTAGAATGAGGAAAAACAATCCATCAACACCCCCCTCGCAGGTCCCTGGAAATCAATTTCTGAACATGAGCAGTGAGGTAGAGTTCAATCCCAGATGTTTCATAATTAAAGTCCCCCCAGCAGAAATTTGTCACATAGGGGAATACCTCATCATATTCGGTTTCCCAATGAACTTTGTGTGACCTAATAGGAGTACCCATTAGACCCCAGCAGATAGCATCTGCCATGGTTGGTAGTGTGTAGCTTCTGAAATGGAGATTAACTCTTTATGAGCTACAAGTATGCAAATGATTTCCCTGTGCCACACTGTATTCTCAAGGGAAAAAATTACCAAAGGCTTTAAGATTATCAAAGTGTTTCAAGTGCAAAATGAATCTACACAGGGTGTCTAATGGGTTGGGTCATAAGCTAGTCAAGCCCCCAAATGGGTAATTTTGCAAAGCTTTTATATCGAAAAGAGCAATCTTTCTAACAGTTGGTGTGTGTGTGTGTATTGTTTTGTGCCAATCAGCACAAGTGGTAAACAAGTGACTGTGCCAATCAGCACTGATTCCTTCCACACAAGAGGTTAACTTTTCATTTCTGATAAGTGATCATAATGAATAAGAGCTAAGATATGAGGATATGTATCATTGACAAGAACACCTGAAATCATTCGGGGCTACAGGCAAAGACATACAATAAATAGAATAGAAATAAGAGTTGTAAGTAGTTGGTTTTTAGGATAATAGTATTGGAACAATAATCTGAGCCATAAGACAGCCAAGGAAGGAAAAACACAAGTTAAGAAATAATATCAGACCTGGAGAGTGGCAATCTAGGCGAGGGCGCAAGGGGGCGCATTTTTTGAGAATCACACATTGAGCATACAAGTTAATCTAAGAAAATCGTCGTCTGCACCCTCCCTGCTATTTTAAAAATTTGCCGTTTGCGCCCCGTCTATTTCCAAATCCTGGATCCGCCACTGCTTGAAGAAATAATTTCAGTAATCCGGTGACCATACATATTTTTTCCAAGAACCAGCAACCAACAACCAGAAACTTAGCAATACAGAGTATATTTTCTTTTCTTTTTAATTAACAGAACAGAGACTTGGAAGAAATAATTTCAGCCTAAAACATTGATATTAGTATAATTTGGCAATCATACAAATTCTACAAAAATCACTGATTAGAATACTGAGCAATACAAAGTATCTTTTCTCTCTGAAATTAACAGAACAATTCACTATCACAGAAATCCCTTGATCCCACCATACAACAGATCAAGTACTTTAGATGTTCATTAAAAAGAGATGCAAAAATTTCAAAGCAATAGCCAAGGTATTGCAGTCAAAATCAAAATTAAGATTGTGTGTTAACCAAATATCCTTTATATGACTGTACACTTCTACTATACAGTGGGGCGATGCAAAAAAGACTGAAGACATAATGAGAACATTCAAAAACTTCAGTAAGTGACTTTGACGTTTCCATTTCAGAATTTAAAAAAACTTTCCATTATAATAGAAGAGACTGTTGAAACTACACAGAAATGCTGATGGATTTGCAGAGAGAATAAACACAGCTACTTCAGTAAATGAATTTCAACTTGTCACTCACATGACCCTAATCACAAATGGAGTCATATAGCAAAATGAAAACACATGGGTTCACTTTATCTATAACTGGCAAATATCAGAGCTATAAAAACAGTATGGTGATGTACTGTGCAGTCAACAAACAATTTAAAGCCACAAAGTGAGATATATTGACACTTCAATCTCTTGAAATAAAAGACACATGCTAAGGTAAAAAGGAATAATATGGAGTGGAAAGGGTGATTCACATCTATGACTTTCAATTTGGCTGTGATTCCACATTTGAAGAGAGCACAAATTATGACAAATTACACACCTCCATTCTTATTTGCATTGCCAAATTCCAGAATTCATACATCTTACTTTGATGACCCTCATATTTTTGTACATCCTTTAATTGATTTCATTTAAAGAGCACAAAATCTTAGGTCACTGCTTTTCCGTGCAAAATGGCAACTTTTGATTACTCACCATACTTTTGGTCAATTTATATTCATTTTAGATACATGATTTTAGATAAGAATAATTGCAGCAATAAAGGAAAAATACTGGTGTTGCCAATTTGAAGAAGAAAGCTTATCAAATAAGGCTTCCAATAATTCGAATAACTCAGTTCATTTTTGGCACACCTTTCATTACAGTGATGTACAAGGATTAGCATATAATATGATCTTAGCATTCTGACAATGTCACATGTATCAAACACAATTTATCTTTACAGTGGTGAGTAAGGTGATCACCTGCTCGGACAAGAAAAGATTGTCGTGTTCAAGGAGGGGGCATACTGTTGTTCATTCTGCTCAAATTGGCAGTGCCTCTTTGGCAAAGGGATCTTCTTTACAGGGAAAACATGTTTTCAACAAACTTTAATTCCTATCTGCTCTAATTATGCATATATCACAAATAACAGGTGTATGTGATTTTCAAGAAAATACAAAAAAGTACTCCTTTACTGTAAAGCAAAGTGTCATGTGAGACTCAATATTATCATCATAAAATGTTCTATCAAAATTTATATTAATGTTTTATCAAACATTTTGAAGAATCATTACACATTTCTATCATCTCTTTTCCTCTTTTGCCCAACTATTAGAGGAGGTGAGATGGCTCTGTCTGTAGAGTGTACGAATCCACTCTTGGGATGACTGAAGCCTGTGTTAATATGCCCCGTCCCTGTTTCATAGACACAGGCTATGTCAAAGTGGAAAAACAGTCCGTCCCTCGGATAGGATGCTAAATGGAGGCCCAGTGTAGAAGAGAGTCACCACGTGTGAATGTTAAGAACCCACTGCACTATTTGAAGAAGGGTAGGGGAAAACCCTGGTGTAGTGGTACACGTGTACATCCCAATCATTTATATCAGGAAGGAGAGACCAGAGGGTCATAATAATTAAGTTGGCTTTTCCCCTCCCAGGCAAAGGTAATGCCAAATAAATGATAATTATGACAATATACTTTATTATATACCTCATTTAAAATTTGTTGCTCTTGGATTGGTTGTGAGCTCTTCATGTGATAAATCATAATCTTACCAGAAAAATGAAATTCCTTGGAGATCAAAATAAGTCATGACGTCAGAGTAAGATAGTTTTTGACCTATTTTTGCCTCCGTTATATCCAAGGGGTCATTTCACGAAACTGTCACAAGTCTTAACTTTTTGGACATCCCTTTGAAACGTGTGTTGTAGAGTTAACACAGGTTTCAATGGGATGTCAATAAACTGAGACTTATTTCGGTTTCGTGAAACCGCCGTCCTGTTCCCCTAAACTCGTGAAATCTCTCGGACACACCGAACAGCCAGCTGTCTCCACGGGATAACCCTCGCGATATGATGGTGCAGACACAAATCAAATTCTGCCAAGCGCAGTTGCTCGAAGTAGGTCAGTTCAGGGTCAGTTCAGCTGTTTCTCGCATCCAAACTATCGATATTCAATTTAAGACATGTTCCTACATAAATGTTATTTGTGATCGGTATCAGTCAGAGGAATGTGAAAGCGTGTCACGTTTCATTACAACAATGGCTACTTTTAGAAACAAAGCCGAGAGTTCTGCTCTAATTTCAACTGTATTTGCCTTGTCTTAGCTTTGGACATGTTGGAGTTCGCTGTTTGGACTGTGTTTGGATTAGACTGCTGACTATGCTTGTCACATTAAGTAGATCTAACAGTCTAATGTTAGATCTAACGTTAATGTTACACTTAACAGTTTTTACACCTGGGCCTATTCTAGCTGCAGTTTAAATTACGGTGAGTGCGATTACTGCTTTTGAATCTCAGTTATTATAGATCTAGACCTGGTCTAATTGGATCTAATTTTTGATGAGGGATATAAAACAAATATACAGGACCTTTCATTCAGAAATCTAGTTCAATCTATGGGGTTTGTCTCAGCGACTACAGTCAATCACCCATTTTCCCTCGGGGCTAGCGCCCCTCGGGCAAATAGGCAACTGCAGTCGCTTCGATCGACCCCATAGATCGAACTAGATTTCCTCGGGCCCTGTATATTTGTATATTATCGGTTGATAGGTACACTTGCTAAGACCAGCAAAACTTTTCCTCTCTCTCTCTTTCTCTCTCTCTCTTATACATCATCAGAATACAAGTACCCTAAACTTAACTATCTTGGTTAGATGTTAACATATAACAATATTAACAACTGTAAAACACTTGATACCCCTAAGTGCTATAGTTATACTCAAATTTAAGGATGAACACTGAAAGACAGACAATGCTTTTCCATGGTTGATGCTGATTAAAAAAAATCTTGAAAGTCAAATAATCTAACATTTCTCAAAAGGAAAAAAACCCCACAGATTTACCACCTGAAGAAAGAGCATATATATCACTTTGTGAGAGAAAAAGAGAGAAAAAAATCCTTATGAACTTACGATACTCAGTCTTACTCTGTCTTTCAATTTATCTCACATCTCAATCAGTGGCCCTTTAAATCTCACCTAGTGACAGAACTATTACAGAACATCTGCTAAACCTATTGGTGATGGCCCTTATGTTAATTCATTAGGATAGGATGTTTGGGGATTCTCTCATCAGGGTTCACTTATTAATTGGGCTTCACATGAGGATCACCATACATGCATGTAAACCATGACAACAGTTGATATGTATCATTTTGTTTCGGACATCATCATACCATCCATTATATTTTTCAATTATCAAGAATAAGAAAGGCAGAAAGAAAACAATGCTGGAAGGTTCCCTAGTGACAATTCAGAAAATACAAAACACTGTCATATACTTGCATTTGAACGATTCTTTCCTCTGTATGTCTCTCCTTTTTGTATCTCTATTCTCTCTCTATTTTCCACTTATTTTCTTTCTTTTACCTGCTCTCTCCTTCTCTCTCTCTCCATACATTCCTTCTTCTCCTACCCTCTCTCTCTCTCTTTCCATCTTCCTGTCTTGTTTTCTTTTTTTTCCCTCTCCATTTACCCACATGCATATATCATACTCCTTTCCTCTCTATTTCTATTTCTACTCCCCCCCCCCCTCTCTCGTTCTGACTCTATCATCAGTAGAAGGCGATTGAAACTATCTAGGTCCCTACTGATTCATGGTGTCAGAGTAATTGTTGTGAGATTGCTTTCCCAGACAGTCCACAAAAAATTACCTCTTGCATTATCCCCATTCATCATCTAAACTAACCCACTCTTAAGAGGCTTTGGTGCAACAAGGTGATTCTTCTATCCGTCTGTCTGTTTGTCCTTGTAGATATGAGTCTTCTACCTTAAGGCTACATCCTTTTGCTAATGCCCCCTTTCATTTCATTTCTTCTATACTGTATCATTAAAAAACTAAAACTGAATAAAAATACTTAATATAATTCAAAACTTGCTCTATTGCTTTAGCTTTTCTAATCCCCCCTCACTCTCTCCTTTTTTCTCTCTCCCTTTCTGTTTATCTCTCATCTGTCTGTATTTCCTCATTTATCTCTAACCTCCCTCTCCACTCTTTCTCTCTCTCTCTCTCCATCTATCTATCTATCTCTCACTCTCTATTTCCCTGAAATAAATGAGCTACCTCAAAGCACATTATGTTATCCCTTAACATATTGTGAGAAAAAATAATTACAAGACAGCTATATCAATAGGCATTCCTACCATAATGTGATGTCCATTCTATTCAAAGGCTTCATAAATTCAAGAAGCATGATCAAATAACTTCTCCCAATCATCTGCTCAATTCCAATTATTTCACAGATCCATCTCCTCAAGTTCAATTATCATTAAAAAGAATTGAATCCTTGTCAGAGAGAGAAATAAATCATATCTGAAATCACTTACAATCATCACAATCATAAACCAATCATCTCACTATATTGTGTACTGAAACTCATAAAATGTGAAGTGAATGGGTAATGAATCAGAAATTGTCTTGTACTTGAAGCCTTCAGGGGGAAAGCTGGATACCCAATCTAGGAAGAGAAAGATGCATCAGAGACTAGCCAAAACATCAATCCTTACCCCATGAATGAGTAAAAGTAGCTGAATGAATAATTCAATAAAGAGATGGCTTGGCAAGGCCAATGCTGTTCCTAAAATGCCTTCAGGAATCTCTGACTATCCCCCCTGTTCAGACACAAAACGTTTATACCGAAACTTGAAAGAAAAATATAAATTTTCATCGTATAGCCTACTGACCGTTCAGACGCACATCCCAACCTCTCAAAAGAAACATTGTATAGATGCATATTTTTCTACTCTGCATGTTGCAATGGCAAGGTCATGTCTCTTTCAACAACGCTCATGTTAACCCCCTCCCCACCCAATTATACTGTTCTATGGTCGCCATACATTCAGACACACACGGGCTGTGAGTCTTTATCGAGTTCTAGTTTGAAAGGATGCTCAGACCCTAGTTTCATTATACAACATTTCTTCATACATTGTTTCATTAGTCAGTGTTCAGACACACAAATCCATCGTATAGCTATACCCTTTTGGTATAGCTATACAGTTTTGGTATAGCCATACGACAAATTTTTTTGTGTCTGAACACAGGGTATAACTCATCATCTATTGGTGTCTGGCCCTCAAGGTGACATACATCATAAAGTCTCTTTTTTTTTACAGGATGAGTCATTAAATTAAATCATTGGACACCCCCCCCCCTCAATCTGCCTTACATTTAAGTGATAAAATAACATGTAATGCATGTTGTCTATTATTAAATGAGCAAGTACAGTTTAAGTAATAGTACATGCACAATCACACTGTCTACTCACAACCAAAAAGCTACTTCCTTTATTAAATCTTCTGTTATCTGTTTTTTATTACCATTATCATCACTGTTATTTTCATTATTATTATCATTATCATCATTTTCATCATTATTACCATCATTATCAACATTATTATCATTATCATTATTATTACCATGACTGTTATCATTATGATTATTACTGTTGTTAGTGTTACCATGATCATCATTATTTTAATTGATATCATTATCATTATAATTGATATTCTTATCATTATCATTATAATTATTATCATTTTTATTACTGTCATTGTTAATATCATTTTTACAAAGCTTTTTATCATGGTTTAAGAAATAAACACAAAATAAAATAAACACTCCTCTGGCTCTCAACAGGTAACATATTTTGCAACTGTAGAAGCCCACACTCATACTACACATCCTGCATGTGAAGAGTCTCCAAAATTAAAAAATTCCAGCCAAAGCCGAAGGCAATACTCACTAAAATCTTATATTATTCTCAGGCTTTCAATGATAATCATATTTTGTCACCTCTAAATTACAAAGCCTTCATCACAACTAATGGGAATATGAGCAAGGTAAAAGCATCAAGTATTTTCATCTTTTCTGTATCCTTAGAAACCAGACACCCATTATATTTTAATGGAACTATGCAAGATCACCTTGAGATAAACTATAAATGCATTCAAGTTGCGGGTGCTTTATGAGATGAATCCTCAAACACTCTACTATAATAATAATAATAATAATAATAATAATAATAATAATAATAATAATAATAATAATAATGATGATAATAATAATAATAATGATAATAATAACAATAATGATGATGATAACAACAACAAAAGTAATAATAATCTCATTTACCCAGGGAAGCCTCATCAGCTTCAGTGCTGTTCTTCCTGAGGGCCCTGCAAATTACTATTACCCCAGCTATTACTAGGTCCCCATTTACACCTAGGTCGAGAGGGACAATAATAGGTAAAACATCTTGCCCAACGATGCAAGCATCCAGCGAGGATTGAACCCAGGACCTCTCGTATAAAAGTCAAGAGCCTTCACCAATAGACCACAGCACTCCCACTGTTGAGTCTCATTCACACACAGCATTTGTTCAAACATATAGAGTTATCTAATGAAGATGTTAAAATGTTTGCTAGCATTGCATCCAACCTTTTCATTCCAAAGAATAGTGAATCTGAGATTTGGAACATGAACATAGCTGTAAAAACATACACATATTACATGAATACCTGCCATCTATATGAACAGTTGTCTCACATTTCATAAAGATGCTGATATATTAGCTCAAATCACCAGTTACAGTCCATTTAACAAACCAAATATTTGCTTTTTACTGAGCACCTTGCTTCAGTGGAGAAATATATTTTTAAAAACATGCAAAAAATATTGAAAGTTACAAACTTCATCAATTAAAAATCTCCATCATAAGCAAATGCTGTTGACTGTAGATATACTCACCACCTTGTTTTTTGTTCTTTTCGCCCTCTCCCTTCACCATGATTGCACTCATTTTTCATAGCCAATGAGTAAATATTATACACGTAAGTATGACTATCATGTTGATGCAGACACCATCTTAGTCACATGGTTTAGAGGGCCACACCCCTCAATACCACAGACAGAAATACCATGTCAAAGGTTCATGGACAATTGGTAGGATGGAAATGGAAACAACATTCTATCAATCTTCATAGAAATATAGATGTATCCTTATAATCCTTCAATTTGACCAGAGCTAAATCCACGCATAAATCCTTCTAAGAGATAATCCTTTTGGTAATCCTAAAACTTCTCCAGTAATCTATCCATTCCTCAACTTCAATGGTGTGATACATTCCACAAAGAAAATGTTTCATCCTTCATGCAGACTTTAAAACACAGAGATCTGGGCCTCCATTCTTACTGGCTCCATGGAAAAGTACATGTGCCTCAAAATCATTGATTGAATTTCTGAAGCTGCTTTCTGGCCGGCAAGTTCCACATCCATCTTCAAGATTCAATCAAAATACAGGAATCCTCACAGATCCATAGCAGACAATCATTAATTAGTCTAGAACTGATTCATCAGATACAAACATTCAGAACATCCTTTCAAGGTTTGGTGTTGTTTGTGTAGGGCTGTATGATAATCCTACAAATCAATGTCAAATATGCTCTACACGTCTGTTGATGGGATGTGCCATCATTAGCTCAGCGTAGTAACCCATTATGTTCATCACAGATTTATAATTCATGATGACATTAAAGAGCTACATCAAAATATCAATATTTACACATTCCAATGATTTCCAGTGAATATTTCAGAAATGGATAGATATATCCACTGAAATCAAGCTAAATCCATGGAAGATTGATAAGAGTAAAACCAAAGTGTTTTCACCATCTCTTGATCAAAATAGCATTGACTAGCCTTCCTCTCTTTGATAACTATCAGCTTTTATTCAGCTCCCAACACATGATCATCTATAGACATAATGATGACACAGGGATGGCAACGCACTCTTTCCCCCATCAAAGTGTCTCATGCTCCTGTACATTTTCACAATAGAGCATGCGATCAGCCACGCGCCTCCGCCGACGGTCAGTCGCTGAAGCCCACCAAGCACATGGCTACGTGATAGATTGGTGTGATTATTGATATCGAGAGAGGGAAAAAATGAAACCCCCGGCTCCTCTTAATTGACCATGAGCATGGGGAAGACTGATGAAGTGGAAATAATGAGAGGGAGAGAGAAAGAGAGAGGGAGAGAGAGAGGGAGAGAGAGAGAGAGAGAGAGAGAAAGAGAGAGAGAGAAAGAGAAAGAGAGAAAGAGAGTTGTGATATAGATAGAGAACTGAGATATAGAGGAAGATGGGTAGGAGATAGAAGGTAAAAGATAGGAAAAGGATGGGAGACAGGGGGATGAGAATATGAGGAGAAAGGGAGGGGGAGGGAGAGAGTGGAGAGAGGGGAAAAGAGAAGGAGAGAGGGGAAAAGAGAGTGAGGGGAAAAGAGAGAGAGAAGGGAATGTTGAGGAGGAGAAACATAAATTTATGAGAGGAGAAAAAAGGAAAAAGAGACAAAGTGAAATGAAAGAAGATGGGCGGAGAGGATAGTGATGGGGAAGAAGAGAAATGGAAAGAGAGGGAAAGGAAGAAAGAAAGAGAGGGAGGAGACAAGACATAGATTTATATGCATGAACCTTAGATAGAAACAAAGAAAGATGGACAGATGGAAAGATGGGAGAAAATGTGTGCCTAGGGAATAGGAAAGTAGATAGAGCTCATTATAGTGATGAATTTTGTTAGGAATGATGAGTGAGAGTCATAACAAAGAAGAACAGAAAAATAAAGATTTATGAATGGATCATTTTCTGTAAAACAAATAGAGAAAGAGAGGATTTAATGGCTTCAGCAAAGGTACAATGTAAAATTGGGAAATAAACAACATAGAAGCAGAGACAAAGAGACAAAGAGAAGGTACAACCAAAGGAGAGAGGGGATGGAGGAAGAGAAAGAAATAGGAAAGAGAACATAAGAAAAAGATGATACCAAGTAAAAGAGGAACAAAAGAGAGAGAGAGGGAGGAGGTGTAACAGAACATGATAGGAGAAGATCAAGGCTGATGACATATATTCCTATTCTACTTCATTTTGTCTGAGTGGTCAAATTGATGTGAATAGATTTCAGCTGAGATAGCCAGACAGGGAGACACCTGATTGATTTATTGACGCATGGTAAACACATGGAGAGAAAGAGAGAGAGAGGAAGAGTAATGTGAAGAGAAATGGAGAGAGGGGAGCAGAGAGAAGGAGAGTGAGCTGGAGAGAGGGTTGAGCGAAAATGAGAATGGGAAAGAGAAAAAGAGAGATATTCATAGGACACTTAGAAAGTTATGCAATAAAACTGTAAACAATGAAGAAAATATCTTCCTACAGGATGAAAGCAATTAAAAGAAAGAAAACATAAAACAAAAAGTACAAGAAAATTAGAAAGAGAAAGAGTAAGGATACAGATTAAAAGGAGAGCAAGAG
>CM057169.1:22584019-22663009 GCA_029962745.1 Echinometra lucunter
TTTCTCTTCAGGAGTTAATCACATAATACAATCTACAGAACATTGTCTTTATGCCCTTTAACATGACATTATAACAATTTGAAGACAGAAAACCTTTTGATCTATGACTAAAAAATAACTTTTTAATTACCAGAACTGCCCATATGCACTGTATGTCTGATATAACAAGATTCCAGTAGCAACATAAATGCATTAAGCTATTGGGTACATTTATAACACACAATTTTCATAGACTCCAGTCCGAGTTACCTCAGTAATCTATAGGTTAAGGATACAAACAATTAATAACATTCAGCCAGACAAACATGTGACACTCAATGATCTCCAATACATTCCACTGAAGCAAACCATCTGATTGAATGACTATCAACTATACCACATTCTGTACTCACGTTAGGCAATTAATGTTGGACTAATCACTTCTTATTTATAGTTCCCTCCAGGGAAAATAAAAATGGTTCCTCCTCCCAAAACACAGAGGTATACATCCAAGTTATAATTATCCGCAATAGAATACACAGCTGTGTTGAAACACAAGGCTTGGGCAACACCTAGATCCTGGCGTCTATCTGAATAGTAAAATTTTATCTCTGCATCACACAATGAACTTTAGTCGATCTCTCAGCTGAGTTCCTGGACAGACTAGGGCTAACATTGGCTAGGACAAGGGGAACAGACCAGCCATGTGATTCTCTGATTGCTTCGGCTGATTAAACCACTCTATTTTTTGGTCTCATTTTACAATTCCTCGTTGGATTGAGAGGAAGAATGGAGGAAAGAAACTCCAAAACTTCCCAAGGGATCCATCTACCTTGATTGCTAATGACACACACATGCTCTGAGATATGGAAGTTGCTAAATAAGAGGAAGAGGTATACGAGGATGGGGTGGAGTGTGTTGGGGAGGAGGATGGGGTACAAGTTGAATTTTGTTGTCATATGGCCTACATGACTTGCCAGATGGAAGTCATTGAGACAAGTATTATGAGGTGAGATGGAGGGTGTGGGTGTGGGTGTGTGGGAGGATAGGAATGAGGTGTAGGGTATATAATCTCGACTGCTAATGAACAGTGCCAGACAAGGTGAGTTGGCTGAGTCGCTAAAGTGTCTGCCTGTTAAACCAAGATCATGGGTTCAAATGCACCTCGACGAATGAAGCCTACGTAGTATGTTAAGGTGTCCCTCTGGTTTCATAGATGCAGGCTATGTTTCAGTAGAAAACATTGTCCATTGTTCAAGAATTAAAAACTTTTTATATAAAGTCCCATCATAAACATAATGAAGTATAGACCAATTATGGTGAAAATATAACTTACCTTCACTTAAAGTTGATGATATGGTCAAGACTATGTCCAAGATGCCCAGAAGTATTAAATACCTTCCCCAAAATAACTTCAATAACTTTAACTGATTATCACAGCAAAGGCAAGTATTTGAAGCAAAGAAAACAGATCTTACCAATCCTTATGAACAGTGTATCTACAGTGTCTGCTCATTATTATCTAAAAGTGTCCGTGTATTAGTTTTAGAATCTGTTCTGATCATCAAGTTAGTTCCTCAACTAAACAGGATGTGGCCAAAGGAAATGTGAAAATTTCATGTTCCGCCTTGCACCCAGTCTCATTACAAAATAGGATCATATGGAGATTATCAAGAAAAGCAATGTCATAGAGATCAAGGTCATTAATACCAATTCATATAAAATGAAGTCAGTCATATAAAAGATAACAAAGGACAACAGTGAAAGACTGTTTATTTGTTGAAAATCAGAATGGTTTCAACTCTTTGTTAAATCGTTTCAGTTTATCCTTCTGGCTCTGAAAAGAGGAAGTTGTATCAATTTCATGTTCGCATCATTTGTATTGGTTTCAAAATATCAAATATGAAATATTGTTAACTTGATACCTCAAGTATATGAGAATGTTGTTTGGAATGTCTTTGTCTTGGTGCCAACAAAATATCCTATTCCTTGTGCTGAGCTCAACAAAAGAAGTAAAGTCTCTGCGAATGAATCTCTTCCTCGACTTGTTTTGAAATCCTAGATCTTTCAGTTTGAATTCATCACGCCCACTGTTCTATTTGATGTATAGATAATACTACATGGCACATATCTTGTATACATCTCAATCACATGTATGGTACTGTACATGTTTAACCCATTCGTGACAGGAATTATTTGAAGCCTAATTTGATCAGCTTTTATTCTTCAAATTGGCAACACCAAAATTTTTCTTTTATTGCTACATTTTTTTTGGAAAAACGTCATGTATCTGAAATTAATATAAATTGACAGAAATTACGATGAGAAGTCAAAAAGTTGCCAATTTGCAGGGGAAAACAGTGATTTTAAAGTTTCTATCACATTGCCAATTTAAGGATTTTAATGCTTATTTTCCTTTAAAAAATTTTCCAGCATCAATCAACGAATATTGACGCAACCAAAATGGGCACAGTTTGTGTAGAATTTTTTGCTCTTTCTGCTCATGTATTTGGTATGATTTTTAGGGCTTTGCATCAAAAGATATTAGGCCAAACCACAAAATGTGGACCTCTGTCACGAATGGGTTAACCCATTCATGACAGAAGGTCCACATTTTGTGGTTTGGCCTAATATCTTTTGATGCAAAGCCCTAAAAATCATACCAAATACGTGAGCAGAAAGAGCAAAAAATTCTACACAAACCGTGCCCATTTTGGTTGCGTCAGTATTCGTTGTTTGATGCTGAAAATTTTTTAAAGGAAAATAAGCATTAAAATCCTTAAATTGGCAATGTGATAGAAGTTTTAAAATCCCCGTTTTCCCCTGCAAATTGGCAACTTTTTGACTTTTCATCATAATTTCAGTCAATTTATATTCATTTCAGATACATGACGTTTTATAAGAAAAATGTAGCAATAAATTAAGAATGTTGGTGTTGCCAATTTGAAGAATAAAAGCTGATCAAATTAGGCTTTAAATAATTCCCGTCAAAAATGGGTTAATTCCTGGCATACTTTGTTTTTATTTTTGTTTTCAAAATTTGTTGATGCAACTTTTGGTTTTGATCTGGGTGCCATTGCATAAAAACTTGCTTTTATACTAACTTTGCCATCAATGGTAACTACCATGGTAATGTTGCTCAACAGCCAATCAAAATCCAGTATTCCATGAAAGTTACCACTGATGGCAAAGTTACTATAATAGCAAGTTTCATGTAACGGCACCCTTGACTTGCTGGCTTTACAATTAGTAATTTATGTCTTGTTTACTGGAATTTGCTTGTGATCAATCCTAAGTTTTGTTCATTTTTTGCTTGCTATATGTTGGTAACTTGCTTAATAATGTACTATCTATTGATTTGCAGGGGCCTTCATGCAAAACAGTGTCTCAAAATGAAGCCACCCTGCATAAAACAAAATAAATGAATAAATGAATAATGAATAAATTTTTCCAAGAAGATTTCATCTCATTTCATGGGAGAAGAATACCTGATAAATATCAATATAATGGTGTTAAAAGCAGTGACAATATTTCTCACCAGTTTTCTATTTCAAAAATTATTTATAAAAAAATAGCTAGCAGGTCCTTCTGAATATATCTAATTCTGAATCAGATGGTTTAATATGCTAATTTCATTCAGTTTGGTAAGTTTGAACTAGAAACAATATGAACTCGAAACAGGACATTCTGGATGTGTTTTCATACAAATAACTAGAATGAATACTATTCTTGTTCTCATTCTCAGAAATAAACATACATGTCCAAGTAAAAATCGACAAGACGAATGTAAATCAAAACCGGCACAGAATAACTTTCCATGTCCAAGTAAATGTATACTGCATGATAGCAAAACTCAGGCATCACCACAGACTTTCAATTTGAGCACAAAATTGAGAAATGATGTGAATTTGTTCAAAACTCCAACCAGGGTTCATAATACCAACCATAAACTGCACAAAGACCAAAAAAATAAAATTATTTCTGTTACAAGTCATGTAAAAGAGATCACAACAACATCTATTCTGAATTAATCTAAAAGCTTGGTACATATAGATTTTGTTTTCTTCTCAAATAAATGCTGGATATAGCTTTTTTTATAAGGCCCAGGCTTTCTGTCTTGTCTCCATATACTTTTATTAATGTATATGTTTGATTTTTTTCGTCTTGTCATTGTCTTCACATTGTTATGTCATTTTTTCAATGTACTGATATCTGATATTTTTACTTTATAATATGTCTGTTTATCTTTGTATGTTTGTTAATGAAAGTATTGAATAAAGAACTGAAACTGAACTAAACTGAACTGAACTCAAATACACAAAAGAAGAACAAACAGACTTAAAGGCCAAGGAACAAAACCTTGATCATTCATTCAATATTGAGTAACAAACATCCTTTAATCTGAGGAAATTCTATTCCTTCCTCTTCTTGTTTTGGAACCCCTGCAGCCATGATTTCTTTCCCCTTCCAGAGTTAATCTATGACTTCCTCTTCCTCTTCTATAGCCATCAGCTCGTGTTGATGATTGACATTACTGGCCAGAAATGAAAATAATAAACTTTACAGCCAAACCAGTCTTTATACAGTGACCACCTGTATACAAAGGACCCCCGTCCCTCCTTATTTTGACTGGTCAAGCAGGTAATAAGATTGGTTGATTTCTACACATGTTGTATTAAGACTACTTTTTAATTTTCAGTTTCCATTGAGTAATATTTCTTGTTTAACCACCTTGTTTATAGAGGCTGAAAGGAGACTACTTTTATGCTTATCCTCGAACCTGCCTTACAAAACAACCTGTATATAAAGACCACTGTAATACTTTCTCTTTTCTAGGTTTCTTTTCATAGTTTTAATCTCTTACTGATCAACATGCTATCCAAAAATGAAACTAAAGCTTTACCGTCAAACTAGTATTTACAATCAAAGCTATGTTAATGGTCACCTCTCTATAAAGGCCACCTGTCTATTGTGATCACTGAGATTGTCTCCCTCAAAGAAGGACTATGTGTCATAGAACCTGCCTTTTAGTAACCACCAGCTTGCAGTGGCCACTTTTTATGTTTCCCTTGGGTGACCTTAATAGGCAACTTTGACTGTACCTTAGTTAAAACCTGTCAACAAAGGCCACTCTTCATGTTTAGCTTAGTCTATCTTTCAGGTTTGATTAATAACCTGTGCATAAAAAGAACACTTTTACACTTATTGGATTTGATAGTCTTTCTCATTCAAACCTCACTGTTTAAAGTGATCACTAGTCTGCAGTAAACAGACCTCAATTGTCATTATCCTTAAACTTGCCATAGAAAACATCCTGTGCATAAAGAACATCTTCATGTCTGCTCTGCTCAATCTTCAAGTCCATTTTTCAATGAGAACTTTACAGCATCCAGTGTAAACAACATGAGGTTAAATATTTTGATGGACCATCACCATGGCAACATCAACAACAGACTTTAATCAACCCTGTCATACTTGGCCAAAACAACAAACCCACACAACCTCGGCCACCACATGAGTATCTGTGTTCCTGCAGGGGAGTGTTTCATGTAGTGTCTCGTCAGTGATTTTTACTGACAAATTTGCTTTCAGCCAATCAGATGCAAGGATTTCAATAGCTTATAACAGTTGTCAGTAAAAATCACTGACAAGACACTTCATGAAATGCTCCCCAGGACTTTCAAAAGGAAGGCAAACTTCTCTGATGTTCAGCCAAAAATCTATTCTTTCAAACACCACTTAGCGACAAATACACAAGTATTACCCAAAACAAGAATGATATAGGATGTGGTGAGATCTAAGCAGTACTGATTAACCATATTTTGCCGGGTCATTACAAAGATGTGTTCATGGATTCTAAAATGCAAATACTGCCCTCAGAGGACAGGATATCTGCAAATTTGACTTTGGTAAAAATGTACATCATAAAAAGGTACTTTATTTCAACTTTACATAAACAAATATTTCTTACCTGCCAGTCTGTAATGCCAGATGCTTTCAAGGTGAACCGACATTTCTCCAAGTCTGATAGAATTTGGACCTTGATGGTAGCCATAGCAACCAGACCAGCATACCTAAACAATCAATAAAATCAAATGTCACTGTACTACTGTCTAAATTAAGTCAAACCAATTCATTATGAATAAAAAATAGATTTTATTGCTTAACTTAAAAAAATCAAATTTTCCTTTTTCAATACTCTACACTAAAAAAGTCAACATCTAATCAAAAGTTTGTTAATGAATCTGAACTATTACAATCCACATTAACTCATTCTAATCCATTAGGCTCTAATTTATACAATGAGTCTCTACTTATCCAATCTAATCTAACCTTATCAGTGCCACTCTGATCAAATCTAATCCAATCTAATCTAATCTCATCACTTCCACTCTGATCAAACCTAATCCAATCTAATCTAATCTTATCAATGCCACTCTGATCAAATCTAATCCAATCTAATCTAATCTCATCATTTCCACTCTGATCAAATCTAATCCAATCTAATCTAATCTTATCAATGCCACTCTGATCAAATCTAATCCAATCTAATCTAATCCAGCTTACTTACATCTCATGCAATCTTATACGATCACATATAATCTCATTTATCATCCTATCTGATCCCATTAAATCAAATCTAATCATTTTCAATCCACTTATCTCATATAATCGAAACTAATCTTATCTAATCTAATCCAGTCTAGCTAAATCTCATGCGGTCATATATGATATCTAATCCCATCTTTTATCATTTAATGTACTCCCATCAACTCAAATCTAATCTTATTCAAGCCATTCTGATCTCCTATAATCTAAGCTAATCTAATTTAATCCAATCTATTATTTGATCATATTTAATCTCACAATCCCATCAAATCTAATCTAATCTAATCTAATCTAATTCAATCCAATCTAATCTCACATAATCTAATCTAATCTTATCTAATCCAATGTAATCTAATCCAATCTAATCCAATCTAATCTAATCTAATATAATCTAATATACTAGTAATCAAATAAAATCAAATAAAATCAAATCTACTGACCTCTCCACAAATTCTTCCGGGGTGAGACGAAGAGGAAAGCCTTGTTTCCTGATGCGAGATGTCTCCATGATACCGGTATAACGAAGCTGTGCTACGACATACTCTGGAGTGAACTTGTCAGGCAGCTTGTGAGTGTTAGGTTTGATACAGCGCACAAAGTGAGGAGAGGATCGTTTCATCTTACCCATCAACTCAGCAAGAGAGTTCTAAAATACAAAATACAGAAATATAGTTTGACTCATTAAAATGTTTTGTTTTTATCATCTTTATTCTTAAAGTTGATATAAGTTGATTTAAGAAAGCAATCACAAATATTGAGATAATTACATCAGTGGAAAGCTTTCAACCCCCAAAATAATACTGAGTGGTGTTCAACCACAAAACAAGTTCAGAATGGTGAATTTAAGCGACTAAACTTCAACAAAATCTCGAAGTCAGAAACGCCGGGTCGCACGCAGAAACCAAGGGCCTCGATGGGGACATCACGAAAGGGGATTGCATGCGCCGGTGGAAGTAGTGGCAATGCTGTGCCTATGTAAAAGTGCCTTCTTATAACGAGCTTAGATTGTCATTGTAAATTCGTAAATGGGATAAAGTGAAAGACTTTATGTTTTTATTTGAATGATGAAACACAAAACAACATATTCAGTAGTTTATTTTTTTTTCATATGGTCACAGTTTCCTTTTTGTAGAGTTTTAAGGCGAGTTTACTGTCTCGGAAAACAAGGTGCAATCACCATCGAACCTACACGTACGAATAATAAATGTTAGATGGGTTTTGTTGGTCTGCATGATCAATTATGTGAATCAGTAATTCCTAGAACTATGATCATACTTATTATTCATATGTGTGACTGCCTCAAAAGGATGCAGTAAGCCTAAAAAACAGCAAAACATTCAAAAAATATATAGCAAACTTGATACAGAGATCTCCAGCTGACGACGTCGTTGTTGAACGATATTCATCCGCGAGTAATTCGACTCCTGCCTGGATGTTTTTGCAGAGAGCGGATTCTCGGCTGGGAGACCAGCCGGCTACACCCAGCGGTGGCTTGATAGATATTGCGCTGGCTTATGCAAGCCACCAACCAAAGCTCGCTGGGTACACACACTAAACACTTTTTGTTTTCGACACACGCGCTATACACACGCTACACACCATGCTATACTATACACACACGCGCTTCCTACGTTCTTCATGCACTTTCTGTACGACCGGCTGGCCAGATCCACTTTCAGAGCAAGCTCTCTTGCAATCTCACCAAATTCGACACACACCAAAAAAATAACGGTGAAAATATCAATTAATTTCGCATTGTTAGCATGCATATATCATAATTCTAAACCAGATAATTGATATTCACACTATGAACTATAAGGAGAAGGGAAAGCATTGATCATAGAGTTCTGAATTATTTGACTTTTCAGGCTTTGGAAAAAAAAACTCAAGAAATCTCTCTCTCTCTGCACATGCTTTGTATGGAACATCCGGGTATGTACATATACTTATCCCCTTTCGTGATGTCACGCATAGTGGACTTGTTCCGTGACTGGTTTTCCAGGCTGACTGAGGAGGGTATTTCTCGACATTTCAGTTAAGGATATCCAGGAGCAAGAAGACTTTTATGATTTGCCATGTGAATAAACACTTTATGAATAGCATATGCTTTGCATAGATACCAAATTCATGGACATTTATTGCCTTCTTATATCTACTTTAAGCTATTATCGTGTCATTCATTTGGAAAATACAGAGAAGTTTGAAATTTGAAGTTTCCAAACATGTATATTATATTCTGGATCTCTACTCCTCATAATTCAACAAGTGTTGACAAATATCAAACAAATTGTACAAAAAGTAAATTAAAAATTAATGGAGTATAGAAAAAAGAGCTAAAAAAGAAAAACAGGTATGTTTTAAAAAATGATATTCTTGAGCAGCAAGCCTCTATCTCTGTCTGATGTGATCATATTCAACCAACCATTAAAAAAAAATAAATCAATGTTGTTGAACTTCTCTAGCCCTGTCATTTAAAATATTCACTTGTACCTTAAATTTTCAATGATTGCTCTTGCCTCTGAAAAAGAAAACAACATGAATGAAACAAAGCTGGTGCGAAAAGCTGTCGTACGGAAAGCTGTCGTACACAACTTTCTTGCTACTTCAAGCAAGACTACGGTTTGTGGCAAATGTGGCAAATTTTGAAAAAGGCTCTGCCTCACAAAACTAACCATAAACTCTAAACCCATCAACGAAAATGGATGATCTTAATGTCACTTTTATCTAAAAAATATCAACTCAGTGAAATAACTATTGATATTGTGTCAATGATGTCACTGAAATCAGAGATATCGGGGGGGGGGGGGGGGGTTGTTTCACTAGAGTTAAGCTGGACTTAAAGTTGCTCTGAAATTCCTAGTTGTGCATGTGCTGTGTATTACGCATCACTGCATTGGTCAGATCACGCTCAGGGGACGCGCGCAATTGGGAAGTCTATCAATGAGATTACGTGTTAAATACCGTATGTGCACTGGCGCTTACGCGTGACTCTAAGTCCAACTTAACTCTTTGTGAAACATCCCAGGTATTGCATTCTTTCTAGGCCACCCTGTATAGTAACCTGGGGCCTACCTTGAAGTGAAAGAGTACTGTTGCTGGTCCCTTGCGTTCAGTTCCTATGACAGGCCTTTCACCTTTACCTCTCTTCTGTTGCTAAAAAACAATATAGGAAAAAGGATGTTTGATGATTTAATGATTGATTTATTAAAAATTCATACAAATTCTGCAAAAGCCAATAAACTGACAAAGAGAAAGAGAAAAGGTGAGAGGCAGAAAGAGGTAGAGACTGAAAGAAAAAAAGAAACTGAACAATAAATGTAATACAGTTAATAATAACAATGATAAAAATAAGACGAAAAAGAAGAACAACAACAATTGTAATTTTATGTTGCACTTTTTTATACAGAAATATACTCAACTTTGCACAATGGGAAAATGGAACGTGAAACTAGTAATCAACATATATCAAAATATATAAAATCATAATTTAAAAGGGTAATCAGACGTACATAGAGATATATATGGAAGACAGATATAGAATGAAAAGTATACCCAAGCAAAAATAAATATAATTTAGCACAGAACAAATCACTCCCATATTTAAGAGCAAGCATTCCTATGACAACCTACCCTGCTCTCTTTGCCAGATAACTTCTGCTTTCTGAAGAAAGCGAAGGCATCCTTAGAATTCTTGATGGATCGGGACCGTCTTGATTGACGCTGACGAGCGCTGGGTGCCAATGACCCAGTCCTTGTCAGACGGTTCTGGAACAGTTCCCGAATCAAGGGCTTGTTGCTTGCTGAAAAAAGAAAATCAGGAACGTTTCATCTTCAAATCATCATCATCATCATCATCATCATCATTACCACCATCATCATCATCATCATCATCATCATCATCATCACAATTATCAAAATCATCATCATCTTCATCATCATCATCATCATCATCATCATCACACCAACATCACCATCATCATAATCATCATCACTTTGGGTCATCACACTACTGTTTCCCAATGTCTATTGCAAGTAAGAGCCAAAACTTTGGCCACTGCTAGCCTCCTCTCCCTGCAAATGTAATGCAGGATGGAACAGCCAATCATATGTTCCACTTGGTTAATCTTCAAATGTCATATGAGACTAGAATAATAAATTTAACTTACGATTACCAGTGACCTTCTTTCAAAAACAGAATGTTCAACATTCCTGGAACTCTACATTGCCATATTACAAACTTTTCCTTAGCAAGAATAACCACTACAGAATACTTACTCTTCATAGTGAACAGGACTGATTTAGCAAGGGTGTCTCGATTCTTCTCTAGGAATCCGCCCACATTGTAACACACCTGAGAGTGGGAACAAAACAAGATAGAGCACCATAATTATATCAGGACAGTTTTCTTCCCAAGAAATATTCATGTGTTCTGGTTACAATAAACATCAAATTCTGACAGAAATCCCCTACAATTATCACTTAGTACATGTTTGTGACTTAACTTACTGATTACTGAATTCTCTTATTCCCATGACTTAGTACAGGAGCCATCCAATTCCAGTATTCAGTGGGTTTATAAAGATTCTGCACAAGATGGTGCTATCAGCTCAATGATGGTTCTAAAGAGTCAGTTTTATGGAGTCCATTTTTAAAGCAAAATCAACAAGTCCTTTTCTACTGACACATACTCACAAGTATAACTCTGTGACCCTTTTTTCACCTCTATTGGAACAAAAACAAAGGGAAAGACATTTAAGTCCAGGTTACTGTTTTTTTATGAACAATGGTACTGTGTAAAATATACAGTGCAGGACATAAAACATGCAAGATAAAGGATTATAGTAATGCTTATGGTTAAAGAGAATTAAGTAAGATCTTACAATGCCAGCATAGTGAAGGATAGAGAAAGTCAATCCAAGGTCTTTCGGAGTCTTGTAGACTGTCTTGGACCTGACTCCAGGTCCATTGTGAAGCTTGGTGGCTAAGCTCTGGTTGGTTCCCTTAGGAAAGTGACTCTCCTCATCAATCAAGGCTGTGATGCTTAGATGTTTCTATAAGCAGAACAAGACATAAAAGCTAAAGTTTGCTTGTCATTAACATTGTTGTTTTTCATCTTTTAGAAAATATGTCCAAACATTATAACATCAGTTAACCCATAGAGGTACAGTGTCACCTTTAGGAGATGCTTTTGCAGTATCTGTTGGTCCAGAATGTTGGGCAGTACATATCTTACACTAGCAGAAAGAGAAAAATGCAAAAATGCACTGAAAAATTTGAGCCCATTCCCATCGCCGTATGGTGTGGCGTTCTCGAATTAGAGCAGTTTAACTGTTACTAATCATTAAACTCTTTAAATTGGCAACGCAGTGAATAATACATAATCACTATTTCCGTGTTCATATTGGCAATTTCTGATTAAATTTTACAATTATATTTCATTTTGGTTTATGTTATATCCATATTTATTTTTTTTCAAGCTATGTAAGCATGGAAAAAAAAAAATTCTTATTGCCAATTTGAGGATTGAAGATGATTAATTCAGACCCCAAGAAAGCTCTGTACTGCTATGGGTTTAAAGCAGATTGTTACTTGGTGAACATACATGAAACAATTCCTGTCTGTTTTTTTTAAACATGTGACTTCTGGTGAGCCTGCTGCATCCTTTTTTGGTGTATCAGAGACAGACGGTTCAAGTTGGCTATCGAAAAAGTAAGGCTAAATCATGTCAACAGTGATGATAATATGGTATATGGCCATATCCTCCTCTTCTTCACTCATCATGTCCATCATCAACATCATCAACATCATCATCATCATCATCATCATCATCATCATCATCATCATCATCATCATCATCATCATAATTATCATCATCATCATCATCATCATCATCATTATCCTTTCTCACCTCTAGAAAGACATCTAGGACGGGCTGGTTACTAGTGTAGTTGACTCGAGTCAACTGGATACCTTCTCTCTCACACTCCTCCTGCTCATTCTGGAAGATGTGCTCGTTGAAGTAATGCTGTAGCTGCTCATTGGCTAGATTGATGCAGAGCTAAGGAGATGGGAAAGGTCAATGAGAGAAACTATGAAACATACAGTACATTGCAAGACATGAGAGACAATGAAATTCATGGAGTATACAATGAAAAGACTCATAAATGTCTGTTTTAATGAGTCAAAAAGGGTTTCATCATTTCAATCATTATCATGTTCTCAAAACTGTCCTCATAATGTTTCCAGACTCCCAAAGCTGGTCTGATTAACCTTCTCCTTAATTATGATTTGATATTTGTTAATACAAGTTCTATTTCCCTTATTCCCAAGATATTATTATGTACAGTTGAGTACATTTCTATAGAAACTGGGCAATGTAAATTTACAATTACATGTATTATCATTATTATCATTATAAACATGTTTACGCCGGCACAAGGAATTGATCAGACAATACATTATAACTAAAGTGATAACATGGACATGTAAGATTAGTCACATAAAGCATCACATGCACCAAACAGTTCATTTGTTAAAATTTCTTGAAGATTAATTAATTTGGCAACTTATTAGGAGTAGATGTCTGAGATAAGTACCTGCTCAAAGCTATTCCTGGTGAAATTCTCAAAGCCGAAGATGTCAAGAACACCAATCTCAAGGATATTCTCCTGATTGGCCTCCAGTGGTTCTAACAACTGATTGATGTTATTGACGACCCAACTGAATAATCGACTATAGAGGGCCTTAGTTAGAGCATCTCGGCAGTCTGCAGCCTGGAGTGGAGTTCTGTGCTTAGTAATTGATTCACCTAGGAAAAAAAATGATTCAATAAATGTATGTGTATTAGTAATAGTTCAAACTTGATATATATTTGTATCACACTTGCAAAAGCAATAATGAAATTGTCATATATTTGATTTAAAAATAAATCTACCTTCCAATGATTCCATTCAATTCAATTCAATAAATACTATATGTTATTGAGAATATGAGTGAGATAGCGGGAATGTAATAATCTTCTAATTATAAATGCATTAATAACATTTTTTTATTAAAAAAGTGCACATATTTTGAAAAGTGCGGGAGGAAGTGATTTTGTCTCTTTAGTATTTCTTTGATTCTGAATGTATTCCATCACGAAAAGGACCATTCTTGGTTTCACCATCAACATCACAATTTACCTCTGGTGTAGGTGGTTTCTGACAAGATGGCACCCACAATCTCATCTCCAGGAATATGAAGGAGTTCTCCAGCTTTCTCAGCCACATCAGGATTGGTCAGCACCGCAGCTTCTGAGTTCTCCTGGGTACAGAAGTTAAGATCTCCAAGGAGCAAGATGGCTGACAGCACACTGAACAAGCTCTCCTCATCCTGTTTGGACAAAAACAAAAACAAAAAAAAAACAACATATAGCTGGATTAGAGCAGATTCTGATAGGTAACATCAGAGTTATGAAAGGTAATCTCAAGTTCTCACACAGACAGATGCTTATTTTTCACAGCACAGAATCAAAACCATACATACAAAAGAATTTTCAGGACTACATGTAGAAATTTAGAGAACCAAGCACAAAAAATATGGAGGCACCAGCTATTATCTATACCAACTGACTATAGCTTCCCTACTGGAAAAGTTTTGTTCTTTTAGTTTTATTTACGTCTAGAACATTTGATTCTACATGCTCCAATCTACTCTGACAAGTGTATGACATAAAAACTGCAGTATACTATTTTTTTTTTCAAATTAAGTTCTTCAATTTTTTTTCAGAAGTAGTAATTCCTATATTGAAGCCATAAATGGTTGCCAGCCTCTATGCACATTGTTTTCAGTTGTAAAATCTTTGAACCATTATATAGTTCGCCTTTAGAGCCACGGACAGACAGATTGATACTTACTTCATTAGAGAAACCAATGAGTTGTAGACAATCTCTCACAGCTCTGAACTTTGTTTGCTGATTGGTTGGTCCTAATGTTGGTTTGCCCTCTGACCTCATGTATCTGAGACAAACAACAAAACATAAATATAGTGCAACTGATGTATTTACACAATCATATCATGTTATATCATATCATGTTATATCATATCAAGCCCTTCTGTGCCACCTCAAAGATTGGGAGTGACATTAAATTTCAAGAGTGAAATATTGGCTTACAGTTGCCTCACTGATAACTTGACATAAAAGCCTTCCATGGATACACACTTAATGACAAAGGAACCTGTTCATGTTTCTGTTTAAAATATTCCAAACACATTGTTCAGGGGATAAGGTTATCATTAGTCATTATCAAAAAAGTTTTCCAAGGAGGCACATAGCAAGTCCATCAAACATCTGTCTTTCCATTTTGGATTTGTCACTATGAACAGTTGAAAAACATTATACGTTAGAAGAAAAGGGGCTAGGCAATGTGTCCTGTCCTTTACAGAATTCAGGAGAGCTTTCTTTGCATGCATGATTTCAGACATTTAAAAATAAATTAGTTATTTTACCAATACCATATCTTTGAATGGGATGAGCCTCAGTCGAATCAAAAGTTATGAAAGATAGAGAGCAAGCATTGTAAAATAGATATGACTGTCATAGTTCCATTTCATATCTACCTGTGCTGGCCTGGTGACTTCAGACCATAGTACTCCTTCTCCTCATGTGTGAGGCCATCAAAGAGAAGATAGAAAATGTGAAAGTTTCTCTCTCCTTCGCTGTGGCTCACAATCCGAGACTTCTCCAGAAGGTATTCAGAGAGATGAGCTGTTTGACAGATAAACATAGAATATCTGTTAATAGTATGGTTTCTTTATTGGGGTCAAGAGCTCTTCAAGAGATTCATATATAACAAAAACAGAACATATTGTCTGTTCGGAGCCAGAATGGGGGGTTAACTCATATGATTTAATACAGACCTAACACTATTCTGGCTCCAAACAGACGAAGCTATCTGTTGATAGCAAGAAGGGAATGAAGTCTGTGCAACTCTGTGTAACTTTAATCTGTTGAATACTGAATTTTCTTTTTCCCATAGACTTAATACAGGGGGCATTCATTTCCAGTAGCCAAAGGGTTGAATATGAGTTAGCATCTTTATCTGGCTCTCAACAGACAATATCAACCATGTATATTACCATAATAAATAAAATAATGTCTTTTCATACAGGAAGTTTTAGGCACATCATCAAAGGCTACACATATGCACATGTATGTAAAATTCAAATTCTATGTATTTAAAAAGTATCCAAGATTATTTCACATTTCTCCTATTACAATTCAGTGAAATATCTTGCTTTTATCTTCCATAATAATCAATAGGAATTTGTTCAGTCTTAATAACTAAATGGTATATAGATTTTAGATGATAATCAACTTACCTCCGACTACATTCCCTGCTGCTGAGAACTTGAGTTCCAAGTATTTACCAAATCTACTGGAATTATCGTTCATCACTGTCTGAGCATTACCAAAGCATTCTAGCAATGGATTCACCTACAAGAGATTGGACACAATGGTTAAAGACATGATACACTAGCTATGTAAATGTAAAGTTCTCGTATCTTTGCTAGCAAGCTCACAGAAGGAAGGCAAGAGCAGCAGAGATAGAGATAGAGACAGACAGAGACTGCACAAGGAAGAGGAATGGAGGGATCTTTTACATAAAAATTGGGTAAACAGAATTTCATTTTGTTCAGAATCACATCCTCTTATAAAACCTACAGTCCTACAAGCCAAGGCAAACCTATGCTACGCATTATACTGTATCTGCTTAAAAGTACTGGAATGATCTACCACTTACAATTAGACAGTCTTCATCAGCTTTTACCTTCAGAAAGGCTTAAAAACACATCTTTTTTGCAGCTTACAATGTAAGATTGGTGTTTTTTCATATTATATGTATCAATGTAATTGTCATTTACTGTAAGTGCTTTGGGCATTATGGGAAAAGCATGTTGTAAGTAATACTAATTATACCAACCTGTTCAATCTTCTCATTGAGAAGGCTCTCACAGCTGTTGGCCCGACTGAGGAGATGCTGCACAAAATACTTGCAGGACTCTGTCTTTCCTGCCCCACTCTCCCCGCTGATGATACAACACTGTGACTTGCGTTCCCTGAGGAGCGATTGGAAAGCTCTGTCTGCAACGGCGAAGATGTGTGGAGTCTTCTTGGTACGCTCTAGCAGGTTGGTGTATTGGTTTGATGATGTCCTGGAGTAAATTGGCAACTCCTTGAAAGGGTTGACAGCTACCAGGATATCACCAACGTAGGTCTATCAGGGTAAATGTTTGAAAAAATGAATGAATTAATAGATATAAGCCTACTGGATAAATCAAATATTAAGTAGATCATATCTCTCTACTCCAGTATGCTGTTACAGGGATCATACTACTGACTCCTTTAATGATGATGTTCCTACTGTTTCATATACTGCATTATAAAATATTTTGTTATTCACGTTATCAACTGTTTCACATGAGAATAGGATTTTGCACATTAATTGTAGAACATTCTACAATTTCAGTGTATATCAAGAACACAGATAAAATTATTTTACTTCAGGGCTGATAAAGTGCTATTTCTGTCACCTTGGATACAAAATTTCAACAAGAGCCCTTAATTCACATCAATCAATGCATATATACACCGGTAATATTCTTACAATATCTTTATGCAATTCAAAAATAAGCTGGTGGAATATGGGCCTACCAGAGGTTATAATAAAAAACTGTATATCCCAAGGTTAGTCTCAGAGAAACATAGAAATTTTTTTGACATGAGAATGAAAAAAGACTGGAACAGTCTAAGTAACAATATAGTTAATGCACCCAGCGTCCACAGCTTCGAAAGTGGACTTGATAAATATTGGAGAAGTGAATCAGTGAAGTATAAGTTTGACACTGATTCACCCGGTCTTGATCCTGCCAACCTAAAAAGATGACAGAACCTGGATCTGAATATAGAGACTTGAGCCAATCAGAAGCATCCATAAGTATCCCAAAATAAGTAATATATACTCACATAGATAATATCTCTGCTGTATCTCAACATGAGTTCTTGTAGAATCACATTTTCAGTCATTTCTGGCAACATGGCAAGATCATCACTCTTAATTGGGGATGGCAGATACATCTAACACACAGAAATATATAAAGAAAGTTAATGTTAGATATGTAATTGCACATGTATGGTTTGGTAACTTTTTTTTATTGAGTGTATACCAAAGCCTCTTAAAAATATGAATCTTTCTGAAGACAAGATACCAAGATTATGCCGTAAATTCATGTTAGGTGTGCAAAAGTTTTAAACCAAGTAAAAATAGGCACTAAATGAAAAAAAAAATCCTTCATACTTCATATAGTACCCCCTAGAACTATACTAACCAGGCATCGTTTTTTTTATAAGGATTGCAAACAAAGCATAAAGAGGAATTTCACTTTCAATTAACCCGTTGCTTACTGGTGCCAGGTGGCCACTATAATGGAGTCTATAGGATTGAGACAAATTCAGTAGTCAACTGGTTAAGCCCTGTACGGAAGTTAACTAAGCGTTTCTTTTCTTTCACATGGGTCTACTCATAAGTTGCAATTCCCTCTATTTAGGATTCATTGCAATTCGCACTGCAACTATATAGAAGAAAATATTTGAAGCAGATATTAGGAATATACCATCAAGGAACTCCAAGCTTAGAGAACATGACTTTTTTGTTGAATAGTGTATTTAAAATTTTAAAAAATCAATCATACTAAAATTTGAAATAGACATGTGAAATGTAAATATGCAGGTCATAAATTTAGAAAATGAAGGGTAAAAATATATGTGTGACTGAGGAATGTTTAAAATGAGAAAAAAGATCTAGATTATACAAGATTATAACAGAGATGGCATGAATCCATACAAGAAATATGAATTTCAAATGCTTTGATACTCTATACAGGCTTGTTTACTTAATATTCAGTGACATACCCCTGCAGTAAACCCCCACAAGTAAAATTGTCTTTTGTGAAACCTGGCAGCAGAAAGGTGTGAACCAATCAAATTCTTATAAAGTTAGTACAAAATATGACATCACGAGTACAGCCTGCACAGCTTTGGGCAAAACTCTCCATTTTTGAGCCTGATTTAATATTGATGCATACCGCACATCTCATTATCATAAGTGGTGCAGTTTATGGCACATATATGTGAACACTAAAAATAGCATGGATGTTTGGAGTGGAGGTCTGTCACTGGATATGTGAATAAGCCTTAATGATTCTGTTTATCTTTCAACAAACTCTTTGCAGTAATGGTTTTCCTCCTTGGTATTTTCTAACTGATGGGGGGGGGGGCAAGGTGACTAGGCTTTGCGATGTGATTCAATGTTGTGTTGATGGAAGTCTTGATGAATTTGTTAACAATGTTAATTAGCAAATTGCTGTTCAAAGTTAAGAAACAGATCTGATGACTTCTAAACATGTCATCTGCACTCTGAAAATATTCAGATAAAAGAAGTAATCACAGTAGGAAATTATGCTACTGAAAGAAAGAAACAAGTTCTGTAGGTTTTCTCATTTTGACAGCGATAAAATCCAAGTTGAGTTTAGAACAGTGCATAGAAATACTTGCTTATCAAAAAACTGCAAGCATAACTTCTAGTAGATTTGCATATTAAGTTGATTCAAAACTAGAACTATATTTGAAAGTCATGGCTGCATTTGCTTGTTAGTATATCATCTGTTCGGAACCAGAATGGCATTAATTCATATTTTATACAGACTTAATGCCCTTCTGGCTCCTAACAGACAACATAGACATGTATGTTTGGCAAGATGGCAGGGTGGGGATTCAGCATGAATTTCTAAATGGGATTTGGAATGTCATGAAATTTACATAAGGTAACTTTAAAAGCAAAATGGAGAGGTGCGAAAGGATGCGTCTGGAACGCCAACAATTCAGACAACAATATCCATCTTGTTTTCCTTACATATCTTTTTGCACCTTGAGGTTTGACTAAGCTACCTAACCATCAAACTTTTCACTCATGATGGTATATTTCAAAATGAAAACTCATGACTAGTAACAGGCTGAAAGAGGATCATTTTACTTTCAAAACCGAATTAGCCTACAATTTGTTATCCTAAATCCTGAAGCAGTACTTAGGCTAAAGAAGAAGTTTCATTATTAATAGAACTATCTACATGTACATGTATAACTACACTTATTTTAATATTTTACTACTAAAAAGCGGATGAGCCATATAACAAGTCTTTTAAATGTTTGTAAGTACACACAGGAATTTTGTTTTCATGGTTTCGCATGTTTGGGAAAACTCATAAAAATGCTACTTCTAGATCAGAAGGTGGATGATTATAATGGCAAAACAAAGGAAAGGAAATAGAATGTTTACCTTTTCACTTTTCTTCTTCTATTTATCAAAAATATAACAAAGATAGATATGCAAAGAGAAAATTATATTGGCAACTTTGTGATAAAATGTACAGACAATTCTTAATTTGAAATAAAAAGATAGGCCAAATAACCCAAATAGAAGTAAGATTAAACATTATTTAAATCATAACTCCAGAAAAAACATAAAATCATAGTAAAAGAAAAGGAGACAAGTAGACATAGAGGAAAAGAGAGAGAAAGATGGGGGGGGGGGGGGGGGGAGAGCATATATTGTAGCAACTCACCAGTCATGAATTATTTTCTGAAAGTACATCATTTCTCTTTTTTCATAAACAAATAAGATTTCTACCTGAATTCATCAGACATCAGTGTCAGGTAAAATTACATGTAGATCTTATGCTCATCTAAACCCATCTAAACCCATCTATCTACTTCTATTTCATTTTCATCCAGTTTAGTCTAAAATGTCTTCCAGCATTGGGTCACTCTATTAGTCTGAGATCTGTGAAAAAATGTTAATCTTATTCCAAAAGAACAACCACTGAACCTGTTTACATTTCCAAATTATCTTTTGAAAAATAAAAATAAGTCCTCACCGAATCATCTTCCTTCACTACTTTCAATCCTATGCCCTGGAAATTCTCCTCCAACTCCACCTCGTTGACTGTGGGGGAGCTATCACCTTCATCCTGTAGCCTAGTCTCTGCTTCATACAACTGGTCTGTCTTGGAGAGGGGTGTGGCCCTTGATCGTCTGAAAACAGGAATTTTAGGAATTTGACTTTAGTCTCTTATATACAATTTATTTCAGCCCATAAATAGGTATCAGGTACAACTGGAGGAACATAGAAAATAATGGCTAAGCTGTGTTATATGAATTTCCCCCTGAAGGATGGAAACTTTTTCTTTTATTTCATTAACGATACACAAATGAAAGTGAACGGTCTTTGCTTCAGCTGTAAAGCTGGAAATATACAAATTCAAATTCATATTTATCGAAATAGAATCCTTCTGTAAGGTTTAAACTTCACTAAGTGTACTAACATAGTGCCCAAGTGCACACTTAATAAAGAAAGCACATGATTGGACCAGATTTTGTACCCACATACACTTAGACCCCTTTTACACCAAGCGGCCGCGGCCCGGCCCCAACCGGGCCCCGCAATTTTGTGTGTTTACACTGGAACCGCTGCCGCGGCCTGTATCTAGATTCTTTCAAAGTTTCGTCATAGGAGCGCTCTACAATTTGACAAAGCCTTTTTTATCCCCACGCACCCGGTTTGTAATTCTACAATATTGGTTTTATGACGTCATTGAAAACGGAAGATGGCACCGCATTTGGCCCCGCTCCGCATTTACACCAAAACTGGCCGCGACCAAGACTACCTCCAGAGCTGGGCTGAAATTGGCCCCGCATTTGGCACCGCATTTGATTTTTGAGCTTTTACGCCGCGGCCAGGCCGCAGCCCAAGGCTTGGTGTATAAACCACCCCCAGTTTAAACTTCTTTTTGTGAATTTAGGCCAAAATTGAGCAGAGATTTTTAAAAGTTCTTACAATGTCTTGCTGTTTGTCCCTTTCTAACACAGGTAGGGCTAAAAATCCATGAGGGGGTTTAAACTACTCCAAGGCTTAAACTTTTGTGAATTTGGACCACAATTGAACTGATATTTTTGGTTGTTCTTACAATGTCTTGCTATTGACTCGTTCTAACTCAATCTCTTCATCTAGATCATCAGGGTCTGGTAAGGGTGATGGTGGGCACACTGGATTATAATCCTGATCAGCAGCTTTCAATAACTCTTCAATCAGTTCAGAGGATGCAATGTCTGGAATCAGAAATATTAGTGAATAATAATAATAATGACATTTATAGTTATCCTAGCTGTAATTGCTATATTTTGCTGTGCTTTCTCTTATTATCTGGTTGAACAAACCTCCTGCGATGAACTACAATCAAACCTGCTATAGCGACCACCTGTATAAAAGACCACCCGTCTATGAGACCACAATTTTTGTTTCCCTTGAATCATTTTTCCCATAGAAATGTGTGTTAAAGGAACCTGTCTATAAAGACCACCTGCTCATAAAGACCGCTTTTCTAGTATCCCTTGGAGGTCTTTATGTACAGGTTTCAGTGCAATTAAACTATGTCAGTATGTAACTACATGTATATCGAAAACAAAGAACAAAATTCAAATTAATAAAGAAGAAATTTGAAGACTCAAGTAGATATTTTAGGTTGCAAAAAGTTTCTTGCTGCACATTGAACAACAGATGGCAGCATACTCATTACACAGTAGCAGTGATTTATTCTGAATATTTCATTACATGGAAACTGCCTTGAAATAATCGTATATCGCAATACTGAGTAAAATGTTATTCTTGAAGGCAGAACTAATATTGCATTTTAACAATATGTAAAGATGTAGGCAATTGAATTGTAAATGAGGATTCATGTGGGCTGTTAGGTGGACCAGCTCAATTGTAACAAAACAACAAAATGCACTTGAAAACATAAGATTGAATAAAATAAAAATCAACAACAGGGATATCATTCAAGAATATGTAGAAAGGCTAATGAGAGTTGAATGTAACAAGATTTAACAAGAGCTTGAACTGTAATGACCTAACTATCAAATTACCCAAATAATAATTCTGCCTCTTCTAGCTAGTGTGGAAAAAATATTACACAAGTGAGTTAAACCAGGTGGGCGGATGATTTTTCTAACCTTCCCTAAATATACAGCAAGTAGAAAGGCAAAATATAATTGAATTAATTATCTTGGGTTATTTTCAAATTAGTTATAGATTTTTATAAATACACACCTGTTACTTGAGCCTATTTTGACACACAAGGGAAGCTAAATGAAGACTACATTAACCATGAGTGAGGCCAAGCAAGTAGAATAAATGACATTGATTACATATAAGATTTTGGCAAGTCACCAAATTGATAGAATGCCTCTCTCATTACATACTCACTAATGTAAGATTTCTCTGTTTTTCATTGCACAAAATACAAGATTAATATTCTAGACATTGCTAAGCTGCTATATTGGGCAAGACCCTGGATAGCTTTAAAGAATGGTTTAAGCACAATACTGCCATCCAATGACTAAGGAAGCAACTCTAATTTTGTTCAAAAGTGATTTTTCTTGATTTTGGGAAGGTACTTTTTTGTATACTCAACATGATGAAGAAATCAACGTTATATTTCGATATAAAACAGTGACATATTTTCTTCATTTACTAAGAAACTCATTCTACAGAGTTGCTTCCTTTTGTCATTGGGCGGTAGAATACTGTCATACACCATGCAACATCTTACCTGCAGGCTTCTGTTCCTGTATGCTCTTAAGTCGTGGGTTAGCATTTCTCTTGACCAGTAACTTGACCATCTTAGTCTGACCATACTTGGCTGCAACGTGAAGAGGTGTCAGTCCCTCATCGTCAGCGACATCGATGTTTGCCCCTCTGTCTATCAGCAGCTTGGCAACATCACGATAGTTATTAGCTGCAGCAATGTGAAGCTACGGGATAATAAAATCACAACACTGGTTAAATGGACACCATGAAAACATATTGTGATTCCAGATAGCACATCATATTATAATAAGTATCAAGTTTCAAGTTTATTTACACTCATAAAAAGACTAACAATTACATAAAACAATAAAACTATACCAAAAAAATCAGGCAATTCAATATATAAACAACACGTAAACAAATACACATAAATACAACTGCATACATAATCAAAATATAAAGACATTAATAAATTCATGAGTGGAGGAGCCGGCAAAAGTTGAAAGCTTGTCAAGGCTAGCTCCTACACTGAATTAAACTGATAATGCAAAAAGACATTTACAATAAAAAGGTAACATTTTAATAAGTACAGTGTACCAACAAAGAGCTTTAATTGAGGCAGCCGTGATTTATCAGTGAAGAAAATACAAGGGGAGAACAAGTCGCCAAAGCTGCTAATAAGCTCATGTAAAATGGCAAGAGAGAGGCAGGCAAAAAGAATTAAATTATATTACTTTAAATGTACAATTACAAATCAAATCAGTGCTTCTATCAGTGAACCGACAAGTTTTTCTAGACTGCTGATTATTTACCAGACAACAACATAAAGCTCAAATCCTTCAATCACATTTCCAAAGCAGCATGCCTTTTCTCTTATTTTGACTAACATCATTCAGGACTAGTTAGAGATTAAACTTACAGGAGACCTTGGAAACACATTCTGAAGATGCAAGTCTAAAGAATTGTTTTTCACATTCAATGTCAGAAGGATTTCATCATGTTCCAAAATTGTATCCATCTTGTTCAGAGTTCATTTAATGCTTAAGATGCAAAGAAAATTATTAGCAATCTAGTCATTTCACACTTTAAATCCTTGAAAATGCAGGAATCCAAATATCACACAAAATGTAATTCTTTTCTGAAATAGATATTATACAGTGAAGAAAATCCTTCTTTAAGATCCATTCATTTTAAAACTCTTACAGGCCATAAAGGTGCATGACATCTAGGTTAAAACTGGGAGATGATAGTTCTGCTCTACATCATCAAACAGCGAATGCTTTTCTTTGGAGGCATAAAACTCAGAAGCCAACAATTATGATGGAGCACCTTGGACCATTTCACTTAAAGAAAAAGACGTAATTATACTGATGAAACATTTACAGATGCTTGTTGATCTATTCAATGAAGACAGATCATCATAACATAAAAGCATTTCCAATGGAATATCAATTTGCAGATCTATTCAAAGCTTTCAGAACTACAGCATCGCGAACTGTTTTCTTCCAAAGATGGGGCACTGCAATTTCAGGTACAAGTATTTTGCATCATTACACAGCTTGCAAAAGATATCAGCTATATTATGTATAATGGAAACTGATTCCGAACACTTAGAGGAATGGTGATTCCATATGTTGTACAAAGGCATCAAGAATGATCATCCATTGGCATCTAATCTGATATCACTGCACTGTGTAACATTCATCCAATAGAACTATGACAATTACAATTGTATTTTCCAGAAGCAACATGTGCTGGCTAAATCCCAGAAGTAGGTCTAGTAGTTTTAGAGAGAAAGTTTAATGATATTTAATGACCCTGTATAGAAGCACGTTTTTTAAACAACTCCTAAAATGCAATGAAATGTCAAATATTTCTTGCAACTACCAGCAAGAAGCAAGTTTTTGGGACAGAAGTATTCATAAAAAGGAAATCAGTTTGACCAATAAAATGTCAAGATTACTGTTTCCTCCTACTCGGTAATCTGGGTGATTGAATGATCTCTTTTTAATCCCAATTGGGAGAGAAAATTTACTGTGAAGAATCCTTCTTAGGCTTAAATGCATGATCGAGCTTTTATATGATGACATGCAGATGTTAATGACTTTCCTTGAACTGTCGGTATGCAGCACGTATTGGGGATTCACCAAAGCATTTTTATGGTAAAAGGGAGCAGGAATATTCCTAAATGGAGAATTTCCCACTAAAAATCTGTTAGTAGTGGATATCCTGTGAATCCTGTATTTCGGCATGAAGCTGGGAGGGGATATTTTCATATAAGAGTCATACTCATCCCATCAAGGATTTATAACAAGATTTGGGTGACAATTTTAACTTTGAGGGAGTCTACGAACTCATATATGTATATACAAGTATATCTTGTGACAAATTACAAAAAGGTGGTGTACTTGTGTATGTTTATACTGTAACCTAATTCATATTATACAGATATTGCATGCCTAGAGGTTTACTATAACATTTCATTTCCCTGACGGAGTTATATTTTGCCCAAGGGGTTATATTTTCCCCGAAGCGTGCAGTGCCAAGGGAAAATATTGTCCCGAGGGAAAAATATAGCTTCGGAGGGGAGATGAAATGTTATTTATTAAAGAGATAGATCAGGCAATATCTGTTATATTATAGTCTATATAGATTCGCCATCAGAGTATTGCATTAACTCGCACTGTCTGCTGCAGCTCTGATGTAAAAAATAATAGGCCTACATAATAATGAAAAATACAGCTAGCTCGTGCAGCATGTATACTACCCTTACACACAACTACGCAGCATATTTACGCAGTGTGTGACGTCATGTCGGAGAATATAAAGCCATCATATTGACCGAGGTGACGTCAAACCCAAAATATAGCAATTACGATATTTGCAGCTCTAGTCACGTGATGGTATTTTGACCAATCACTGCTTCGAATCTATTAGGCTTTGTAATATAATAACATGTTCATGACATGCTCATGAATTGCTGACATAAAATACTACAAATATTATGGATTTAGAACTAATCGATATAAAGATACTGATAAGCAAAATAATGATGGCACAGTTAGGAAAACCGTTATGGTGATGATAATAATGATGATGATGATGATAACAACAATAATGACGATGATGGTGATGATATGATAATGATAATGATAATGATGATGGTGGTGATGATAATGATAACAATGATGACAATGATGGATTGTTTGTTTGTTTGTTTGTTATTATTTTGAGATATGTTTGTTAGACATTTGTTCATCTGAATGGTATTCAAACTGTTTGCTTGAGGAAAGTATATAAGTTGCAAAACTGTTATTAAGAACAAGTTGACTCAATATCTTGATTTGTTATGAAAACTTCTGACAATGGTTCATAAATATAATTACTAGTATTCAGAGGCATATCCAAAACAGAATGAAGCTGGCTTACAATGACAAAAGGAAGTAGCTCGAATTTTTTCAAAATTGACTTTTCTTCAATTTGGTGCATTTCTTGTATGCTCTACATAACCCCCAATATCTGAAATATATACATATAAAGAGGAAGCAACTTCACAAATTTCCACATAAAATGGTGAAATATTTTCTTCATTTACCAAGAAACTCATTCTATAGAGTTGCATCATTTTGTCATTGGATGGCAGAATAGACCATAATATAAAATGTGAGACAAAGTACAAGAACCTTCCATCATTAGAGATATTACGGAGATGCATCAGTTCAAGGGAAAGTCCATCCCAGAAGTTTCACTGTTTCAGTAAAAGGAGATGAATTTGATTAGCATTTTAAAAAAAGAAATGAGCAAAATCGGTCAAAGAATAAGAAAATTACACTCATTTACATTCTCTAGTAAATTACTCTCGGCTCTGCAAATCGGCAACACTGATGACATCATATGTGAGCAGCTCTCCATTCACTTTGTACATGAAATTTCACATTCTCTTAATTTTCTTGAAAGTTATACATTTTCTCTCCCCATAGTCAAAGTATGTTATGTAAAAAGCAATTCTTCTGAACATACATTGACTGTGGGGGTTAGAAAATGTGTAACTTCCAAGAAAATTGAGAAAATGTGAAATTTCATGTACAAAGTGAATGGAGAGCTGCTCGCATATGATGTCATCAATGTTGCCAATTTGCAGAGCCGAGAGTAATTTACTAGAAAATGTAAATGAGTGTAATTTTCTTATTCTTTGACCGATTTTGTTCATTTCTTGCTTAAAATGCTGTTCAAATTTAACTCCTTTTATTGAAACAGTGAAACTTCTCGGGTGGACTTTGCCTTTAAACTGTGCACCCTTCAAATATGATTTAACCCATTGGCTACTGGAACAGGGTAACACCTGTACTAAGCCTATGGGAAGAAGATAATTCAGTAGTCAGCGGGATAAAATTATATGAACTCCTAGCTTCAGCTAACAAAGATGAATGGTACCATGACAAATAACTGTAATCTAATGTAAGACCTCCCTCAAAGAGAATTTACCTCTCAAACGCCAATTCTTATCTGGCAAATAGAACTTACAAAATTGGAGGAAAAAGGAGGGTTTAATTTCTTCATTATGCTTTCTTTTTGTATTTTCATCTTCTCTTAGAAACGCAGGCAGGAAGCGGAAAGGTCGCATCGTGTTACAGAATCTTGTTAGTCAAACACTGAGGCGCTGCGGAGGGCGTGAAAATCCCAAGTAAGACTCTCAGACAGGCTTTAAGTTGCTATAGTTACATTTCCTGCTTGCTAATGACCACAAACGAAGTAATGCGGCGTTAAGATGAATTCCGCTGTTTTGTGCTTCATTTAGCCTTGTGTACATGCAGATGGGAAAAGTAGAAACCTAATATTGGCTATTCTATTCTAAAATAGAAACAGAAATAAAGAAGAATGATTGATAATAATAATCATAATAATAATAATAATAATAATGATAATAATAATAATAATAATGATAATAATAATAATGCTGATGATGATGATGATGATGATAATAATAATAATAATAATCTTTCATTACAAAGAGCATAAAGATCGCTTCAATATTTATCTTAGATAACTATTAAAGACTGATATTAATAACTAATTACATGAACTAAATGCTGTACTGCATCAGTCACAGACATGTGATAAATAAGACATCAATATCAGCATGACCATGAATAAAAATATGAAATGATAATCCCTATCACATCCTGGGAAAAAAAACAGGGTGTGTTCTTGAACTCTGTAGAGCCCTGAGCTTGTGGTCAAATATTTGGAGACAGAACAAAAATACTTCTCCGGCCTTCGTCTTAATCATGCATGGAGTTCAACGTCACCGCAATAAGTTCGCAGCATGAGCGATGTCATGAATAAGAACAAACGCATGCTGAGTGTTACTTCACAGTTGAATGACAAACAAATCATTGATCCTTCCACATATGAATATAATTTTTGCTTTTATGTGAGCATGTCGAATGTCATATATCAAAATCCTATTCACATCAGTCTTCTAGTTTCATGAACCACACTTCAGAGTGGTTTCTCAATGTGAACGGAACATTGCACTTGGCTAGAGGAAGTTGAAAATAAAACATTTCCAGAAATTCCCAATCGCACTATTTTGACTGGCTAACATCACATGGCTTCTCATAGGCTTATAGATGGCCATGACTCCCCCACATAGCATCCTCAAAATAGCCTGCTAGCTCTGAAAAATTAGGCAGAGAATTTCCATGGGATAAAACTAGACTCAAAAAGTATCATTTCAAGCCTCCATATTCTGATGCTATTTTCTAAAAAAAAAATGAAATGCCGCAGAATTAACAGGTGCTTAAATATAGCACGTTTCTTTCAAAGAAGTAAAAATGGCAAGGACTTTCATTTCAAAGACGTCATTCATACATCTAAGAAATCTAAATTTCTCTCTAAAATTCTTCAGTGTTATCACTCTTAGAACTAAAATGTTAAATCACCATTTAAAAGGTTGGAATCCAGCATGTACAGTGTTGAATCCTACATATTCAAAGTGTTAATCTACCATATAAAAATGTAGTCACTCCTCCACCCTTTTTAAATGGTGATTTCACATTTTAATTTTTAGAGTGTAAGATGTAAGTTGAATATGCACTGATTTGGAATACAGTTACACTTTCTAATAAAATATGAGTTTGAACTTGTGTTTGCTTGGGAATTTCACAAGTTCCTCAACAAGTATATGTAGTTTACAAACTTGACATGGTAGTTCATCAAGTTTATGAGAAATCAATGAATTTTGGTACTTCCAAAGTAATTTGCTTAAGTCTGCTAGATGGCTCTCTATTAGGGTAAATACAAAGATTCAATTGAAGATCAAAGTTGCTAAGTATTCTACTTAACTGAGTAAAATACTTAAAAATTATGGCTTAAAGGAGAATGCAACCCAGACATCAGTGTGTTTCCAGTGAATGAAGAAAAACAAGAAGAATAAACAGTGAAAGTTTGAGGAAAATAGGACAATCTGTTCAAGAGTTATGAACTTTGAAAGTTAAGTTAATCCCTGTTATAGTGATCCTTAAATTGGCAACTTGGCCAGCAGCTGTGATGTCATCATGGACAACTCTCCATTCATTTTGTACACAGAATTCAACATTTTCTTTATTTTCAAGAGAAATAAAAAATCTTTTGATTTCTTGTTTGAGTATGACATGGCTATGTCAATTCTTCAAGTATATTGGGAAGAATTATGTTGATTCCTGACTTGAAATTTCATATAAATCAATTTTTTTTTAAATATTGTATACAAAATGAATTGAGAGTTGTCCACAATGACATCACAGATGTTGGCAAAGTTGCCAAGTCAAGGATCCTTATAATAGGGATTTAGTGAAACTTTCAAAATTCATAACTCTTGAACAGATTGTCCGATTTTGCTCACACTTTCACTGTTTACTCTTCTTGGTCATCTTTATTCACTAAGAGCACACTGATGCTTGGGTTGCATTCTCCTTTAAGTACTGAACTGAATATTGGGCATGTATTAGAGACAAACTGTTCTTCAAGACCATATTTATTCCTTGTTTCCTGTTCAGATTTTCATTGGTGCAGATCTTACTGAATCCTGTCAAATGAGACCAACTGCAGAAAAAAACCAGCTTTTTCTCTGTCCCTTGTATTTCCATGCTCCTACACTTGGCAATTACAAGTAATCAAAGAATGTATACTCACCAGAGTGGTCCCTCTGTCATTGACAGTGTTCACATTGCCACCTGTAGCAATGAAGTCTTTGACATCAGCAAGCATCCGCTTCGCTTCCTTCTTCTTAATGTTCTTGACGGCAACATCATCAAATCCTAGCAAACACAAGATGACAATGAAATATTATTGTACTTCAAGGAAGAATTTACACATTGTTTAAATGTAATGCTGCCAGCCCAATACAAGTCTGCTAAAGAAAGGGAAGGTTTCCTGTTCAAATGAAGCAATGTTCCAAAGTCAAAGCTGGACCTACACCATCTGGATGAGACCACTTAATAAAAACATATCAAGCATCCCTGTTCGATCATTTGATTTAAGGAATACATAAGACAATAAATAAAGGAGACAGTTCAAGAGGACATCTCATAAAACAAAAAAAGACAAAACAAAAAACACTCAAAGTGTCTATCAAAAATCTCTGTATTCAGTTGAAAAAAAAAGATATGGAAGGCAGTCCACTTTCCTACCTTGTTCTTGCCTGTGTATCATTTCCTGCTCATCAATCTTACACTGAACCTCAGTCTTACTACGACAAATAAACACTCAACATGAGCCATACTAGATACCAGGCTATGTAAAATGTTTTAAAATGCCATTTTACTTCTCCTCTGCAAATGTAAATCATTTCTCTAGGTACATCTTGTTTTTTTTGCTGTGAGTCACAGAAAATGACGTCAATCTAAAATGACTTCCGACCTTCCCACCCTTCTTCATGAATAAATACAGGGTTTTAGAAAAATTGAAGAAGAGATACAAGAGGAAAAAATTCTACTGAAATATTGACATTATAAAAGCTCATCTTTATCTACTTTCCTACCCCCCCCCCCTCCTTAGAAGAAGAAAGCGGTTGGGCCCAAGATATATGAACCATCCCAGTGTGATTTTTTTGTGGGAATGAAAAATAAAGAGAAGAGAGAAAGGAAAGAAAATTAATCAAGCCAACCTTTAAAAAACCCAAAGGAAGTAAAATAAAGGCAAGAAGAAATCTTTAGGTTGTAAAATCATCCTCCTTAAAATACTTACTAGTTCCTTTCAAAGTCTTCAACAACAAGAAAACAGGAGCACTGTATTCTCGAAACATGTAAGTCTTTTTTGCAGATTCCATTTTCATTCATTAAATATCAATCAAAAGTCATTTTGCTCTTTTCACCAATTAGAATACCCTTTTAAGCTTTCCTTCTGCAGTCTTGAAATTGACAAGTATATTAAAAGTAAATCCAAATCAGCATGAAAGCCCATGAAGCTTGTAAACAATATACAAATTGGATTCAGAACTGTGAGCAGCTTAAAGATGCTGGCTGTAAATAATCCTTGATGGGCATTTGTAGAAGATGAATTAAATGTTCTCCAGAAATCATCGCTCCTGGCTATTCTTAAGTCCGCTTGCTGTATCAAAAGTGAGTTCAACTCTACAGCTGGTACAATGTTTATATATCTCATATCTCTTGAGTAAAAGCTTTACACAAACACCTCTCGAAGGTGTCACAACTTCTTCTTTTTGTGAATCCTCTACTTCTGAAGTTCCCCCTCTGTTTTATAATTAGCCTTGTTCTTGTTCTTGAGCTGTTTTTTCCTTAGGTTTCGAGTCACTCTTTGCACCTCCCCCTCTTCGAGCCACCACCGCAGAACAGCTGATGGAGACATATCTCTATACACCATCATAACAAGCACGTATACTCCTTAAGTCTTAGTTTGGGGTTAAAAATTAATTGAGATTTTCTTCCTCCCTCTAAGTTTCGTGCGCCTGTGGTGAAATCATCGGAGGGATAAAGGGGTGAGCTTGAGGTGAAAAAAAGGGGATAATGGGTACAGTCTCAAGGATTAAGGAACTAGTGAGAATGATATGAGGGTAAGGGTTGGGGGGTTAACGAGAGGTGAGGGGTAAAAATACGGGTTGGTTGTTTCTTGTCAAAAATTACAAGAATGAGATTTAAAGTGTACCCATCATTTGTGTACAACTAGTATGTGTGAAAAAAACCTAAACTTTATCCTATTCTAGGAGTTAACAGATAGGTGCTTTTTGAAGGTTTCCATGGTGAGAGGATAAGTTACAGGTTAATGGTAGCACCATGTAAGAGTTAATCCTTAAAAGGACTGTCTTGTATGAAGATCAGAGACTCCTGATGACGATCAGGGCATACTGATCGAAATGTCAACTCAAATCTTTCTTTAAAGAGAGTTCTTTTCAGAACTAATCTGAAAAAAATCTAAATTTGAATGTTAGTTCTTTTAAGAACTACTACATTTCAAAAAAGTCAAAACAGTCCTTTTAAGGACTGACCCTTACTGTAATGAGTTAACAGTTACAGAGTTTGAAGAAAATAAAGGAAATCTTAGACCAAAAAGGGTTTCCATAATGTTGCAATTCATGCCTGCGCCTACACATACTTTCTTGACTAGTGTACTCACTCGTCATTTTTTTTTATAGAATACTTGAAGCTCATCTTTTGATTATAGTACAGAGAATTTGGAATCCTGACATAGAGGGCAAGTGTTTTCTAATGATGCAAGGGTTGTAAAGGGAGTCAAAGAGAAGAATTAAGAGAGGTGCATTAAGGGAGGGGTGATTGGATCACTTGAAAGGATTTAGGGAGCAAGTATGAATGACCTGGGGTTGGGATCAGGAAGCAAAATGACTTTACCAATGACTTGAATATGGAAAGCCAAATAGGATTCTCAATAATATTGAATTGCATGAGTTAAATATGAAATATCTAGGTAGATTAACATTATTATCAAAAAATGCAAAACATTTTTTGTGATGTATAGTTTTACCAATAATTAAATTGAGACTACAGGAAATACAGACACACTTTGTTAAAACAAGAGAAAAACTATGGGCATTCTGCTTGGCTGTTCATAGTTCACTTATTCTTAAGGTCATGTGTAACTTTGCACACAGCTTTGTAACCCCCCCCCCCCCCCCCTCCAGTTTTATAAGTGATCACATGTGAGTAGCAGCCACTCTTTTCTTTCAGAACTGAAAATGATCATGCATGTTCTTTATTTTCTCTGCATACTTTTCTTGTCAATTTGTCCATGAAACAGGAAGAAGCAGTGTCTTTACCACTGGGCAAACTGATTAACTTTGACTTCCGGTGATCCTCCCTCCCAATGCCTTTGTTCTCATCAGGACGGGAAATTGTTCATCTCTCAGGACAAAAACATCAAGAAAAATATGCGGCTCTCGTGAAAGAGATAATCCATGGGATTCATATGAATCACATGATCAAGAAATAAATCATTCACCTTTTACTGTTATCTTTTATTATTGATATTATCAAGTTCAGAGGTTCACAAGTTGAAACGATCTTGACAGAATTCATCAGAGATGACTTCACTTTTTGTTAGAATTTGAACATTTTTCTTAAATTTAATAATATATATATATGCATTTCCTACACTTGATGGAAACCCAAAATGAATGACAAGGTAGCATCGTAAAATGTGGTGGCACGAAAAAAGACATTTCCAAAAAACAAAATGCGCGTTGTTTCTAATATGTTTTTTGGTTCCAAATGCATCTTTTTGTGCCACTCATTTTTGCTTAGTCACCTAATAATGACATGATAATAATGTTTTATCTGCTTAAACTTTGAAGGCAAGATTAAGCTGTTCAAATCTGCTTATAATGCCCGACCTTTAGATGAACTGATTTCTTAATATTTCAAGATTCAAGATTATTTATTAGTCCATGCAAGCATACATTAGAAATTTTTGCTTCCAATGGTTTTTTTTAAAACGACAAACAAAACTAATACAATTCATAACAATGCAATAAAAACAAAATAATTGGGGGTGGGGGAGAAAATATAAAATAACGATCATTTTTCTTCCTAATCATTACAAGCCACCATAGATAAAGGCTAGACTGAGTATCTTAATCCTATAAGATGGCCCTTTGTCTGGAATGACTCAAGACCTAGAATAGCATTCATGTGGCACAATTTACGACAGTCGTTGGTGGGTGTGTTTGACAACCTTGACAGAATTCGGTCTAACCCTCTGTCTTCTCCGTCTTCCTTCATCAATCAGGTGCTCGGAGTAATTATTATCTTCATTTTCAGAGCTTATTTTGAAAGTGAATTCTTTGCAGAGGGCAATCAGAACAAACCTCAAACCAAGTGTAGAGGTTCATGGAAAGGATGAAAAGAAAACCAAAAACCCGACAAATTATAAGAGAGCATCTAAACTAGATAGACAGTTTCATATGCTACAATTTCATCAAATATTGACAGCTTGGTATGAGCACCCCTTCTTACAAAGCCAACTCTAGCTAAGCTACTAGTTTCAGTGCTCACAGCATTCAAAGTATTCTCTTCCTACCTTGCATCCATTTAACATCCGGATGGAGAGAGGTAAACACAGATTAATGTGTTGCTAACTATATTATATGAATTATAATATCTAGAGGTGTCATGGTCTAGGGGATATGTCTCTGGACTGCAGATCGATCACAAGGTATAGGGTTTGAATCCCAACCTGGGACTAATGCCCTTGGCAAAAAAATAGTCTACATTTGCCACTCTCCACCCAGGTGTAGAATGGTACCTGATATGCATGAGTGCTAGTTGCTCACATAAGCATCACAGCATGACAAATATAGCGCTATACAAATGGCCATTATTATATGTATTGTTTTAAACTGTTGTATACTAATGGCCGTATCTCACTGGCAGAGATGTCATCTTGACATCATGGATAAACTGATGGAGATGTCTCCGAGACCTGCTGGAGACTGGAAAGAGTCTAAAAAAAAATCAAACATGTTTAAATTTTCCACGACTCCCTGGAGACCCGGCTAGTCTCGCATAGATGTCACAGGGACATCGCTGAGACGTCTCCGCAACTAGCAGAGACTCGAGTCACAAACGAGTCGCGAACTAGTTTCCAGGCTGGTGAGATACCCCCTTAAGCCCTAGATAACTCAAGCTAGGGTCTATGAAAAGTGCGTGTTATACCAAAATCAAATCATGTTCAACGGGTGACTCTTACCGCTGTCTTTCATGTGAGTCTCAATCACCATCTTGGTTTCTGATCCAGCCGGTGCTTGGTCAGATGGGAGGTTGCCATCGATGTCAATCACAGTAGGGTCTGCTCCATTCTATGAAATATAACAAAGATGACATGAGAGGGCGGCATAGTATTTGATCGTCTTGAAATCAAGAAGATTCTATTGATTTGAAACAATTCCTTGGCTCTCCTAAATAAAAGTTGCATTTTTCAATTATCTGTTCACTTGTGGAACCCTTGAACAGGTCAATGTTTCTAATGATTTACTATGCTCACAAAAATATTTACATTCTCTAGACATACCACCTCCAGAACAGTGAAAATATGTTAACCCCATCAAAAAAACGTCATCATATGATCTGTATATTGTCTATTCGAAGCCAGAAAGGCCTTAACTCATATCATTTTTTATACAGACTTAATGCCCTTCTAGCTCCAAACAGACAATATGCAATTAATAAAATGTTACATCCCAGAGCGTGTTAGAAAATGAGTCAGACTGCTATCCACTCAAGCATTAACCAACACAGAGCAACATTGTGTCATTCAGCTGTAATTGCACAACGTTTAGATTTTGAAGCCAGACAAAACATACTCACCAATAATTAGTCAGTACTTCTTTAAATAAGAAAATGCAACCATAAGATGATACATTTCACAAGAATGACATGACATGACATAAAGCTCTTTGCTTCCTCAATGTAACATCAAAAATCCAATAATGTAGTCTAAGCAGCCATTACAGGCACATATGGTTATGGAAGTGATGAAATATTGTATTGAGTGTGAAATGCAGCCCTCTTCTAAACTGCATCAATCGACAGTCATAATGGGATAATCTTATTTAAGGCATGCAGGTCGGCCAGATTGCTCTAATTTTGTCAACAGTAGGAGAAAAAAAGAACAGGGAAGTGATGATGAGGTAATGAGAAAGGTTTGAGAAAAAGGAAGAGAGAAGATTGTGAGAGGGACATGATCTGGCATATTTCATTTTCAATTAAGTAATTATTTAATTAGTAAATAGTTCAATACTGAACAGACTTACGTGTTTAAAATGGTATATAAATAAAGACATAATATTCATACCACCTCCTTTGCATCCCTTATCAAATATTCTATTACAATCTTTTAAGTTTCAAAAGTTGTTGGCAAATTCTAAATTTGAATAACTTTTGTAATTTTGCTTTCATGGAAGGAAATTTTCTCAGTCCCTGTTACCATATGTCAAAGAGAAAGAGCATTTGTGTTAGCAATATCACGATCTGAGATTTATTTTTAATAACTTTTTGGCAAACCTGTTCAGGTTCAAGAATTTGGCCTTTCACACTGCGCCATAATGTCTAAAGGAGAAAGGGAACTGAAATTGTTGTCATATTTTAAGAATTCTTAAGCAACAGGTGAAAAAAAGGAAGAAAAAATTAGCAAGAATTAAAAAAAAATCCACATAGATCCAAAGATTGAGATTTGAGAATGAGATAAGGAAAAAAGAGAGGGGGAAGGGGGAGAGAGAGGGAGAGACAGAGAGAGACAGAGAGAGAGGGGGGAGACAGAGAGAGAGAGAGGATTGAGGGAGAGACAGAGAGAGAATAGATGATAGTGGAGAGAGGAAGTGGTAAAGGAGAGGGGGACAGAGAAAATGAAAGACTGGAGGTAAAGAGAGGGAGAGAGTTAGAGAGAGTAAAAACAGACAAAAGGGTTAGACAGAGAAAGAGGGGAACAGAGAGAAGGAAAGATTAAAAGTATAGAAGAGAAGGGGAGAGTTTAGAAAAAGAAAACACACAGAAGGGTTAGACAGAGAGGGGAGAGATCACAGGGACAGAATAAGAGAGGGAGAGAGAGAGAGAGAGAGAAGGGAAAGGGAGGGAGAGAGAGAGAGGAGAACAAAGATTAGAGGGAAAGAGAGAGGGGAGGGTTTAGGAGGGGGGAAAAACAGAAATTAGACAGAGTGTGTGTAGGAGAGAGAGAGAGAGAGAGAGAGAGGAGAACAGAGATTAGAGGGAAAGAGAGAGGGGAGGGTTTAGGAGGGGGGAAAAACAGAAATTAGACAGAGAGTGTGTGTAGGAGAGAGAGATAGAGAGAGAGAGAGAGAGAGAGAGGAGAGAGAGAGAGAGAGAGCATGACAGAGAGACAGATAATTAGAAGAACCACAAAATCCTGTCCTAGCAACTAATGAGGTGAAATACACAATAAATGATCTAAGCAACCACCAATGTCTATATTTACAATGCAGTTAGCTACCAGAAAATAAACTCTGCTGCCCAATAAATTTGATAACAATCAAGGTACACTGCCCTTTGGTTTTAAGATCTCAATAAGAAAACTACAAGATAGAGAAGGAGTTAAGTAAAGAAAAACAATTACATGAGAAAAATGCCAAGAGCTCCTAAGCTATCCTGAAAAAATATTTGACATATTCAGCATCAAGATATCTACGCATCAGACTCAAACTATTCAAAGCTCTAAAATTACTACAGTGATATTGTATGACAAAACATGAAAACAGGTATCTCCTCACAAGCAAGTGACATCTTCTGTTTATCAAATTTATTTCACATGCAACAAAAATTTATAACAACATACTACATTTGAACTTAAAGACATTGGCTAACTTTATGAGCAGCCGATTTCAAAAATTCTCAAACTAAGATGAAACATGTGTATGAGTATTTGTATCGGTACCCCAAAACCCTGAAACCAACCATAACTTGGAATGAAAAAGTGTTAGTAAGACGCAAACTCCGATTCAATTATTTTTTGCTCTCAGAAACAATAAATAAGAGGACCGTTTTGCTCGAGTCAAAAAAGACGTTTATCTGCCTCCCTCCGCAAGATACGCCAATACACACAGCACGGTCCGGTGAGACATACGCGCATGCGCACTCCTTACGTCTATTCTATGCAACCGACCCATACATGTATATATTTTTCAAACATTGGTTCACATTTCTAATATATAAAAACACTTCCTATGGATATTAATAATAATAAAATTAATAATAATAATAATATGCAACATTTATATAGCACTTAATACAATTGTTTCTAAGCACTGCATATCATTACCCCGGCTTTAGCACGGCTACCCTGATCAGGCGCTCAAGCATTCAAGGAATTTCTTCCTACCAGGTACCCATTTACCACACCTGGGTGGAGAGTGACAAATGTAGATAAACGTCTTGCCAAAGGACGCGAGTGCTGCGGTGGCATTTGAACCCCGGGCCCTGTGGTTCAAATTCCGGAGACTTATCCACTGATCCACAACACCTCTACTATTATACTTAGAAACTTTCAGACTGGTATTTCCATGCTATAACCCTTATATTTATCACATTTTCAAGTAGCAAAATGAGTATTTTTTAAATTACAACAATGTTAACCATGCCTTTAATATACAAATGCAGGCAAATTTAACTACACACTTACATGTAACTAACTAGTGCCCCCAATTTCTACTTCCGGTTCTTCTCTTAGTATAACAAATGTCAATGAAAAAAAAATCAGACTATGAATCATGGAAATGATGAAATCCTAATATCAATGTACCATAACAGAACACCTAGCTTAGAGTGGGTTTAACAAGTGAAAAAATAACTATCTTGCTTTCTATTTTGAAACACAAGTTAAACTCTGATGAATGGTTTTGGAAGTTGTCAGTTTTTTCATATATTAAAGCTAAAGTTCTGGTTGTGCAACCATAATGTGAAAGAAACTGTGCCAAAGCAACTGGGTGAGTTAGATAAGTTGTATAAAACATATATGCCTAGCGTAAAATTTAGAGATTATTTAATTGATGAGAAATTTACTTTCCCCAAAAGGTACATAACTGTTGAATGAAATGAGTATGCCTATATGGGACCACATGCAAATCTGGCACAAATGTTACCCCTGAACTTTTCAGCTTTTTCTTGTCATTATTTCCAATATAAGGGCATTTGAAGAGCAAACCATTCTAGGAGCCATTTCTACTATGATATTCTTCCTAAGTGACATGGAAAGAATGAGAAAGCTCACAAATTATTTTTCACCTTTCCCAGAACTCTAGCTTCTCTTTAACCTTTCATTGTATCATCGGAATCACCAACATACCCTCCAGTAGAAGGGTCATGGAAGCTTTACATCCCATATGAACAATTAGTCTGATCATTCAAGCATATCATGTAAGAAGTAAGATCCTTGTAATTACACTTTGGTTGTTTACAGGTCCTACTGATTTGAAGCTGACCAGGGGAGCATTTCATGAATAGTCTTGTTAGTGATTTTCATTGACAACTGTTATAAGCTACTGAAATCCTTGCATCTGATTGGCTGAGAGCAACTTTGTCAGTAAATATCACTGACAAGACACTTCATGAAACGCTCCCTAGGGCAAAGGTCACCAAGTGTACATATCTAGCTGTGTAGTAAGAGGAAAAGTAAGTCTAACTTGCTACAGGGTTTGATTCTCTGTAGCTGTCACTGTTTTCATCCTTGTTTTTTGATGTTTTGTTTCTGTCATTTCAATGATTTGTTATTGTTCTGAAGATTTCCTGGTGTTTTGATAATTTGTTATTGCTCTAGTGATTTGCTGTCTTTTCAATGACTTGTTATTGTTTTGATGATATGGTATTGTTTCGATGATTTGCCATTGTTGTTTCAATGATTTGATTTTTTTATAACCCATTCGTGACAGAGGTCCACATTTTGTGGTTTGGCCTAATATCTTGATGCAAAGCCCTAAAAATCATACCAAATACGTGAGCAGAAAGAGCAAAAAATTCTACACAAACTGTGCCCATTTTGGTTGCGTCAATATTCATTGTTTGATGCTGAAAATTTTTTAAAGGAAAATAAGCATTAAAATCCTTAAATTGGCAATGTGATAGAAAGTTTAAAATCACTGTTTCCCCCTGCAAATTGGCAACTTTTTGACTTCTCATCATAATTTCTGTCAATTTATATTCATTTCAGATACATGACGTTTCATAAGAAAAATGTAGCAATAAAATAAAAATGTTGGTGTTGCCAATTTGAAGAATAAAAGCTGATCAAATTAGGCTTTAAATAATTCCTGTCAAGAATGGGTTAAATTGTTTTTGAGAGAATTGAGGCTTTACTTGGACTAAAATATAACTTACATTCAGTAGGAGTTGTACAATCTCAGTAGAATCACAGGCACAGGCGGAGTGGAGAGGGGTCCAAAGGTCATCATCCTTTTGGTTGACGTCGGCTCCTCTCTGGACAAGAATCTCAGCAACCGAGAGGTTATCATCCATACAACACTAGAGAGATTGAAAAAAAAAAAGAATAGAGGATGAGAGAAGCAAATATATGATATCAAATATAAATAGCATCTGTAAACTAATTGGAAAAAGATTCTTTAATTCTTAATCATTACTAGATGCACTGTGCACCTCCATAGAACAGATTTGGTGCAATGTAAGTTACTTGTGTTATTATTACTGTTATTAAGATTGATCTAAATATATTCCAATGTATGTTATAATGCAAAAAAAAAAATGAGGAGGAACCAAATTCAATAGGAACATGATTCTTTTATCCAGTATTAGATAAATATAGAATATTGAAACAATGAATTAAAGTAAAAGATAACTAAGGAATGGATTACTGCATCAAGCGGGTCTTAAGAAAACTCTAAAACAGTATGAAGACAGATTTACTAAAATAGCGATAAAAGAGTATATGGGAAATAACACTGATAAAAGAAAATACAAAAAGGCAAGTGTGAAAATGATGTGGAGACACAATTAAAAGAGTTCTTTTGAATTGATACAGAAGCACATGCAAGTTGTGCAAGCAATACTCAAACTGAAATTATTGCATTTTTCATCAAAACTATATTTCTGCTTTGCTATACTTGGCCAGGAAGGAAATGAGTTCTGAATTCAAATTTACCCATTATGATTGTCCACTACACGGTCTCAAAAGCAAACCTTACTTTCATTTCACAGATCTTTATCATGAAAAAAGCAACAACAATTACCACATGCAACAGAATATTTCACCTGAATTAGGTTATTTCCATTATTATTACCACCCACACTTCAATCTTGGAAATTTCATTTTGAAAATTTCACTCCGACTTCTTGAGTCTGAATTACCATGGTTATCAGTTTGGTTGCCATGGTGACAAGGAGGGAATTAAGGCTCTCAGGTGAATATCTATATTTCTAATGCCATCGTATGCAGCAATAAAGAGTATCACTTCCATCACGAGTTCAATGGAGGAAAAAATTAACTGCAACATGTACATCGGCAGGTGAAAATATCAAGGGATTTTGTTTTCCAGTCTGACACCAATACTTCAGAATTTCATTCTTTTTTTCTAAATGTTTCATGTTTCTTAATAAAATTCTTTCCATTTTACATTTAGTTACTGCTTACCACAGATTACTGAATTTCTTAGCATCATTTGATTCTTCTTGTGTGGTAAAATAATGTATAAATAATAAAAATTGTCATCTTGCGTTTCCTTGATTGATAGTTTTGTTAGCTTGATACCCAGAGCACTTTAAGGGGTGTTCAGATATGAGGCGACATTGTGGGGCCACAAAATTTTTAGTGTTCAGATATGAGGCGACATTGTGGCGCCACAAAATTTTTAGCGTTCAGATATGGCGCGACATTGTGGCACCACTTATGTTAATGAACACGCATTCAGAGTGAAATAAAAGAGAACTTTGTCAAAACTTGCGCGACAATCTCATGACAACATATTTTGTACTAAATTTTTAGGAATTTGATTGGTGTACAATTTTTTGCAGCCAGGCAGCAAAAAAAAATGTGTCCTGCCTCAGTGACATTTTTTGGTTGTCTCATACCCCATTGACTTGTACCTACACCAAAATGTTGTAGGGATTTTGTGGTGCCACAATGTCGCTTCATATCTGAAAGCCCCTTTACAGTGCACTTCTTTCCAAACAAAAGGTAAGCATTAGAGTTATTACATTATAAATTTATATACTTCCCAGCAATAACAGAATAATTATTTGAAGAGCCTGGAGGAGATTGTTCCTCATATTTCTGACTAGATTCTATAATTCATATCCCTCTCCCTCTGTCTTTTCTCATTCAATCTTTCTTGTTTGCTAAATCTGTACACTCTATCTTTTCCTGTTTTTGGTTGTTGTTTTTTTTTCTTCTCTCTAGCCTGTCTCCTTCTCTTCCTCCTTTTCTCCTTTTCCTCTCTTTCCCTTTCCCTCCCTACCTCTCCCTATATACATGCAACCATCCCTACCGACTCCTCTCCCTCTCTCCCCCTCCCCTCCCCTCCATCCCATTCCTCCCCAGCGGTGGATCCAGGCAGGGAGCAAGAGGCAAGCACCTCCTCTATTTTTTTAGAATCACTTATTGAACATACATGTTAATATAGCAATATCTAAGAAAATTGTCATCTGCGACCCCTCTATTTCCAAATCCCGGATCCGCGGCTGCTCCCTCGCTCCCTCTAACACATTGCCATCCTCTCTCTCTCTCTCTCTCTCTCTCTCTGCAAACCTAACCTAATCTTCAATGAAAGTTTTTATACCATCTAACAATACCTGATGTAGAAGTGTGACTCCGCTCTCTGATGCTGTATTGGGATCTCCATTCTGATCCAAAAGAGTTAATACTGACATGGAAAGAGAAACAAACATTGAAAGTTAATATTCATAGGAACATGGCCTTATTTTCTTACAAGCTATTTTATACTTCAAATCCTGTAGTTGAAATGAAACAGAAATATGGAGAGGAAGGCTTCTTCCAATATTAACCTTTAACATGTTCATATCAACATTATTAAAATATTAGCATTGTAAAGAAATTAATCTCTCTTTAAACATAACAACAGTGAATGAATCAATTACTACAAGAGAGACCAATAAATCTAGAGCCACAAATATACCAATGAATCCTAAATTAACCTGTAGAGTACTAAAAAAAAAGCTCAGGCTGGAGTCTACTGAAAACGTGTGTTATAGCAAAATCAAATAGTATCCAATGGGTCAACAAACGAATGAAACAATAATGAACTGCTAAATTGAAATATGAAATCATCCATCATTCAGTCAACAATCAATCAATTAATTGATCACTTATTCAGTCAGTCAAATCATATGGTTAAGAAATCACACAATCAAGCAAGCAAGAAATCACTCAGTCAATAATCAATCAATCAATTCATCAATCTAATCATTCATTCATCCATCAAAATCACTATCTCCTGTATCATTTTTCTTTCAAAAAATGAATTTAAAAAAAATTACACCCATATACATGATCCCCATAGAGAGGGAAGTTCCAAAGCAGATAATCAACCAATCATCAAATTTCCTCTTTCTTCAATTCACCACTCTTCAACCATCTCCTGACTTACCAACTGAGGTAGAATGGTCCTTAGACTCCACTGAACAGTCCACTGTGATGTGGTGTGATTTGTTCTTATTGGTTGTCTTACAGGAGCAATTCATGGTCACTCAACACACACAAACTAGAGTCTGGTGCATGAGACTAGTACTCAATGCATCCACTCAAAGAAAAATTATACAAAAAGTTTTCAAATCCATAAGATTCAAAAGCACATTTCATGTCCTGAAAGAAAGTAATTTGCTGGTGAAGATGAAGACAGATTCTTATTCTCAAGGTATTTTTCAAGACATGATGTATTGATGCATGTAGCCCAAGAGAAGAATTTTCCCTTTCACCACTGAATGGTCCCACTGATAGGATGTAAAGCCAAATGTTCTCGATGTACTCCTTTTAACTCACTAGCTCCATAAACAATCCAAGCAAAAAGTGTCAAAATTCCGTTTCTGGCAAAGAAAGAGTTTCACAGCAGTGTTCAACATGGTGTCTATAAAAATGTGGCCTTTATAAACAAGTGGTTGCAGAATGAGGTAAGTTCTTAACATCCTCGATAATCTTGAAAAGTCAGATTCCCTTCCATCTTCATGATCCATACTTATGCCAACACTCTCCAGAGAAGCTTCATTGTGGATATTTTGCACAAGTTTCCCATCACCGCCAGGTGGAAAAGGACGACTGATGCCTTCAAGGGGGATTCATAATGGAGGTTGTATAGCAAGTCTCGTCAAAGTAATATTCTCATTAGAGAATTCTCCAAAGATTTCAAGCTCCTCTTAAGGCATTCTCTGAATGAAACAATGCATGAAATTAAACAATGATTGGTCAGAACCAATGGGTTGGAAGCAACGTCTGATGAAATTCCCCAAAGGCTACTCAGACTGGTATAATACTCATCATGCCTTCACCCATGTGGATTGTGTAAGGAATAGTATATTCATGCTTTCTTGACTATATATAGCTATAGAGCCTCAATCTCTCTAGAAGAGATGAAAATAATGATTTCATGTTACCAAATCACATGCATCTATCATTAATGCATTATTAATACAAAGTACATTTCTTTTGATAGTATAAGCTTACTATGAAAATTGCCTTGATAGGTGATTGTATCATCTTCCAAAATTTATCCCTCCTTTAAATTTTGCCAGATTTCAAATTTTAAGATTTCATTGCTTAGCTGTTGTATAGAAATGAGCTAGAATGTGTAAAACTGACTTGAAATAGTTACAGACAAGAAATCAAAATAATCAAAAATCAAATGGATGATTTTATGCAAAATGTGTTTTTGAAGAAATCAAAATAATCAAAAATCAAATGGATGATTTTATGCAAAATGTGTTTTTGAGGTGGTCAAATGAACAAAGGAAAGTGATTTGATCAAAAAGATTCTATCCATAAAAGCAAAATAGGACAAACTATTTCATTTTCTTTGCACAAATGGAGGGGAAAGCAGTCTCATTGACAATTATTATTTGATAACCTCTTTCACATAAGCAGTAAAGTATTGTCTAAACAAAACATCAAACATTTGCTGGCATTGCTCAAACCAAGACTCTCGTAGAAGTCACAGATAATTGGTGAAGTCAACCTTTGGATTTTAACAAGTTGTCATGGAAACCGGTTAATTCTCGATGAAATTTAATGAAATCAACCTAGAAGAGAGCTTCTCATAATTGAATTCACATCCATATTCATAAGTATCAAAAGAAAATCCTACAGGTAGCAGCTGAAAAGACAGTCAGATATATTCAGTTAACAACAATATTTTAGATGACTAGGTTTCAGTGCTAGCTATGTTCTTTGCTCAGCATGATCTGTTATGACCTCCAAAAGCTGACATTAGTAAAAGGTGAATTTCAAGAAATAACTTCAACATCCTGTCACCATTTACATAACCCACGTCAAGAGAAGCCTGCAGATAGAAATTGCCTTGCCTAAGGACACCCTCAACAGGCAGTGATTTGATCCCGAAACCTCTTGCATGAAAGAAAACTGCATAATCCATAACCAGTTGGGTTCACCTCCAGCATTAACCATTACATCAAGCTGTGAATGGTGGCTATCAAATTAGATCATCGCATATCCAATATTAACTCACAATTATGGAAAACGCAGAGATATATCTAGCACGTCATTAACAAATCGCAATGATGTCACAGCACACCTGTAGAGAAACCGTCGTTATAACGTCAGCTACGAGAAATGATAAGAGCAAAATGTCAGATCTACCATTAGAATCACTGACTGCAATGATTCAACAAAGAAGACTGGCCAGTCAAACAGCATTGTGAGATATTTTAATAAAGGCATACTCATGAAATATTGCGATATGAAAGAAAAAAAAAGTCAGAGGAGCATGACTGAGGCGGCTGAGTACTTAGCATGAAGCAATTAGAAACATCAACAATAAGGATTATTCTTAGAAGATGGTGCACTGATCCAATGCATTATTACAAGGTTGGCTAGTAGTCTTGATAACAAACCTATTTACATGGGTCTAATAACAATCAATTCTACAGGAATTAATTGAGAAGTGTGTTGAATTTGTAGAAACCTTGAAGGCCTGATGATGTGCCAAACGGCATCATACAATGACAAAGAGAAAACATGAAACTGATTTTTACAAGACAGTGAGACCACTGGTAAAAGATAGAAATATTACTTGATTAAAATTAAACCAGGCCTATTAACAAGCCTAGAATAGCTAAAATGACCAAATACCTGCAGAGAATATTATCAAAGTAAATATATAAGGCTGAATCACTAGACTAGAGTGTAAGACTACATGAGGAAGTCACCAGTGAAAGTCTCATTGAATGAGCATACTAGATATTAACCTAAAGGCAAATGAGATTAATAAATGATTCTTGAGGTGCCATATTTTGATGATTCGAACAATATGTAATACTCTACAATATCTTCATCTTAACTCATTCCAAACATATTGCTGAGTGCTACATTTAAAACCATCTTCAATTTTCTTTTTGAATGGGATCCCATCTTAACTTCCACATTTCTATTTGAAATAAGAAATATAACATTTTTATTATGTCTCAGCTCCAATACATAGATTTTTTCATTACATACCATGAGCAAAAAGACCTTTGTCTCCTCCAGAGTCCAGACTATTATTACTCTTGAGGTTATGCATATATTTTCACCTATATTTAGAAAACAGTTCCAGTATTAAAACTATCTACTTCTCATGTTAAATGCAGCCAAATGAAACCTGTAACATACTGAGCAAAAAAAAAAAAATGACAAGCATTTCCCTTTAAAGTTTGCAAGGCTGGATGGTGAAAAATGAAAAGTTTGATTCAAAAAGAAAAATACATTCCGTTTTTGTAAAATTGAGATTGTTTGTCTCTGAAGTTGCCCCAGTATAAAAATATAAGAAATGACATTTTTTAGATTATAATTCATAACTTTTTCTGTGACATACAGTGAGTGAAGAATCAAATGTAAGGCATTTTCTGGGGAGCATTTCATAAAGAGTTTTGTCGGTGATTTTCACTGACTAATTTGCTTTCAACCAATCAGATGCGAGGATTTTCAGTAGCTTATAACAGTTGTCAGTGAAAATCACTGACAAAACTCTTCGTGAAACGCTCCCCAGGTTTCTTACAATGGTGGTGTTACTTTCAAATCGAAAAAAAAAATTTACTTTCAGTGTTTTTTTGCAATCAAACTCTCCAAATAATACCTGTATCTTTGTTCCCTATTGAAAGAAGGACTTTATTCACTCCTGCTGTGTGGTTACATGTACGTGCAAACGTCATACCATGTGCTTGACACATAAGCAAAGAAGTACATGATTCAGCGAAAAATAATGAGTAAAAACTAGTCATAATATCAACATATGATAGACAAGGAGACAGAGGGAGAGGATGGAGAAAGTCAGGGAGAGGGGGAAAGAGAAAGTGATTTTATGCAAATAAAGGAGAGGAGGATTAAAAGGAAGAGAGTCAAGATGAAAAGTGCAATGCATTTCAGAATGAACACAAGAATATAAAATTATAAATAATTAGATCAAAGAAGGGATAAGAGAGAGAAGACAAAGATGGAATCGGAAAAAGGAAAATGGGAAGAAATCCAAACATCATAAGAATATTATAGTATCTTTTTTCACAAATTTCATATCAGAAGACTGATTCAAAAGATGTGTGTTTGAAATTCACAGCTCAATAGCCAATAATATAAAAGAAATAAAAATTGATTGAAGGGAGCAAAAGCTGATAAGAAGTATGAATCAAAATGACTAAACTATTGAGTTAGAACTTGGATAGGCAGAATGTATGAACAGAAAATAAATGGGTGATGAAGTCAAAATAGTGGAAGATGGTTACTGGTCTAATTATGCTATTAAAACCAAGATGTATTGAACAGGTTTTCTGAGATGACATGGTGATGTAGCAAGATCTATCCATCAACTCACGGCAGACAGTCTGTAAATTGCATCATCCATCAAGAGATGTATAACCCCATACAGGAAGGAAAGGAAAAACAGCTGTAGAAATGCCAAGACACCATAGCTTGAGGCGGTAGAACATATCCAAATAGTTCTCAAGAACTCTACAAAGTCTTGGGATAAACAAGATGGAAATTTCATGTCAACTGAATACATTCAGAAGTTGAAATATATTACAGGCTGCAGGCATAAACTCCATATATTTATATTTCTAACAAGTGTCGGACTCTTTTTTGTCAAAAGAACTTAACCATTATGAAAAGTGAAAACTCGTCCCAGAAGAAAGGAAGAAACAGCTGTAGAAATTTCCAATCCACCAGACCCTGAAGAAATACCACATAACAGCTAACCAAAAAAAAAGCAGGAAAAAAATACTGACAAGATGCTTTTTCTATGATGGCCTAATGCCCTATCATTCATATTCAAGAGTTTGTTTCAAGTAATAAAGTACATCTAAGAAGTACACACACTCCTTGACAGTAATATCCTAAAATCAATGAAAAAAATAAAGATATGAATTTGTTAAACAGAAATACTGATACATTTTTAAGGTATCCATTACAAAATATGTTTTTCATTTTCTCCTAAGCCATTCTCCTAAGCATCATTTAATAATTAAAATGTCATTTTCCCCTTCTTTCTGCTACATCAGTTTTCAAATCCTTTTTTATCACAAGTGAACTTTTCTATTTACCATCCTATTCTTTACCAATTTATTCTTCAGTGAGGTTTCATTTCTCTTTAATGAATGACAGCCAAGCTTTCACATCAAGACCCAAGACAATGGATAATTCCATTGTATTTCCAGGATGAGGTCATCGATCATGAATTTCACATATTCCACAAAATGCTCCAATCCCATTACAAGATTTCAATATTTTACTCTATATCTTATTACACAGGGTCAATGATCTACGAAGAAAATCCACATGGCTGGAATCATTCTTCAGGAAAAGCGACAAGTCCACGGATCACAAAGAAATTGCCAGGCGATGATGCAACAAGTTTCCTGACCATTTCAAACAAGCATTGCGACCAAGGTGGGGGCCTTCTAGACGGACTGAACGATACTAACAAATTGATTCATAATGCAGGTAAAGCGACAAGTCCACGCATCACAAAGAAACTGCCGGGCGATGATGTAACAAGCTTCATGACTGCTTCCAAAAAGCATTGCCCACCAGGTAGACAGACTTAACGATACTATTATTAACAAATTCGCTGTATTTAGTTAATCCTCACTGCATGGAGTCTTTTCCTGATGCAGCAGCAGTAGGTGTATGATGATGCTCAAGCTTTCTTCACTTGCTTTCTCGGGAGGAAAGAGAGAAAATTGGTGTAGCCAGCAGGGAAGTGTCTCTTTCCTGATATGATGGTGTGTGGACTAGTCATTAGTGGTACATACACAAACAGATGAGTGACATTTTGGAGGTCACAAGAAGAAGATCCTCAAATGACATTATTCCAATTATTGCAGATCTTAAAGACAGAGTTCTGTAAAAAACATCATTTTCTCAGAGTCATTAGTGGTACATACACAAACAGATGAGTGAAATTACTGAAGTCACAAGAGGTCACATGAAGAAAATCCTCGAATGAAATTATTCCAATTATGTAGATCTTAAAGACAGAGTTCTGTAAAAAATATCATTTTCTCAGAGTCATTAGTGGTACATACACAAACAGATGAGTGACATTAGTGAGGTCACAAGAGGTCAAAAGAAGAAAATCCTCAAATGAAATTATTCCAATTATGCAGATCTTAAAGACATAGTACCTATAATAATTTCTATTTCTGAGAGCATAAGATAATGATATTATTTTATAATCATTACTAAAAATTAGTACAACTGCTACTCCTACTTCATAGTAATCTGAAACTTGTTGACGTAATATGCAAATGTAGCATACAGGATATTTGTTCAATAGTTGAGAGTATATCATAATTATTACATTGTTTTCTAATAGGGCTATAAAAATGTTTCAGGAAAATGATATATTGTACATTTAACTAAAATGCAATGAAATAAATTTCCATTATTGATAGTTAACTTAGAATTTTTGAAACAAAGTGAATAGGTAAAGGAGATTGTTTCCTTCATGATAAACATGATTACCACTGACAGAATAATTATTCTTTCACCTTTCCTTAATTTTTGTCCTTGTCCATATTTCTATTTTTCTTCTCCTTTCTCATTATTTTATATCAGTAGTAATTGACTATCAGCAAGATCCCCATTCATTTATTTAATTCTTCATCTGTTTATCCATCTGACCAAAGTTCCTACCACACCAATAATGATAACACAAAAGTGAAAGAGGGTGAAAAGAAAGTGTTATCTGATTGGTGATCCTTGGCAACTTTTTTTATCAGGATATTTTGTTTTCCATTTACGTGACCAATAAAACAGGAGACATATGATATGGTAATATCATATGGTTTTCTGAAAAGAAGATTTATTGAAATAGGACATACATTATTTGATGGTGGTATCTTTTTTTACTTCTTCTGAGTGCAACAGTTGGTTGAAAATAACCATCAAGTTTGAAGTAAATAAGTTTACTCTTCTTCTTTCTCTGCTATGAAATAAACATTTATGACTGATGAATTTTTTGCTAATGTTCAATTGATTATTTTCACATTGTTTTTGTTAATTGCCAAATAAAAACTACTACTACTAGTATCCATCTTGATTCAAAATTGTTTTTTGCACAAAAACTCACTATTCATAAATCTACTGTTAAGGTAAAACAGACAGATACTATAATCAATAGGTGACGTGCAAACCTGAAGCAATTAAATATGCACTTGAAGGAGTTCTCAGCAAATGCTCTAGACTGACAGATCAATTATGCCAAGACTCTGTCAGTGGGTTTTTCCTTTAATAGATAGCTAATTTCCTCTTGTTAATAGCTCCTTAACAAATCCACTGGGTGAATCACTCAAACATGGCACAAACTAATAATTTTTCTCCTAACATCATATGCTTTCTGTCAGGTACTCTCACTTAGTTTAAGATGCAAGGATAGAGTCATGGAGGGGGGAGGGGAGGGGTAAGGAGGGGGAGGAGATTAGACCTGATTTGTACCACAGAGAAATATGAATGTCCTTAAGTACACAATGCAAGGAAAAGAAGGGGGATAAAAAGGGGAGCAGGGAGACAGGAGGGGTGTATACTTAACACAATTATGACACTTACAAGAGAAATATGCTTCCAAACAACATGAGTACTTTTTCCTCACTTAATGAAAACAAGTTTAACTGAGTTTAGTACATATAGACTATGAATTCATATCTTTCATCCTATATCATTTCTTTGACCAAATAAAACCTTGGGCAGAATGTCACCAGTGCAGTAAGTACAACCAACTACATTTTCACAAAAGATCAATTTGAAATCCGATCATGGTTACATCTGGAAGATGAGCTAACATTTCATTACAAGGAAATGGAGCGAGATCCCATTTGGAAATGAATATGACGATGAAAGTAATGATGATGATGATGATGATGATGATGATGATGATGATGATGATGATGATGATGATGAATGATGATGATGATGATGAATGATGATGATGAATGATGATGATGATGATGATGACAATGATAGTGATTACAATGATAACTTTATGCTATCCACACACACAAATTAAATCAGTGCCAATCCAACTAGAAAGCAACCATTCTCCAAAGAAGCATACAAACTGTTGAGTTAAAGGTAATTTCTCAAGTTCACACATAAGAAAGATGAATTAATTCAAATCATTTAAAAAAACAGTAATCTTGTCAATCCAACTAGAAAGCAACCATTCTCCAAAGAGGCATACAAACTGTTGAGTCAAAAGTAATTACTAAATTCTATGCAGGAGAAAGATAATTGATTCAAATAAAAAATAAAAAAAAACAGTAATCTTGTCAATCCAAATGGAAAGCAACCATTCGCCAAAGAAACATACAAACTGCCGAGTTAAAAATAATCACTGAATTTTATTCAGACGAAAGATAACTGATTCAAATCATTAAAACAGTAATCTTGCAAGCATCATAAGCACATGCACTTATCACTAAATCTGTCTCCTTTCCAAGCGCTACTGTATAATGTGTAAAAAGCGTAATGGTTTTGTAAGCAACAGCCTGCGATAACTCTCACTGAGTTGATATTAAAAACCATTATTGGCACTCAAGCAGCTTGAAGTCAAGATGGCATGAGAGCTTGACAGAGAATGTAGGGAATGGATGGAAGAGGGAAAGCATAGAGCTGTAAGGAGAAAATTGAAAGGGGGTGAAAAGAATTGATGAAGATGGAAAAAAAAGAGAAGGGCAAAGCAACAGAGACAAATACAGATCAACATACATATATTCAACAAGAGAGAAGGAAACAGCATAACTGTTTAAGAGAGACAAAAAAGGAGAAAGGGGGAGAGAAGAGGAGAGGAGAGCAGAGAAAAAGAAGAGATGGAGAAAGATATAGAGAAGTGACAGAGAAAGAGATAGAGAAGTGACAGAGAAAGATATAGAGAAGTGAAAGAGAAAGATATAGAGAAGTGACAGAGAAAGATATAGAGAAGTGACAGAGAAAGATACAGAGAAGTGACAGAGAAAGATATAGAGAAGTGACAGAGAAAGATATAGAGAAGTGACAGAGAAAGAAATAGAGAAGTGACAGAGAAAGATACAGAGAAGTGACAGAGAAAGATATAGAGAAGTGACAGAAAAAGATATAGAGAAGTGACAGAGAAAGATATAGAGAAGTGACAGAGAAAGATATAGAGAAGTGACAGAGAAAGATATAGAGAAGTGACAGAGAAAGATATAGAGAAGTGACAGAGAAAGATATAGAGATACAGACAGACAGGGGTGGAAAGATGTAGCATACTTTTGAAGAGAAAATGATCAATAATATTATCTGGGGATGACCATGATCAAAGTATCTTGATTTCTGCATAGGTATGGTTGCTATGGAAACAGAGGACAAGTGATATATCTTGCGGTATAAGAAGCAACAGATGAAAAGGGCAGAGTTAATTTTGACATTTTCCAGTCCATTTCATGTTTGCAAGCATGTTTAATTTCCTGAATATCCTCTGCATCCTTCATCTTTTCCACAAGCTGAACCTGGCCTAAAGCAAACATACACATCTCTGTGTCTCTTTAGTGCTCACCCCTCCCTCTTCCCTCCATTCTGCTCTCCCCTTACTCCCTCCCCCTTCTCTCTCTCTCTCTCTCTCTCTCTCTCTCTCTCTCTCCTGGAATTTCTATCTCTGTCTCCTTCCTCTCTCTTTTCCTTTTCTTCTTCCCTTATTCCTCTTCAGCCTGATCATTAATCTATATAATAATTTTCTTTTTTTCTGCCTTCCTCTCATCTTTCCTCTATTTTGCAGAAGATTGTTGTGAAGTGTTGTCAAATAGGTATTTACTTTGATTCTTGTGTCTTATGAAAGATGGATGGAAAAACAAGAAGCTATCAATGTAGGAAATAGTCTTGGGTGAAATAAAGAAGATACAGTTACTAAGGAATGAGATGATGTGTTGGCTCAGTAGGTAGAGCGTCCTCCTGACAATCGGGAGGTCGCGAGTTCGAACCCCAGCCGCGTCATACCAAAAGACGTTAAAAGATGGGAGTTGCTGCTACCTTCTTTGGCGTTCAAGAATTGAAAAGGATAGAGCAACGTCGATCTGGCGCTGCTCAGTGGTCCACGATCAATTGGGCAAAAAGAATTTCCTTTCTCAGACAATAAAATTTGGAGATTTTTAAAAATTATTTTTTCAATGCTTCATGTGTCTTCATGTGATTTGTGAAAGCCCTCATACTTCCATCCGCATTTTAAACACTTGAGCTTGTATAATTGTAGCCATGATACACCACCAACACCACCACAATAAACACCAACACAATGAACAACTCTATCACTGACACAACCAGTATTGTCACCATCATCACCACCACCACAACAACAATGACATCTCCATCACTTCCTACACAGTGCACACAAGATAGCACCAATTTCATCATCACAGAATTCATCCAAATAGGATATCATTATCAGTCCAGCGCAACATCACTCTGTGGTATTACTAACCTTCTTTATCATCAAACCTAGCAACCGCATCCCTAAGTTTGTTGCCGATGTCAAAGTTCACCATCACACCTTTACTGTTTGGTGTCTGACGTCTTCCCGAGAGTCTGCGACCTGTCAAGAACAAAAACAAAGAAAAAAAATGCTAATTATTCTAGTACAAAGCTATTTAAAGTGGTCAATACAAATGGTGAACATGGTATCCAATTTCAAGCTTAGAATGCATCAAGAATATCCTGAAAACTAATATTTTCCATCAAACTTAATGTCCACTAGACCGAGCTCAATGTTGCTCCCTTCTGTCAAATTATTTTTCTCTTTTGCTCTGTACCTTGCAGATTTAAAATTGAAAAGCTGATGAATTCATTCTTTATATAATTGTTTTACAGAGTATACATGTCTACTCAACATAAGGAGGGAATATATGAGTGTTGGATTATCTTAAATTAGGGCCGAATTATCGTCTTCTCTGGAATCTTGAAATGTATACAACAAAAAAAAAACATACTTGTAACATCACTGTCATTTTTAAAAAAATCTATATTGTAGATCCATTGTTGCTTTCTTTTCTTTGATCCATTTATGCTATGTAAATGGAAAATGCTTTGTATGTCTTGTTTGTTTTTGTTGAAGGTGAAAATATGATGGGATCAATGAAACTAATCAATAATCTATAAAACAACAAAATCATCAATGAGAAAGTTATGGCAATGCATCATTCACTTACACAAATCTACCGATTTTTCTCTGAAAAGGCTGGTGTTTGTCAGATTTTCCCACCTAATTTGAATACCATTTTATTTACATGGCTCAAAAATATTTGTCATTGTATATCAGAAATGAGATCAAACCATTTGAGACTCACGCCCTCCCGTCTCCTATTCCCTGGCAAAATTTGAGACATGTACAACTTATTGAATCTAAAGCAAGAGCGCACTCTTGTGGCAAATATTTTGCAGTTTTCATATTTTTATTGCCTTCAGCATCATAATATTGCTATGTGCAGGTAAGTTATAGCAAACTCCTGGGGAGCATTTCATCAACATTTGTTGTCTGACAAGTTGTCAGATCTGACATCTTTCCTTGATTTTGATTGGCTGAGAAGTATCGTTACTATGGCAACTGTCAGATAAAACAGACTTTGTCGGATAAAACATCCGACAAGTCCTTTCATGAAACGCTCCCCTGATGACCCAACTGACAAATTTCTGTCATGTGCAACTTTGCACTCTCTCTTTATGTATTTGTTTCTCTGGTGACACCTTTTTTCTTTCTGCTTCTTCTTTCAACCTGCAACATTTCCATGGATGGCATCCTAGACCTGTTCCACATGTGTCTTAAGGAATCAAGTCTTGATGTTCCTAAAACATGGGCTCTACAACAATACAAAAACCTTGTACCCAGTGGCATAGCTAGGATTTCATTTTTTTTGGGGGGGGGGGTGGTGAGCAAGCAAAACATGCAACTTACATATTGAGCATGCAAAGTGCACTCCCTAGGGGGGGAGGGTGAAGGGAGGGGGAGTTTCCCAACATTTCTTTGTCATCTACTTTGTCATCATTCCTTGTCTGCTCCCACTTTTCCTACATTCTCTTACTTTTTTCTCTTCTTGCTCACATTTTTTTTTGGGTGGGGGGCATTTTGAGGGGGGCCACCGCCCCCACCGCCCCCTGGCTACACGGGTCTTTGTACCCTACTGAACACTAAGCCCAAGGTAACTCAGGGTAGGTTCTATGGGAAATGCATGTTATACCAAAATCACGCACGCACCTTTTTCATTGTCAGCCCTCTCCTGTTCATAGTACCTCTTAAGTTGCTCTTGACGAAGCTTCTTACAGACTCTGAGCCTCTGAGTCCTAGGCAGATGGTCTAGGGACCCTGCCCCAGATCCTGAGAGGGAGCCCTGTAGAGTAGTGGCTTCATAGATGGGCTCTGATTGGGCCTGCTGCCGTTTCAGAACTGAGGAGAGAAAGGAAAAAAGATAAAAGAGGTTCATTTTTAAACAGTGATGTTGAGAACTCATTTCCTTATGAATTATCATTTTATATGATGATGATGATGATGATGATGATGATGATGATGATTGTTATTATTATTATTATTATTGCTATTGCTGTTGTTGCTGTTATCATTTATTTTGCACTTTGACATGTTTGAATGATATTAATCTGTAGAACATTATTCACATATGGACCCTACTTTCGCTTGCTTCAGAACTAAGGAGAAAGGAAAAGATAAAAGAGATTCACTTTGAAACAGTGATTTTGAGAACTTATTTCTTTATTTTAATAATCATTCTATATACGATACATGTATTAATCTGTTGAACATTATTCACAAATAGGCCTGCTTTCACTTGCTGCCACTTCTGAACCAAGGAGAAAGGGAGAAGATTAAAGAGATTCATTATGAAACAGTCATATTGAGAACTCATTTTCTTGTTTGAATCATTTTACATAAGATATGAATCTGTTGAACATTATTCACAAATGGACCTACTTTTGCTTGCTGCTGCTTCAGAACAAGGAGAAAAGGAACAAAAATTAAAGAGATTCCCTATGAAACAGTGATCAATCAATCAATAGTGGATGGGTTAAGATATGATATTTATCTCTTGAACATTATTCACAAATGGGCTTTACTTCCACTTGTTGCAGCTTCAGTAATAAGAAGAAAAAGATGAAAGTATCTTCAAAGCAGTGAAGAACATTTTTTTGTTTTAAAAGACTTGTGCACGTTGGTATTCAAATGCCTAGAGCATGTTCATTTATTTGATAAATAAAAGAGCAATTTAGATAAAATGCCCTGCTCAGGGGCATAAGTGCCGCGCCGGGGATCGAACCCTCGACTCTTGCTGCTCCAGTCAAGTGCCTAAAACCACTCAACCACTCACCTGGAGAATATTTACTGCTTAAGGCTCTTTCATATATCCAGCTGAAAACCCCTTGCAACAAACCACCGCTTTTTTTCCCTCAGTGTTTATATATGGCACAACTGATGATAACGAGACATGCATTAACGTGTCAACTCCAAATAAAGCAGAGTTTTCCCAAAAGATGTAGAGACAAAGTCGTGATGTCATATTTCATGCTAATTTTATAATAATTTGATTGGTCCACACCCTTTTGCTGCCAGGAGGCCTGTCGCCATTTTTTTTGCTGCTTCATATCCCATTCATTTGTAATAAAATAAATATGTGGGCGTTTACCATGGATGTTTTAACTTCATTCATGAACAAACCTATATCGTCATATTTCAAAAATCGTATGAGGACATGCAACAACAGGTCAACAGTAAACCTTCTTTGCATTGTCTGTCCTTCTCTTTGCTCATAATAGAGACTAAAATAGTAACATAATTCTATCTCTCTTACCCAGAGGATATCCACGATTCAACTTCTTGAAACTCATATCCTTCAAAATGTATCACTCGAATACAGCTTATGAACTGTTACACCAGAACACAGTGAACACATTTGCAATACCAGTATATCCAGAAAAATGCTTGAAGAAAAGTACATGCATGTGCACATTAAGAAATGATCCATTTACTAATCCGATGTTAAAAGGTTGTAGATGTCCAGTGGCATAAATATAGGTTGAAACAATCAACAATCAGAGAACTTGTTCTTGCATAGTTACCAATCCAGTATTCGAGGCATATATTCCATTAACAATATCTCCTTGTAGGACAATATTTTGAGACCTTTGACCATCTGATGACATCATTTAAAGACCACCTCCTTCATGTCACAAAATGAAATGATAAATTGGGACTGCAAGACCAGTGTGATGTGTAAAACACACCAATTAATCACAAATCACAATTTATGATATTGAATTTCCATTTCATGATACAACTTCCTAAATCTAACTACTTGCGCACATCCAGAGTTTATGCAATATGTCCCTATGCCAGTTAAGCCAGGTTATTCTATGATGCCTTTTCCACCAAAAGCTGCACCAAAATACCAGAACAACTGGTAAAACATGAGTCACTGGCATAAAAAAAAATCTGACCTTTATTTAATGTGAGAGGAATTTTCAAAGCAAAATAGTACTGTGCATTCACAATGGGGTAGGGGGAATAATTCCTCATCAAACGATAGAAGATCTTCAATTTCTGGTATTTTGGTAATAGATGTTGACATATACGCTAACACCAGATGAGTCAATAATTGAGCTATTCTATGTTGGGCAAAAGACCAAAACTTTGCACCCATTTATGACTGCATCAGGTTAGGTCATCCAACCAAAGGAAAAATTAGGGGAATTCTCTGCTTTTTATTGCAAATACTATTTCCTCCAAAACAAGGAGGAAATGTTAAAAGGTTAAATAATATAATGGTAATTGGTGTAAACACTGCCTTTTCCAGACAAGAACTAAAACTGCCAAAAAGCAGAAAAAAGCAGAATTTCCTTAATTTGAAAAAAAAAAAAGTCCTACAATATCTAACAAAATCATTTGTGTCATGCATCATTTGTGTCATGCATCATTTGCTTCAATCCATCAAGGACAAAACTATTTCACGTATAACGAATCTCAAACAAATGTTACATCTTTAAAGAACGAGAGGCAAAAAAAAGTTAAAATTCACAGAATACCATACTAGGAAAAAAGGCTTCAATAATTCAAATAGTTGCTATGATGAAATCATTGGTTTTTATACAATTTGCAAAACCTTGCCCCAATTTCTAAGAAAAGACTCTTTTTGTCATTGCACTGCATTTGAATCTGAATCGCGTTTATCTCTGTTCCCCTTGTAATGAAACTTTTTAATGATCAAAAATTAACTCCCATTTTGCTTATCAAACTTTAGCATGCATTGCCCTATACAAAGAGACTCAGTGATCTATTTTTTTTTTTTTGTAATCTATCATTGTTGAGAAATCATTTACAAAAATGATTGTATCTGTCTATTACATAATTAGCTTCATAAGATCAACTAGGCTTCAAGTAACACCATGTATTCTCTCTTGGAAATGAGTGTGGTCCCGACAAGGACCTACTCACTAGGCGCTTTCACACCTACCCGATCAGGAAATTACCCGTAAATTACGAGAACTTGTTAAGGCCCCAAAATACCCGATAATTGTTTCGCGCTTTCACACCTACCTGAAACCAGACCTCTTCAGGGTAAGTTCTCGTAGTTACGAGCATGCCCTTCTGATCGGGGTAGAATACCCGATCTGAAAATACCAGGTATTTTTCCTGATCGGGTAGGTGTGAAAGCACCTACTCTCTATCCATGATCAACTTTGCACTCCTACGTGTCATGTTTACACAACATGATTTACTTTGGATTCAGAAAAAAAGTTCAGATATTCCAACATCGAATCATGAGTGCATCAGAAAATTCAGAATTGGTCAAAATGTTTTGCTTCATTATGATGTTCACCACAATGCCTTCCTGTGAATCATAACTGGGTCCATTTGTGGGTTTATTAATCGTACATTCCATTTCAGTTATGTATTGTGCTAAAACTTGAGGAAATGGAACCAGTGCAAATATATTTAACAGCCTACTTTTTTCTATATCACATATTCATATTGCCTTTCTCTTTCTCTCTGTCTCCGTATGTCTCTCTCTTTCTCTCACAAACACTTCCTATATCCTTTTTAGTCCTTTCTTAATTCTCATCCATTATCTCTCGCTCTCTCTCTCTCTCTCTCTGCTTTTCTCTTCATCTACCTCTTTTTTCTCTCTTCTCTTTCTATCTCTCCTTCTATTTCCATCTCTTTCTCTCCCCTTATTTCGCCACCCAATCTTTCATCCCCTTCCATTCACTTTTTCTTCCTCTTTCTCTCTCCTCCTCTCTTTCTTTATCTAACTCTCTTCACTTGAATTTTTCTTTCTGTTTATGTATCTGTTTGGTTCCATCAGCAAAATATCCTTGTATACATACATGTATTATGGATAGCTGCTTACAACCAAATCTTGGTATTTTGAATATTATACATTGCTATTAAGGTAGCCTAAAGCAAAAACTGGAATGGCAAGAAAAGGTGCATAAACAACGCAAAGAACACAGAATACATTATGCTTTTTCCGTCCTTTACACATTTTTTCGAGCCACTAGCTTTTGGTAAACCACCTAAACTCAGTCGTAGTAAGATTGCTTTATACATGTACATACCTCTTCTCATTCCATGCTCTTCACATATATTCCTCCTTGTTTCTTGCATGATGAAGATAGATCTCAGATGACTTCTAAAATCTATAGATCCGATTCCCAAGTCTTATCGGAGTTTATGACAATATTCCACTGAACAACAAACTCTTGTTTACATTATAAGCTGTTAAGATCTATATGTACACTACAGAGCTATAGTCATAATTATGACCTTCTTGAAAAAGAAATATCTCAGATGATATGATACACAACTTTTCTTCAATATCTACAACTTTATTTGACTCTTAGCTCTGGCAAAATATAGACAGCTCCTCTAAGACCAGCTTTTTTTCTAAAGCCCTAAACTGCTTTAAACTACAACAACATGCATGTACATGTATACATACTCCCAAGGATAAAACTTTATATACAAAAGCTTGCTTTGTGCGATTGTTTTTCTTCTCAAAAACTATCATGTGCTATGTAAACACACCCATGTACATTTACATCTTCTCTATGTATATTTACACATCAAAGATAAGTACTGTTCACACGAAAACTACAGTGTACCATAGGAAGGCCCTATCATGTATGTGGGTGCTTCACCTTGTACAACTTTACACAGTTTTATGACCGTCACTGTAAGCCCCTTCATTCTTTGCTTCTTACCACTTGAATTCACAGAATAAATACCAGTCATAAAGGGAGGACAAGACCAGAAAACCACTGAACCAAGGAGACCATAACAACTTTTTTTCTTCGTTACAGGGTGTGTGGGCAGCTAGAATAGAGGAACTGGTACCCAATGTGGACTGATATGGTTTGTGACTCACAGAATATATGAGGCTTGATTACACGCATGTTTGTTCATGATCTATGTCTCCGTAAGTCAACAAGATTTAAACAAAGAGGTCATAAAGATTCTGTTACAGCAAAGATAATGTAAAATAAATTAAACTTGTTTGCATATGCCTTATGAAAATAACTTCTTCAAGGATTACTTTTCTCAAAACCTTGGGACAATATACTAATACATGTTTATCATATATCATAACCTACATTTAACATTGCCCCTATATTGTGCTTCTTATTTCAAAATAATCATTGGTAAAATAAAGAAGCATAATAATTGCTATTATTTCATTGTGTTTGTATTTAATTTATTTCTCCTCTTCATAAACATGAAGCAATATCTCAACCTGTGTCTCTGTACATGTATATAATTATGTATATAACTATATACATATATATGGTATCATGTTTTATAATTTCGTTGTATGTTTTTTTTTTATTTGAATAAACTGAACTGAATTGAATTGAATAGAATAGAATTGAATTGAATTGTATTACTGCAGTAAAATTGCAGTCTTTATAGACAAGTGATCTTCCTAGGAAGGTGGTTGCTAAAGAAGGTTTTAGTTTCTATGAAAAAGTCGGTCTGTAACAAAAGTCTCCAAAGCTTAATGACTGATCATATTGTGTCATATGACATCACAATATTTTGGTGACTGTCTGTGCATTGTTTACTCAAGATATGGCTCAATGAACAAGCAACGTCAGTCACATCGACATGGATAATTGTCACTTTATGAATCATATTTGATATGGGAATTTGAAAGGAAATCATAGATCTGTCAATGAGAGTCCAAGGTCAAACTGATGTTAGCAAATAGTGACATCCAACAACAGAATGAGGGAAGAATTGAACAGAAGCAAAATTAAGAGGGTATGGCATAAATACAGGCAAAGACAAAGTGAGACAGACAAACAAACATAGAAAGACAGACACAGACCAAAAACAAAGAGGCAAGCTTAGCAGACAGAGTGAAACAAACAGAGACAGACCAAAAGACAAGACAGACACAGACACACAAAGGATAGTCAACAGAACAAACGCATGAAAGAGGAGAAGCAGCGGAAGACAGACAAAGAGGGGTGTAGAATGAAAAAAAAAATAAGTGAAAAAAGAAGAGTGGCTGAAAGATAAAAAACAACAATGAATTAAGAAAAAAATACTATTATTGAGGTGTTCTGAATAACAAAAGATGAAATCTATCCACATCTTTCAATCCATTGTGTTTTACACTCTTGGAAATCACACATCATAGGGGAATCAACTTAAATAGCAGAGAAAATAACAGTTTATCAGAGAAACTAACAATTTAAAAGACTCAAAGAATATGAGAATGAAAAGTTATATGCCACTGAAGGATAAGAAATAGAAGAGAGAAGTTTAGTTTACAATCAACCTTGTTCATGGTGAATGCTTGTATCATGGACAGAGTTTGGTATGTACTTTTTGGTGGGCAAAGTTCGGCTTTGCATCTTTATGACTTCTCTTTGATGCGAAGAAAGCAAGGTAAGATTACTTATCTCTTTATTCAACAAAATCATTGTTGTGTTGCCTGGTTTGGGATGACCTTCTTAGAACAGACAATTCGGTCACATGCTGAAAATAATCACCAACCAAATTCGGAGATACTTCTCAAACTGAAAGATTAAGCAAACTCTAACCATGCACCAGGATGTAAAATTAATCTTATTTGGTTTTCAAAAATTAGTTGAGAATATTTGCTCACCTCTTGCACTTTAAATGCAATTTTTAGTCTGGTAATGACTGGGAGTAAATAATGAGTTTTCTCTGGTAAAGGTGTTTGATGTGCGATATGACGTATTTTAGGGTGTCAAATACGGTAAGCCTAAAATCAGGAAAAGGGTATATGTTTGTTCAGTTCAGAGGATATATTTAAACGGGTTAAAACTTGTGCAGGGGGGCAATTCCGCGTCAGAAAAACAGTCACCTTACTTCACATTTATAGTAAAAACAATCACTTTGATAGCCCTGAACAGCCAAAATCTTTGAACTAAAAAAAGATGAAACAATAAAGAATTCCACAATCTTAGTCTGTGTTGGTATAATGCATGTTTGATTTTAAAAGACATGTTTAAAGTTTAAAATTGGCACTTTTTTCTGGTAACTCTGTTACCGAGGTGTTATACCACAATATCATGAATGTAAGAATAAAATTGTTGGAATGAAAGAGCTCACATGAAAGAATGGGCATATTTACAGAGTATTAAATGGTGAGAGGGGAGGCACAGTACAATAGAGGCACATAAAGTCTAAAAATGTTGGTAACAGAATTACACCTTTGCCATGGAATTGCCCAGGGGTAAAGTTTTTTCAAGAAAACATGCCAAAAATTCTTTAAAAGGTATGATTTTGGCCAATGGATAAATATGCTAAGGGGTTTTGGAAAATCTGTGATTGAGGGGTGTACAATAAAACATGCTGACCGCCCAACCCCCATTAGACAACTGCATTAGACAACCTCCTAAGATGCACTGATTTGGTCACATAATGAGATAGAAGATTAGCAAGCAAACTCCTCGCCAGAAATCACTGCACCATTCATGAATCACCATGGTAACTGTTTCCACATCTACTCCAGATTAGCTTTGCGTGTTTGATGTTTGATTGTAAATAGAGATTCATACTCCTGGGCCCGGTTTCATCAAGTGTCTTGTCAGTGATTTTTACTGACAACTGTTATGAGCTACTGAAATCCTTGCATCTGATTGGCTGAGAGCAAATTTGTCATAGAAATGTGGCAGTTGTTACTGATAACAAGTTTTATGAAACGGGGGGCCCTGAGCTGCTTCGGTCAACTGACGTCAGCCACCACAAGCAGATCCTGGAGGAGGTGGCCAAGAGGAGTCTAGGGATTTTCCCCCCACGGGCTGGTCAGTATTAGGGGTAAAAAGGGCGCCGGATCATTTACAGCATTTTAGAAATCCTTCCTCTTAACCCATTGGATCCTGGAACTGGGTGGCCCTTCAAATAAGTCTACGAGAATTAAAGAATTTGGGATTCAATGGATTATAAGAAGTCTTTCCAGTATCTACATGTAGAAGTATCATTTTTTTTATAAACTCATTTTTTTAAGTACAGGATACTGACCTCTGTCGAAATTGTGCTGTACATCTAAGGAGGTTGAACAGTCATATCAATCATCATAATTACGATGAATGAGAACATTTGGGGATGCATTTTTTACAGGAAGAGAGTTGGCTGGTCATATACTGAAATTCCCCAACCAGTATCAGTCAGTCCAACCCTGATATATAAGCCTTGTTCTACATGTATATGACATGATAATCTGCAGTAAACTAAAAACACAGTGGCAGAACCTAAGCAGGAGTAAAAAATATACATGTACCTCTACACTACATACACGAAATCCCGCGAGCTTGAACATGTACAAGTACTTACATGTTTACTTATGCAAAAGTGAAGACATAAGACTGTAAAGACACTATACTACATCATTCAATTTTAGCAAAAGAATTTTAGAAAGTCTCTTTATCTTTCTGGTGGTTTACAAGTAATGTGTACACGAAGCTTATTACAGAATAGTACCACGGTCTGATAGTAGCAAGACATGACCTTCACCTGTTGAATACTAAGCTGAAGATATGTCGGGCAAGGGTCCTCAGGAAATGCATGTTATATAGAAATCATGCTCAAAGGGTTAATTCAAGATCAACTCCCAAGGGCATCGATCAGATTATTAGTAGTAATTTATTTGAAATTTTAAGTATCCCATGGCATGGATATAGTGTATGTATGTATATAAATAGTTATTGAATGTTTTCTCCTTGTCCTCCTTCTTTTTCTTTCTTGTTCTTCTTCTTTCCTCTTCTTCTTCTTCTTCTTCTTCTTCTTCTTCTTCCTTCTTCTTTCTTCTTCTTCTTCCTTCTTCTTCTTCTTCCTTCTTCTTCTTCTTCCTTCTTCTTCTTCTTCCTTCTTCTTCTTCTTCCTTCTTCTTCTTCTTCTTCTTCTTCTTCTTCCTTCTTCTTCTTCTTCCTTCTTCTTCTTCTTCTTCTTCTTCTTCTTCTTCTTATTCCTTCTTCTTCTTATTCCTTCTTCTTCTTATTCCTTCTTCTTCTTCTTCCTTCTTCTTCTTCTTCTTCTTCCTTCTTCTTCTTCTTCTTCCTTCTTCTTCTTCTTCTTCTTCTTCTTCTTCTTCTTCTTCTTCTTCTTCTTCTTCTTTTTCTTCATTACTATTGCCAACATCATCCTCATTTATGGCCATACAATCTAAGTTACATGTACCTATACATTAAATAATCTTCAGATCCAAACAGAATCTAATACATGGATATTTGCTAAATTTCTGTAGAATTTCATAGACTAAGCACAATCTAATTTATGCACAAATAAAGCATGACCCAAAGCATGTTTGTTTACCAATCACTGTTCCGTATGGCATTTCCATTCTTATGCTCATTATGAAACTTATTCGTTGAAATGAATTATTGTTTGCTTACTCTGGTACACAGAGTACACAAAGCAGCCAACCATGCAATCTAGATCAACTGATTTTTTTTTTATTTGCATAGCTTTTGAAGCATTTTAACCCATTCGTGACAGAGGTCTACATTTTGTGGTTTGGCCTAATATCTTTTGATGCAAAGCCCTAAAAATCATACCAAATACATGAGCAGAAAGAGCAAAAAATTCTACACAAACTGTGCCCATTTTGGTTGCGTCAATATTCGTTGTTTGATGCTGAAAATTTTTTAAAGGAAAATAAGCATTAAAATCCTTAAATTGGCAATGTGATAGAAAGTTTAAAATCAATTTTTTCCCCTGCAAATTGGCAACTTTTTGACTTCTCATAATTTCTGTCAATTTATATTCATTTCAGATACATGACATTTTATAAGAAAAATGTAGCAATAAAATAAAAATGTTGGTGTTGCCAATTTGAAGAATAAAAGCCGTTTAATATACCGCTATTGTTTACTAGACATATTTTGGCAAAGCACACTACTAAATAAGGTTCCATGGCATTTGCTTCGGTGACAATGCTCTCATGGAAAATCTGCTTGTTGAAACCAAACATAAAAATGAACTCCAAACCTAACACTAACCTTAATTCTTATCCTCATATTATTCCAAACCAAAACCCCCTATAACAACCCTAACCCTAACCCTATGTCTTCATGGAAATTAAGACAAGAGCAGTTGTCACAGGAGCAAATATTGTGTCACCACTGAATAAAGCTACTAGAAATCCACTCAACATCTACTACAAATACACTCAACAACATCCTTACCGTACACCACAACTACACATCCATCTACTTTTACACAGCTACATAGCTGCATAGAATTTCTACACTTCAAGAAAGTATTGCTTCCCTGCACTGCAAATGAAACATATTGCCAATAATAAATATTGCCCATACTATATGTCAAGCAGAGAGTATATTTAGCTTGATCTGTAGAGCAACGAGCAAACATAATTTTACCTTCTTTAGATATTGTAATCTCGCTTAAGAGACGATAAATCAATTCTATCGTCTCTTCCTCCGACGGCATAGCTACCCAGCTGCTCCTCAAACAACAAGTGTCTCATGTGCACTGCATCCCATCCAAGGCTTCCCCAACATCTGCATCATTTACCGGTATAAGATGAGATGGATTAGCATCTCACCAATAGTGAGTTCATGCACAATACAAACATCGTTTCAGATGCTGTGATACATGTAGCTTGATGGATCATGCAATAAACTCTGCTTCTCAGAGAAAGAGAATTCATATGCAATGCATTCAATCCCAGGCTAACCCAACATCCACATCGTTACTACCGGTACCAGATGAGACGAACAATTAGCATCTCACTCTCAGTGGGTTCATGTACAACGAAAACATCATTTCAGATGTCCAGGGTAGCTTTTAGGAGCAATATAGAATTCAGTGTACAATTAACACAGCATCTCTTCCCCATCATCTGCATCATTGACTCATGGAAGATGAGATGCTCCATTACCATCTATATGACAGTGAGTTCACACAAAACATAAACATCGTTTCAAATGCTCGGTGTGGCTTGTGGGACCAAACTGTACAGTGTAGTTTATATTAGCATTCAATCGCATACAATTTCTAAAAATATTTATATGTTCTATCAAACAACATACGATTAACTCTGATTCTCAAACAAGAAGACTTTCATTCCCAGTGAATCCACAGCTCTTCAAACATCTTCATCATCTACTGCCTACAGATGAGATGAACAATTAGCATCTCACTCTTGGTGGGCTCATACACAACATCGTTTCAGATAATGAGGCTAGCTAGATATGACCATGTAAAATGTAATTATCTCTGCTTCTGTTTACCACATCCCTTCCCTGAAATAGATGCATACCTTAATTGACAACCGTGAAGATAGGCATTTATCTTTAATACAAAATTAATGGAAGGGGATGTGTCAAGGTTAGTATGAGAATTGCAGATTTGAATTTGATGAATACATTTACATTGTGTAACAACTTTGAAGATAAACAAATTTCTTATATCTTATCAAATCTTTATAACACTTTCACTGACTTATTCCTCTAACTTTTCTGTTGTTTTTATTTGGAATGGTTTGTAGGATTACACTCGACGTTAGCAATCAACAACTGGCCTTCATATGCAGCACAAAGTCTTCTCAGACACTGAGATATACAGTATTGCTAGTTAGGTTTTCCAGAGCTTTCATCCTGAAAAAAAAACACTGAAAGCCCCTCATTTTTACAAAATGTAATATCCTCCTAGCAAACTCCTATGCCACAGAAAATTGGATTTAGAATTTGAATGGCATGCATGACTAAGTGTTGCAAATAAGATGAGATTATTACAACTGAATGATTTGCTTTCAGTGCTACCAATTAAATAAACATCAAGGGTATAAGTACTTACCACTTTGCCTGCTGAATTATTTTTTAGGGATAAAAATAATGAAAATTGTTCTTTTGATATTTTCTTTGATTCTGATATCCTTTGTACTGATAATTTAAATTCTATATACATCCCTAAAGTATCCTAGCCATTTTCAGGTTCCCAGGTACACTCATACAGGAGAAAACTAATTATTACAATTGCTTAATTCAATCGTAAAATCGTGACGTATACCATGAAACACAAATCATGGAAGAGTTGCCCCATGTAACTTGTATCAGCAATACACACATGTCCTTCTCGAACATTGTAACATACATAGTACAAACAAACAAAAATGAACAAAAGTTTACCTGTAGCAGTGTCCTCCATCTCAAAATTGCTTTCTTGATGGCTCTCGGGAGAATTTGCCAAGACCAAATGAATATCTTCTCTAAATAGTCATTTCCCTTGTTAATACTCTCCTAACTGCCTCACTGAGTTGTACATGACCTTTTTTTTTCTGAGGGGGGTGGGGAAGGAGGGGCAGTTTGAAAGTGAATGGTCTTGGGCAGATTGACTGATGTAGTCACCTCGCTAGCTGCCCTCTGTCCTGATTATGACACCTTTGAAAATTAAGGTAGGTTGCATTTTGTATCAATCTCTTCTTTTTCTTTCTCTCTCTCTCCCTTTCATTTTTTCTTTGTTTGATATCTCTCTCTCTTCCCCCTCCCTTCGCTGTACCTCTGTCTCTCTCTCTCTCTCACACACACACAAACACACACACACTCTTTCATCTATGTACAGCATCTCCCATTACCTTTCTTTCACTACCTAAATTAATGATCCTTGAATCACATCTCTATTTCTCACAAATTACTCCCCAAAATAGCATCTCATTTTCAGAATGCAATATTTTCCATCTTTTCCATTCTTTTATACATCTTCCCTGCAATTGCTTTCAGTTTTAAAAAGCATATTTTGCACCCTGCACTCCAAACTCCAGCAAGAAGTAAAGAGACATTAATTTAGCTGGCTTTTCTTTTAGTTTCAATCTAATTTCAATCAAATGATGCATTCTTCTTCTTTTTTTCAGCACAGGTTTAACCGAGTGATATCAGGAAAATATGAGAAAGAACATCAGTGACAATGACTGCAATGTTCTATCCAATCAGTCCTATGTCTACATGAAAATTATAATCAAAATTTAGTAAAGGTCTTAACCAGACTTTTTTTTTTCTTTTACTGACTTGTCCTCATGGGTAGACTCTATTATTCATTAACATTCCATTTCACATAAGATCAGAGGTTTGTTACAGCACATTGAATCACTAAATTAGAATTGGGAGAGTATATTTCAAGAATTAAAAAGTAACATTTCCAACTAAACAATAATATCACTAACTCAGTATGAGTGAATGAAGCTATAAGGCATGTATTCAGCTCCATGCTCAACAAAACACGTACTGGAGACCCATAAATGTGTGTGGGACCCTGAAAAGGAGGTACTGAGCGGTGCCGCTGAACGGCCCCGCCACGCCCGGGTAACTACCGGGAACAAATCCCGACAGCTCCACTGGCTACTGCATTAACCTAGAACAAATACAACACATGTTCTTACCCATTTTGTCGTCTCGATCTTCAGAAAGCTACTATCAAATTTGCAGAATATCCGATGGCCTAAAACACAGAAAGTGATACTTGGGCTCCAACTTTAATCAACGATAATTCCCATAGATATTTAACACAAGGGCTCATCCAACTTCGCAGTTCAAAGTTTTCGTGTTTTACCAAAGTCACGGAATCTAATTTGCATAGCGGGACCAGTTATTGTGATTGCGTAATTTGGGTTCACCGCTATCAGACACACCCACCTACAGCTACGTCACACGGCGAACAAAAAGTTTTAAAGGACTACTCCATTATTCCATGGGTAGGAATAATTTGAGACCGAGGTGGAAATGAATAGCTTCTGGACCAGGTTGCGGCTCCCAGTAAAATGAAACAAAACAAAACAAAACAAACGAATAAAACATTGGGAAATGGGAGAGGAAATGAAAGGGATGGAAAGGCGAACAACGAGTGAAAGAGTTCTGTAATGAACACATAACTAATAAATCTCTGTTTTCTTCTTTTTTTCCTTTCTACTTAAGATAAATTCCCATTTTGACATTCACATCAGTTTCCTTTATATATATGGAAAGATTCCTGTTGCCGCATATATTTGTCGCCTGCAAAAAATTGTTCTACTTTTGCTATCTGCTTTTCTCGATCCCCACGAGCAGCTAGAGACAATATGTGCAGGGGAATTGAAACCTATGTTCTGCACAAATCGTCGCCAGTCATTATGATCCTAAGCAAAGAATGACCACGACAGAGATGATACTGATTACACTGACGGTAATGATGGTGATGAGAATGATGGTGTCATGACTTGTAGTTGCTGATTTATACAGTGTTGAAGTTATCAAGGAAAAGGTCTTATTTTCAACCATGAGGAGTAGTCATGGAGGGAGGGGTGGATGGGTAGCCACGGACACTGTGGCTCAGTGGTAGAGCAGTGGTCTCGTAAACAGGTGAGTACCCAGGATACGCTAATGCCCTTTGATAAGGTATTAATCCTCATTACCAAGTCCTTCGGAGGGGACTTAAAGCCGTCGGTCCCCTGGTTGCTTATTAACAAGCATACATATGCTTTCTTAGCAGTCAGGTAAAATAACCAACCATTTAACCATTTCCCTCTTCCTCTTTGACCCGACAAAAAACAAAATACCCCAATCCATTCAGAGCCAAAGCATGTTTGGTGGGGGCGCAGGGAGAGGACAATTCTCCCAAGAAAATATGCTGCAAACATGTCGCACCCCCCCCAAAAAAAAAAAAAAGAAAAGAAAGAAAAACCCACATAATTTGTCCCAAAATATTATCTCTGATTGACATGTCATGTTAAATTATCTACATGAAATTATTATCTTCACATTAAATGGATCGAAGAAAATATTAAATACCAAAATGCTAAATCAACGATTTGAACCATAATATCTTCCAATTTTTGGCGCGTTTGGCTTTAACTTCAAGCGTTCATGGCCTTATTTTTACCAGAATAGAAGAGCAGAAAATGAAAATTATGTTCAAGCCAATTAATATTTCCAAAGAAAATTCTCTAATCTAGGTAAATGGTGAGCCTTTTTTAAAATTTATTTATTTTTTTTTTTTTAGAGCCAGTTACAGTTATTTTCAAGCGGCGTCGATCCAGGGGCATGCATGGCTTTTTGCTTCTTTCAATTTGTGGTGTGTTGTTTTGTTTTGTTTTTGTTTTTTGGAAGTCATAACTAGTAGAGGGGTTGTGGACTGTTCAGAGGCGTCAATCCGTTTCATTTTTTTTGGGGGGGGGAGGGGCACGCTATCTATATATGCCTGATCTTCTCTGCCCTCTGTGTGCTTCCATCACTCTCTCCAGTTTATATTTCTCTCCTTCTTGGCAGCCCCTATTCTCCTCTTCCTCTCTTTCTCCCTCCACTTTGCCTCTCCCTCTCCCTCTCTCTCTCTCGCTCTCTCGTCTCTTCTCCACCTTCCTTCCTCCCCTCGCTCGTCTTTCCCTCTCCTCTCCCCTCTATTTCCCCTCTCTCCCTCTCAGTTTAATTCTGGACGTATGAAACAATTTTGTCTTTGCCCCTCTGCTTCAACTTAGCGTAGATGGTGAGAAGTTTATAATGGAATCACTCCCCGCAAATTTACCCTCTCTCTCAAAACAAAACAAAACAAAACAAAACCTGAGGCAACAAAATCTGTATGTTAGTAATTAATTTATAAACACAACCGGACCACGTGTGTACAGCAATAATCGCCTTGTAATTTCTGCCAATTCATCTGCAATGCACAGTGTGAACTGTCGTGCTTTGAAGTTTTAAAAATGTATTTATATATATGTATTTGTTTACCGATACACACAGCTTTTGTGGTCAAAATTCTTCACAAAGAGAAAACTCAACTAAATGTTCGGAGTATTTTTGAAAAGAATATCGTGCAAACACATGCTGTAAATCTTATTCCTATCAAAATTTTTCACAAAGAGAAAACTTAACTAAATTTTATGAGTATTTTTAAAAGAATATTGTGCAAACACATGCTGTACATGTTATTCTTATCAAATTTCACAGCTTTCAACTTTACTGTGGGAAAACATGATTCTGGTACGAGTTATAACTTTTGAGCGCCTCTAAACACAAAAGCACAGCCAAGGAATTGTGCAGAAAATATGAAATAATACTTGTAACTGAAGATGGATTATAATTATAATACATAAAATTTCTATAGCGTCATTTTCCATCTTGATTAAATGCTCAAGGCGCTTAAAGAAAAAACAAATACGGACTTAACAAAAAGTATGTTTGAACACGTCACATACGAAAATGTCTTCAGAACCTGCAAATGAACGAGTAAAATTTGTAGGTTGCCCTAAAGGACGCCGAAGAGTATGATTTCTTCGGCTCCTGTGGTAGTGAATTCCACAGGGCCGGTCCGGCATGAGCAAAAGCTCGATCTCCCCAGAATTATGCACTCTGATGTTAGAAAGTAGAAAGGACAAGTCATGTCAGAGTAATCAGTACTGGGATGGCGGCTACACTATATCTACAAGCCATATGTTGGAAAAAAATAACCAAAAAAAAAAAAAAGTCAGAGGGGGAAGAGAGGAGGTTGGGGGGGGGGGGGGGGAGGGGAGGAATCTCGTTTCACTGGATTATATCATCACATAATTTTTAACAATTGTAATTCCCTGTCATATCGGGGGTGGGGGAGGTTCGGACAGAGGGTCGCATTTACATATTTTTTTCAGGTTTCCCCTTCTCATTCTACCCTGTGCTTTCTCTCTCTCTCTCTCTCTCTCTCTCTCTTTCTCTCCCACTTTCTCTCAATCACCCTCCATCTCTTTAAAAAAAAAAGTGAGGCTAATGATTTCGCTAAAAGGATATATTGCCATGAAGATTTATATGTACTTGTTTATGTACCGGTATGGCTTTTTGTTCTGCATTGTTTAATCATAGCCCAATTATTTCATTTTTATAGAAAACTATGTATCAGCAGAGGGAGAGTGGAGAGGGTGTTTTGTACAGAGTTTTTGTAATCATAAAAATGATGATGATGATGATGATGATGAGGAGGAGGAGGATGACGATGATGATGATGGTGATGATGATGATGATTATGATGATGACGACGATGATGGTGAGGATGATGATGACGATGATGATGAGGATGATGACGATGATGATGATGAGGATGATGATGATGATGATGATGATGATGATGATGATGATGATAAGTAGTCTCTCTATGTTCTTTGTAGGGATACAAGAAAACACAATGACAGAGAAAGAGGATGAACAAGACACAGTACATACATGTACATGACAACAAAAGAGATCTGGAGAAGAAATGACTAATAGAGTAATACATACTTGACAAAGAAAAGGTAAAAATAATTCAGCAGAGTATGAAAAACCTTTCAGAAGTAAAAGAGAAAATATCTGAATGTGCATAAATTACCAATATTTCGCTTTAACTGGTGTTAACAAATAACTACCTTGAGACCGAATTTTACTTTGTTTCAGAAGTTATATTTATTACTCCAAGGAAGAGTAAAATAAATGCAATTAAAAATGTGAAACTGTACAAAACAATAAATTCAAACATATTTAGACAATACAATTTGCTCATATCTCATTCATTCATGTCCTTTCTTTCTACTTCTAAATCATTCAAATCATAATTTAGAATTCAAATTACTATATTCATAATCTACATGTACAAAAATCTGTGGAAAGAAATGAAGATTTCAGGAAGTAGAGTGGGGAGGATGTGGTGTACAAGTACATGACATATTTAGGCCACATTTAATGGTTCAGAAATTATTTTGGCCTGCCAAGTAGCTAATGATTCCATAAACCTGGAGAGCATTTCATGAAGTGTCTTGTCAGTGATTTTTACTGACAAATTTGCTCTCAGCCAATCATATGCAAGGATTTCTAGTAGCTTATAATAGTTGTCAGTAAAAATCACTGACAAGACCCTTCATGAAACGGTCCCCTGTTGACTACTGACTTTTCTCTTTCCCCATAGGCTTAATACATAGCCCATCCTGTTCCAGCAACCAATAGTCCAATCACAATTAGACTTTAGAAGTTTGTATAATCATGTAACTGACATATCATTTTACATATTGAGTCTTGCACAAGTAGTGCTTTAAACTACCTAAAAAGACATCGTCATGGCAACATAAAGCTGCACAATCACTGCGCACTTTACACCTATGTTATTTAATAGCACTCAATAAGTGAATACACTTTGGATCCTATACTGAAGACAGCTCCTTTTTCATCCCACATTTCATACTTGTTCACAAATTCATCAATAAGCTGCTGAAAAAAGCTCAAGGTTTTTTAAAAGCATTTTGTGCATGACATTGCTGTATCTTATAAAACATGAGTAAGTGAGTACGGGTATAACATCTTTGTTGGGTCAGTCATCATCACTTAGCATTCATTTAATACAAAATAAAAAGTAAAACAAAAAAAGGCCAGAGTTTTTTGAAAGCGGTTTACCATTCATTAGAATAGTAAACTGCTTCCAAAACAGTTTGATTCTTAGTCTTTTTTTTTCCAAATCTTTTTAGGTAGTTTACAGCGTCGAGTCCAAACAAGGCTGTATGATTTTGATAACTCAGTCCGACAATCCTGTTGGAGAAACTAATTCTGGCAATTTTCCATTGGTTACACAAATCAATAGGTTCTGAAAGAAAACCACTCATTGACTGCATCAATGAAGCACAGCCAGAAGAAACCAGTTTGAAATTCATGCTTATTTATATATTCTACACAAAGCTACACCATGATTCTTCCTGATTCTGAAACCCCAAAGAAGACATTTGACAACTCCCTTTGTATCAGAGAAATAATTTGTCCTGCAACCTTCAAAAGTCCTCTTATTCTCAAAGCACTTTAAAGGTAATCTACCAATAAATCATTAGATCTTCTTGTTTGTATCAGGAGATTCTAGGAGCATCTACCAAGCTAACTTTTTAATTTGTGCGATGCTGAGTGAAGTCTAGAGAAATAAGTGCCATGTCTGATTTCATCACATCCCTGCCGCAGCACTAATGTCCTTTGGCAAGACATTAATCTACATTTGCCACACTCGACCGAGGTGAGGTAAATGGGTACCTGGCAGGAATTAATTCCTTGAAATGCTTGTGCACTGTAAGTCTGTTCTGAAGTCTAACATTTGCAAAAAATGTTGTCAAATTAATATACAACCATTATACGAAATGAAATACCAGTAGTTTATTCATTCTATTTTATACAAAATATGTTAAATTCTTGTCACATGATTCAAGTTGTCAATTTAATGTCATGAGCAAGGTAATTCATGATAGAATGAAGTCCAAGCTTCAAACAGTCTCTATGCCATCTAGAGATAATCCATTAACATTCAAGAAGAAAGTGAACCGTATGTTGACAGATAGTTTTCATTTGTAAAGTCATCACTAGTTCGGGAAATGAAAATCCATTTCAAGAGATAAAGGGAACTGTCTTACTCTGCAGTGGTTTTCATACAGTTTAAGGAGTAACTGTTGGGATAGGGCCCTCTTGCATAAAAAGTTAAGATTAAACACAACTCAAAAAAATGAAATGCAAGTCCCAAACCTCAATCTTAATAGGATGAAAATCAAGTTGCGTTTAATTTTTTGAGTTGTGTTTAATCACAAAATTTTTATGCAAGAGGTCCCAGGTAAATAATATAAGTGAAAAAATATGCAGTTTTCTGAATGCAGATCAAGAAGAACCGCCAGCACACATATGCACACGTGGGACTACTTACTCTATGGGTAAGCTTATATAAAATCATTCATCACATGACTATGGTCTCTTATATTAAGTGCCACCAATGTAACACAGGCAACAATTTTATTTTCATTCTTAATGTTACTCAAGATTACCAATTATGTAGCCTTGTGAACTGTAGTGGTGAAAAGAAGTGTCCAGAACACGAAATGCATGTACACTGTATTGTTGCTTGTGTAGTATGCATTCTGGTTGCATCTCTTGAATCCACAACACCAACAGAATATTGAACTTTAACCATGGACCAGACACTTTGCCTAACCCTAACCTAACCTTAACGTTAAGCCTGACCTAAAACCCTCTTACAACTGTAAGCACGTATCTTTGATGAAATGAAGCCCGCAGCAATTGTTGGAACTTATGTCAGGTCACCATCCTTTCAAACCACTCCATTTCACCATTAAAGCTACCTTACTGATCACTTCCTCAGCATCCCACAAATACTTCCAAGTTCCCTGAAATAAGGAAGTTCTTGGATCTGGTTTGGAGCTGATGAAAGTCTTTACATCGGTATTTCTAGGATCTGGTTTGGAGCTGATGAAGTCTTTACATCGGTATTTCTAGGATCTGGTTTGGAGCTGAAGAAGCCTTTACATCGGTATTTCTAGGATCTGGTTTGGAGCTGAAGAAGTCTTTACATCGGTATTTCTAGGATCTGGTTTGGAGCTGATGAAAGTCTTTACATCGGTATTTCCTGGATCTGGTTTGGAGCTGATGAAAGTCTTTACATCGGTATTTCTTGGATCTGGTTACGAGCTGATGAAAGTCTTTACATCGGTATTTCTTGGATCTGGTTACGAGCTGATGAAAGTCTTTACATTGGTAAGTTGAGATTGGCCATGAGATCCCTGATAGCTGGAAACAGCGTGCACTCCGCTGGAAAAAAGAAACAGAAAGAGAAGAAACATGAGAATACACAGTGTAATCTGGCTGGACAGCGACATTTGCTTAAAATTTATGGTACAGAGAGTTTTGGTAAACCCTCCAAAAACTCTGCAAGGTTTCCTTGCTTTCAAATGATAAATAGCAAGATACTAGCAAACCTAAGATGCAGTAAAAGTTTTTTTTTCCGTAGGAGGAATATCAAACAAATGCAAAAATAATTTACATTTTTAGCTTCAAATCTGACAGAAAGCCTTGAACAAGGTGTGAAAGAAAGAAATGCTAAATGGAATGATGATTGTAATACTTACAACTGTTAGGGAACTCAGCCCATCTCCTCAGCATGGTAGCGACGGTGTTATCGTTCTGACTGGTCGGCATGGTAGGTTTGATAGCCGAGATATGCTGAGTGGTGTTGGCCTGCACATCATATAAGACAGGTACGATCACTGAGGGTGCTTCCTGACCAACCATGGGGGCGCTGTCTTGTCGTCTGCTCAGCTGGATCTGCAGGAAACAAACAAATGAGACGTCACATCCTTGGACAGAATGCTACAAATCATATCTGACTTGGGTAAAGAAAGCCCATTCTCAAGTATCATAAAATAATGATGAGGCTGGTCCTAGAAATTTAAATCAGGGGGCATCACCATCCTTCATGATACCAATCACAATATTAGGTGACAAAAAATGATACAAATTATATTGCAATCAGATGAAGAAGGCTGAGTCCCACACAGCATAAATCATATTGTATCCAGGATGAGGCTTATTCCCATATATTTACTTCAAAGTGATATAAGATACTAGCAAAACAGTCCCACTTACTATAAATCATGCTGTACTCTTTGTCTCTTACATAAGGAAGAAAGATCAAATAATTTCAAAAATGCATAAATGAAGGAAGGTCTTTTTCTTTGTTTATTCAATGAACTAAATATGTCATTTCTTAATAAAGGTATGCAGTTACATAAATAAGGAATTATTTACACAAAGAACTTACAAAGAGTAACATCTTTGTCTTGATAACGACGGCAGGGATGCCTGCTGGAGCAAAGTTCTGTCCTCCTTGAGGCACAGTAAGACATAGCTGAATGGACCACTTGAGAGATGGGTCTGGTTGGAGTTCTAGATGCATCAGCTTGATTAGATCCTTGAATACACCAGGCATGGCACACAGCATCCGGACAAAGGATGTGATGGCTTTGGGCTTGAATGGTGGGCACACAACCTAAAATGGAAGGAAGGATAAGAAGTTAGCCCCATAACTGTATTCAGTGTTGAAAACTGGAAAGAAGCCTAGTCCCACATCCTATGGATGATGTTGGAATCTGATGTGAATGTGATGTAAATCAGGTTGGAATCTGAGCTGAAAATTTGGGGTTTTGATCGACCAACGATAAGCCAGTTGTACTAAGTTTTGGCACATAATGATGGTATATCTGAATGCAGAAAATATCAACCACTATTCCAACAAATTGGCGACAATTTCCCCCACACTCACCTTGTTCTCGAAGTAGAGTTCAATGACCTGAAGTTCGTCAGGGCTCCATCGTTCTTTGGCATCTGTAAGAAGGAGAAAAGACTTCACATTGAGTCCAAGGAAAGCATGTCCAGAGGATGACACCTCTTCATGGTTCCAAATGTAAACAACAGCTCACTTTCAAAATTGTGTCTTCAAACGTGATAGTCCATTTCATCATTGAGACACTGACTTTTAAAGGAAAAGTCTTGATTTTCAGGAACAAGACATTTATAATGTAGCTAGAAATTAATTTTCCAAAAATTGTTTTTTTTAATATGCTATGAAGGAAAGATCATTTTTCTAATGTTTTATAAAAAGGACATACCAATGAAATTCAAAAACATATTAATAGAATTTGATGTTCACACTAATGGAATTCAATGGACATGTACATAAATCATGATAACAAACACTGGTATTCAATTGTCATTTCGAGGTAATGTGGTCTAGTGGATAAGTATCCAGACTGTGAATCA
>CM057169.1:22663509-22703509 GCA_029962745.1 Echinometra lucunter
AAAACATCATCACAACCAGTGTGGTTAAATTAAATAAGAGATTGAGTCAATTATTTTGCTTTCTAAGTTTGCATCTTTTTGAATTATATACCAATAGATCACATATTACATGCACTTCATTTTTACTACTGGATCAATTTCATTTACTGCCACATTTCAGTAATATTTTTTTTACAAACTTACAGTTCAAGTAAAAACATGTTCCAATACAATGTAATTTCACATGTTTGAAACAATTACAACAAATTGGAAAAACACCAACACAATCAGTGTTGTAGCATCGAATTTATGGAACGCTCCATGCGCTCACTGAGCCACAGCATGGGAGCCTATTGCGAGTTGTGCGTCTAGTTTATTATATATAGCTCTATGGCACATCTCCACATCATGGGCTACCTTTGAGCCAAGTTTGATCACAATCCATCAAGGAGTTCTTGAGATATGCGCGGTAACAAGAATTCGTATGGATGCAGACGACGGATGGACGACGGACGAAAACATAATGCCCTCCAAACCCTTCGGGGCGGAGGCATAAAAAACTTTAACTGTCATAGGTTGTGTACTTAATGAGATATGAACGTTTAAAGCTTCAAGAGGTATGTAAACATAAATGACCATGTCACGCAGAAGTAGGCGACCTCATGACGCGTGGTCATGTTTTGTTTAGGCAACATGCCAAGTTTTTTTGCAGATCTCTTCCATATTTCTTATGTTTGCTGCAATGATCTAACACTAGCAGCTACCTGGGATGGTGGCAATACCTCATAGAATAATGCCGCCATGAAAGTATAAATGGCATCATGTTGGCAGCTACTCTACTTTGAAAGCAAAGTGAGACCTGAACAGAACATCAAAACTTTCGACTGTGGTTGCTGCTGCTGGATGGAATTTGTCGGCAACAAGAAGAACTGACTTGGCTTCTTTCTCTTCCCCCAGGCTGAACAAAAACGGATGCTGATATATGGACTCCTTGCCCTTTACTGCAGCTTCCACATCAGTTCCCAGCCTTAACAACAATAACACAATAAAGGTGAAAAGGCGATATGTCATACAATACCACTTCCTTCTACACAATTTTTTTTTTTACCTGAATTGTCTAAAATAATTATGCATGAAGCATAAATTTCCTCAAAGGGGAAATCCAGACCAAAATTTATTCTTAATTTAAGAAAGAGAACAAATTTCGAGACAAAGTGGTGCAAAAATTATTAAAATTTGGATAAGGGATACAGAAGAATTTTTAACTTTTGCCATTTTGAATTTTCCAATATCTTTTAACCCTGCAAAGACTGGGGTATTTTGACGACTCAAAAGACTTGAGGGGGGCCTAAAAGCCCCCCCCCCCCCAAGATCTCGGCCATTGGCCGCGCGGATTGCGACAAGAATTGGCACGCGCGTCACAATCAACGTAATCTACAAAACTGAAGAGGGTAATTATTCAAGAATTATTCAGATTGATTGATTAATTAATTATGCTAATTTGTGCATGAAATTATTAATTGGCCATAAATCTGTAAATAAAGGTTCAAAACTGCCAATTTTGGTCTAGATACTCCTCCTGGATTTTTATTGAATACCCATTACTTAATGTTATATTTATGAATTTTGGCTAGAAACAAAATTTGCATTTGATTTGTACATGAAATCACGTTTTTGAGCAGTTTTGGGTTTGACATGCATTTACAAAATATTGCGTAACTTCTGAACAGTGTACCCTGATATCGCAAATTTGGCCTAAAAAGTTTCACAAGGCTTGAAAGAAAAAAGTCATGAAACGTCGCAGCGCGATATTCTTGCATTACCGATTTATCGCCCCCCCCCCCCTCTATTAGGGTTTAAAACATTTCTTGAATAGTCCAAATTGAATAATCAGATGAGTAAGGTGATGCCATACCCTCACAATTTTCTACATATTTCAATCACTGAAAATTACAAAAATTTACTTTCAGCCAGTAATTATTATCTTCTGATCACCCAAAATAGGCTCAAATACAGAGCTTTGAGGTTAATATAGAAAAGTATACTGTGAATTAATTGTTTCAGTGTGAAATACACTTACCGGCAGATTTTGAATGAGATTACATCAGTGCGCCTGGCCTTGAACAGGACATCTCTCTACCCTTCTTTCGAGACGTTGGTCGATGAAGCACGAAGAGGAGAGCAATTAGGCCACACAAATCCACTGCATTAAATTTAAAAGAAATAGAAATAATCTGATAAATTATTTGTACTAATTATTGTTTGTTTATTTCTTCCTCTGAATGAAAACCTTTTGGACAATATTGTGGAACAAAGTTAGCCATATCCATGTCATATGTTGCATCTTGCATCCGTCAGGTAAAAAACACCAGCCTTTTTCTCTATCAACTTATCTATGATATGTTTACGATCAGTTTGGAATACAGCCTTGCCTGCCAGTCTCATGCATAAATGAGTTGACATAAACCAATGCACTCCATGTGTTTGAAGTAAAGAAGGACTAAGGAAGTTTATAAGGAAATCTTTTTTTTTTTTACCCCCATGTGTAATGCTATAGCTGTGATGGCCATTTTGACAGTCACACATGGCACACGCATAGAGTTTCTGCGTCTCCACATTGTTTTGGAGCAAATTTCCATTGCTGTATATTCCCCCAAGGATGTTTGTGAGTGAATTAAATTTTCACTTGCATTATTTAAGTCCTCGCAAAGAAAGGAAAAAACAAAGAAAAAAATAGTACTTGCTGATCCAGAAACGGGATAAAAATTGTGGAGACACAGAAACTCCCCTCCATGTGTGATGGCAAAATGATGTAAAGAACAGATTTCCCTCATTAACTTACTAAGGAAGGACTTACCGTTTCCACTAGATTCTTCAAAGTCTGCAATAACCTGCTGAACTGCTGGGAAGTCTCTCTTTGCCAATGCTATGATGCGAGGGAGGACGATAAAATGTACCCCACTTCTTCACGAAGTTGTCACACACGTCCGGATAAAGTACACTAAACCTCGATTTCCGATCTGGGGAAGATGGAAAAACAAAGAGTGACTTGTATAATTGAGTATTTTTCAGCCCTACACTGTAGGGGTTAAAGGCATTGGTTAGGTTTGTGGTTATATATAGGTAATTTAATAAAAATTTCAAATCAAGCTGTCTGGCCTATCTAATTATATTCAGAGGAATGAAATTCCGACAAAGAATGCAAAAATTAAGGAAGTCACACATGCACCATCAAGATATCTCTGAAAATTTAATTTAGTGTCTCCGAGATGCATAATTCCAGTACAATGTGTCTATGGAGGAACTTTATTATTTTGTGCTTTTTTGAAGCACTAAACGACGACTTTGAGGTGTAATATTTCACAGCTAAATTTATGTACCCCATCAAATATTCAGATAGCATTTAGGACCTGGCTGTGAGAATTTTTCAATGAAAATAAAGTAATCAATGCTTTTAATAGCCAGGTAAATCACAAAATGCAAGAATGTGAACTATTGATTGAAGGATAGGTGCAAGAGTACAGGGGCGGAGGACGGGGAACCCTCAATTTTTTTGCAGCATAGATAATGCACCAATTCGTGTGAACTAACTTTGAAACTTACAATTTTGTCTAATTCTGAGGAGGCACATCCCCCTCAGACACCTACTTTGCCCACTAACGCCAAAACTCTGTCAGTCCTAATTTTTGCACCCCCCTCTTTTAAAAGTCTGGAACATTTTTCACCTTTGAGGCAAAATCAGATGAAACGAGAGGCACAGAGAAATAAAGATGAAAGAAAGGAAGGAAGAATGAAGAAGAATTAAGATTTTTTTTTTTTTTTAACCCATGCGGTCAAAAGCACTTTAAGGCCCCAATATTCAAACTATTTTTGTCGTAAGACAACAAGAAATAATCAATATACAATGATGATAAATAAATCTAATCTTCTGTACTTACTTGAAGAGACAAAACATTTCACATCTTATCCTGGATGCTTCATTAGCCAGTCTGAGTTAGTGGTCTCTTCAAGTAAGTCCACAAGATTTGATTTATTTATCATCATTGTATATTGACTATATTCCTGGATGAATCAAAACTTACATCTACAACAATTACCAGCTGGGGCATATCCCTGTAACGGGGAAACTGATTTACAATGTCAGTAATGGTCAGTTCTTGTTGAGTGATCAGAGCCTGTCGATATTTATGTGTATCCATGAAGAATTCTGCTAACTGTGCTTTCGTTTGCTGTATACTTCATCCACTCAACCTGTAAATGGTCACATATATTAAATTGTCTGTTAAAGGTCACCACCAAGTTTTTTTCCACAAAAAAGAACATCTAAGCTCCAACACCAGCCTCTCTGCCTTATCAGAAGAGTTACTTTAAAAACTGAAAGAGAGATTTTGTCTAATTGCAGTTTGTCAACTCTGGCCTTTTCTTTAGATTTTTGTGTTTAAGGGGGAGGTCCTGACATAAAAAGAAAATTTTGAAGTACTTCTAATGGATGAATTCTTGATGCACGGTTGGAATTTATGCCGCCGCCATTGCCACACCAGAAATATGTTGCATAGGTAATTTCCCTAAATCTTCAAAAACTTTTTTAATCAGATTGTTCACTCTCAAATGCATTCAAGAAATTTGACAAGAGACAAGAAATTCAGGCCATCAAATCAGACAAGATCACTGTCACTGTCATTATGTATGTTGTAACCATATTGAAATTTAATCTATTGAACGGTCTTTGGTTTATCACAAAAAAAAAATTCATACGGACAATGAGCTACAATTTGATACATGAAAAGAATTTTCAGTATTCGAGACAAAAATTTGTTAGTTTATGACCTCTGTGACATTTGACTAATATGCATAAATGCACTAAGATGAAGTTGATAACTCAAACGGTTCTACAATAATTACAATAACAAGATATTCTCAGGAATTTAATGACCTCTGTGACCTCTGACCTAATTAACCCCAAACTAATCAGACAATCCTCATGCCAATATGCAAACATAATCCAAGTTTAAAGTTGATTCGTCAAGTACCACACACAAAATGCAGAGGACTTTAATATTGGTTCAGCAATTATTTTTAACTGAATCTTTCGCATGATTTTCTTTACTTACATGTCCCTGTAATCCTGTGTTGCATCTTTTGTTGCAGGCCAAGTTTGTACAATCTCCTTGGCAAGAGTAGTTTTTTCATCAGTTCCTGGATACCTGAAGTTATCAAATGCAAAAAAAAACATAAGCATACAACCCAAATGAATGATAAATGACAGAGAACAAGTAATATGAAATCATGCTATATTTTCCGCCTGTTTATACCCCCAACCAATGTTCCTTTTCATGAAAACAAACATTAATTTCATTTAAGCATTATTCAAGAATGAATGCATGGATTAACTTGAAATTTGGTACACATTACTCTTACTGTATATTCAACTATATCTGAAAAAATCAGTTCATTTCATTCAGGCGTTAGTGAGATAGAAAAATCCTGCAGACGCCCTATCACTAGATCTAGACTAGACTAGGCTCTATACAATTCATGTTCTGCCCCTTTTTTTCTGAAAGTAGGCCTAACCATGATAGTAATACTAATAGTGCATTTAGCAACACTAATTACAGCCCCCTGTGAGGCTGTGTGGCAGAACAGTAGGGTTGGTCCTACTACTACTACTACTACTAGTACTACTCATCGACCACATTTGTTGTCCGCATAATAGAAAATATTTAGAAAATTAAATTTAGATCTACCTAGTAAAACTATAGTTAGATTACACGGTTGAAAAAATGCAGCACTATCAAACCTTGATGTCTAAACCGAGTCTGGGTTGTATTGTCTTTTCGTCAATACGTTACTAGTTGGTTGTTACAATGCTGTTGAAATGTTTTATCCTCAATTTTAATCTAGATCTAATTTACCAGTAAATTTTTGTTATCCACACACACGTATCACTGATCGCGGACCAATGACAACACTTTTGTGTATGCGCTGCGCGCAATATGCAGGGCGTAGTATGCGTTCAGTGTGCGTAAACATAACAGGGTGATGGTCATGGTGGTCGGTTTCATTGAATTAATGGGCGTCATCGATGGGTAGTTGGATTACCATATGCCTAGAACTAGAAGGCTAGGTCTAGTGACACTATGTCTTTATAGAAAATAGATACCTCTATGCAGACCTGCCAACCTCATTTGACCCAAAATCCCATTATTTTGACATGAAAATCCCAATTTCAGAATAAAAATATCCTATTTTTCCTGCTTTGCAACTGTCAAACACTGTATTTCAAGCCTTCAACTCAAGGAATTCAAATCCTATTTGTCCTGTAGTCTAACTCTAAATGTTGTATTTTCACTGAAAAATCCTACTTAATAGATTCTAGTATAAAACCCTACTGCTTGGCACCTCGGCTCTGTATAGAGCTAGTAGTAGTAGACCTATGGGGATTGACTATGTGTGCAGTATGCAGCGGGGGGGGGGGGGGGGCTGGGGGGGCAGTTGCCCGCCCAGAAATTTTGAATTTTTTTTTTTTTAATTTAAAAATTCACAAAAAACACCAAAACTGTGCACCAAATCCTTCAATTTCACTTTCAATTATCTAAAATTGCCTTTTTTTTTCTAGCTCGGTCGCTTCGCTCCCTCGCTTTCAAATCTTTTCGAAAATTGTTCCGCGTCTTGCCCCCCTAGAAAAAAATTTCTGCGTACGGCCTTGTATGTGTGTGTCCCCGTGAACAAGCGCTCCGGAATGTCGGTGTCGACATTCCAAGACCTAGATCTAGGCCTAGTACCAATGAGGTCAAAACATAACAGTATTGACCTCATATAGATCTAGGCGGAACAAGCGCATATACGGGGTGGTGCATTTGTGGAAAGTCAGCACTTGCGGTAGCACACAAATGCACACAATGATGACGACAACTTACAAGGCTTGTCGGCGGGTTGAGTTGTCATGTGATTTTCTTATTTTTTCATTTCGTTACAAACTTTTTTTCAGTGAAATTAGTTATTGATTATTGCAGTTTAGATCTAGATATTAAGAATTATATTTAAGTTATATATTTTGATAAAATTCATGTGAATTTTGTAAAATAGTGCATGAAAATCCGACAGCTTTTCTCCACGTTAACGAGGTCCTTATGCCCCCTACAGTAGGTGTCACCGCGATCAGTGCCGGTGCCAAGAGCGCCAGTCCACACCCGTTCGGGCTGCCATAGCAATGCATGCATGCAACGCATTGATTGCACAGTCCAACAAGAGTCGTAGACTGGCGACATCAAAAACAGGAACACAGATTCCAACATAAATTCAACGACGAATCACAATTAAAAAAATATAAAAATATTCCTGAATTAATATGTAACTTCAAGCATACCTCTTAATATTTCTCTGATGTCTTCTTGCACACCAATTTTGGCCAAGAATTCTTCCATCTCGAAACCGAACCTGCCGCAGTTAGGTACAGCCGCAGTATCAGACGTGAAATTCATGGCGGTAATTTGTCACGTCACGTGATCCCGAAAATCACGATATGATTGGCTAAAGTTTTAAGTCTTTCAAAAAGAATTATTTTCGCGAAACGTCTCCGACAATTTTAAATCAAAACATCGTCGAAATAAGTCTTTAAGACTTAAATAATTATAAGTCTCACATGAGTTTTAAATTTTAAGTCTCCCAAATTTAGAGAGTAATTTAACATAATTAGATGAATTCAAACAAATATGAAAATAATGCATCAACAATTTAAAAACTTTAAAAACTGAAATGTACATCCAAATATATGAAAGAAGTTTATATTAAGAAAAATTTAGGCTTGATTGGGATACATGGTGAAGATTCATTATAAACTCGTAATTGCCTCAAAATTAAAGCGGATGGATATAAATCTAGAAATCGGTTGTACATTTGATTTCCATATCAAAATAAGAGTATTTACATGCAAATTGAAATGAGACTGGATACCAATTAGAATTGAAAGTTGGATTAAAACTGGATATATACAGAAGATTGATTTATTATACATAATTATTTACAAAAATGATATCTACAAATTACTAAATGATTAAATTCATCGAATATTACATTGAATTTATATTGCACATACACTTTACACTTTACATTCAGTACCAGTCACACCTTCCCAATTACACCTGCCTAACCTCCCCCAACCAGAGAACAACAGCTGACACTATTGCTCTCCGGGTGAAACAGGCAAAAAGGCCCCATACAAAGAAGTGTGACTGGTAGTGTAGTTGAAAAGAGAGAAAGAAAAAATAAAAGACGGCTGTAAATTTAATTTCCAAGAGCATTTGAATGCAAATTGAATTGAGAAATGGTATTATTACCTAGAATAGGATATTGGATTGGAAATGGGTATACAGAAAAGTGATTTATAATATATATTTAACAAAAAATACAAACATAATTTCTACAACTTATTAAATTATCAAATTCATTGAAACATATGTCATATCCATTTATATTGCACATTAATACGACTCATCCAGTGACTAATTACTATGAATTATTGTTCAATAGTCTCACTAGAAAGGGCAAGGCACTCTTTCTGTATCGTTCCGTTCTGCACTTGATTTCACGGAATCTATCGCTATATCTCAAGTTTCTACGCGAGGACTGTCTTTCCGGAAGCCAGTCTTCATGGAAATTAAGACCAGAGCAGTTGTCACAGGAGCAAATGTTGTGTCACCACTGAATAAATCTACTAGAATTACACTCAACATCTACTACAAATACACTCAACAACATCCTTACCGTACACAACTACACATCCATCTACTTTTACACAGTTACATCAAAGGCATAGAATTTCTACACTTCAAGAAAGTATTGCTTCTCTACACTGCAAATGAAACATATTGCCAATAATATATACTGCCCATACTATATGTCAAGCAGAGAGTATATTTAGCTTGATCTGTAGAGCAACGAGCAAATATAACTTTACCTTCTTTAGATATTGTGATCTCGCTTAAGAGACGATAAATCAATTCTATCGTCTCTTCCTCCGACGGCATAGCTACCCAGCTGCTCCTCAAACAACAAGTGTCTCATGTGCACTGCATCCCATCCAAGGCTTCCCCAACATCTGCATCATTTACCGCTATAAGATGAGATGAATTAGCATCTCACCATTAGTGAGTTCATGCACAACACAAACATCGTTTCAGATGCTGTGATACATGTAGCTTGATGGATCATGCGATAAACTCTGCTTCTCAGAGAAAGAGAATTCATATGCAATGCATTCAATGTCAGGCTAACCCAACATCCACATCGTTTCTACCGGTACTAGATGAGATGAACAATTAGCATCTCACTCTCGGTGGGTTCACATACAACAAAAACATCATTTCAGATGTCCAGGGTAGTTTTTAGGAGCAATATAGAATTCAGGAACGTACGTGTACGATTAACACAGCATCTCTTCCCCATCATCTGCATCATTGACTCATGGAAGATGAGATGCTCCATTACCATCTTTATGATAGTGAGTTCACACACAACATAAACATCGTTTCAGATGCTCGATGTGGCTTGTGGGACCAAACTGTACAGTGTAGTTTATATTAGCATTCAATCGCATAGAATTTTGAAAAAAATATTTATATGTTCTGTCAAACAACATATGATTAACTCTGATTCTCAAACAAGAAGACTTTCATTCCCAGTGAATCCAAAGCTCTTCAAACATCTTCATCATCTACTGCCTAAAGATGAGATGAACAATTAGCATCTCACTCTTGGTGGGTTCATACACAACATCGTTTCAGATAATGAGGCTAGCTAGATATGACCATGTAAAAATGTAATTATCTCTGCTTCTGTTTACCACATCCCTTCCCTGAAATAGATGCATACCTTCATTGACAACCATGAAAATAGGCATTTATCTTTAATACAAAATTAAAGGCATTGGCTAACATTGTTATGATTTTAAAAAAATCTTGATTTGTTACTTGAAAATGGGATAAACATATGGGTTATAGTGTAAAAATACCAGTCTTAAAGCTTCAAAGTATAATATCTACAGGAAGTATTTTTAAATATTAAAAATGTGAGCCAATGTTTGAAAAATATACGAGGGTCGGTTGCCCAGAATAGACATAAGGAGTGCGCATGCGCGTATGACTCACCTTACCGTACTGTGTGTATTGGCGTATCACGCTGCGGGAGGCACATAACGGCATTTTCAAATTCAAGCAAAGTGGTCCTCTTAGTGATTGTCTCGTGAAACGAAGGATAATAAAATCGCCGTTTGCGTCTAACTTACACTTTTTCATTCCAAATTATGGTTGGTTTCAGGGTTTTTGAGTACAAATACAAGTACTCATACACATGTTTAATCTTAGTTTGAGAATTTTTTAAATCAGCTACTCACAAAGTTAGCCAATGCCTTTAATGGAAGAGGATGTGTCAAGGATAGTATGAGAATTGCAGATTTGAATTTGATGAATACATTTACATTGTGTAACAACTTTGAAGATAAACAAATTTCTTATATCTTATCAAATTTTTATAACACTTTCACTGACTTATTCCTCTGACTTTTCTGTTGTTTTTATTTGGAACGGTTTGTAGGATTACACTCGACGTTAGCAATCAACAACTGGCCTTCATATGCAGCACAAAATCTTCTCAGACACTGAGATATACAGTATTGCTAGTAAGGTTTTCCAGAGCTTTCATCCCGAAAAAAACCACTAAAAGCCTCTCATTTGTACAAAATGTAATATCCTCCTAGCAAATGTGGAAAAACTCCTATGCCACAGAAAAATTGGATTTAGAATTTGAATGGCATGCATGACTAAGTGTTGCAAATAAGATGAAATTATTACAACTGAATGATTTGCTTTCAGTGTTACCTATTAAACATCAAGGGTATAAGTAATTACCACTTTGCCTGCTGAATTATTTTTTAGGGATAAAAATAATGAAAATTGTTCTTTTGATATTTTCTTTGATTCTGATATCCTTTGTATTGATAATTTAAATTCTATATACATCCTAGCCATTTTCAGATTCCCTGGTACACTTATACAGGAGAAAACTAATTATTACAATTGCTTAATTCAATCGTAAAATCGTGACGTATACCATGAAACACAAATCATGGAAGAGTTGCCCCATGTAACTTGTATCAGCAATACACACGTCCTTCTCGAACATTGTAACATACATAGTACAAACAAAAAAATGAACAAAAGTTTACCTGTAGTAGTGTCCTCCATCTCAAAATTGCTTTCTTAATGGCTCTCGGGAGAATTTGCCAATACCAAACGAATATCTTCGCTAAATAGTCATTTCCCTTGTAAATACTCTCCTAACTGCCTCACTGAGTTGTACATGACCTTTTTTTCTGAGGGGGGTGGGGAAGGAGGGGCAGTTTGAAAGTGAACGGTCTTGGGCAGATTGACTGATGTAGTCACCTCGCTAGCTGCCCTCTGTCCTGATTATGACACCTTTGAAAATTAAGGTAGGTTGCATTTTGTATCAATCTCTTCTTTTTCTTTCTTTCTCCTTCTTTCTCTCTCTCTTACTCTCTCCCTTTCATGTTTTCTTTCTGTTCGATCTCTCTCTCTCTTCCCCTCCCTTCGCTGTACCTCTGTCTCTCTCTCTCACACACACAAAAACACACACACACTCTCTCTTTCATCTACGTACAGCATCTCCCATTACCTTTCTTTCGCTACCTAAATTAATGATCCTTGAATCACATCTCTATTTCTCACAAATTACTCCCCAAAATAGCATCTCATTTTTAGAATGCAATATTTTCCATCTTTTCCATTCTTTGATACATCTTCCCTGCAATTGCTTTCAGTTTTAACAAGCATATTTTGCACTCCAAACTCCAAACTCCAGCAAGAATTAAAGAGACATTAATTTAGCTGGCTTTTCCTTTAGTTTCAATCTAATTCCAATCAAATGATGCATTCTTCTTCTTTTTTTTTCAGCACAGGTTTAACCGAGTGATATCAGGAAAATATGAGAAAGAACATCAGTGACAATGACTGCAATGTTCTATCCAATCAGTCCTATGTTTACATGAAAATTATAACCAAAATTTAGTAAAGGTCTTAACCAGACTCTCTCTTTTTTTTTTCTTTTTTTTTACTGGCTTGTCCTCATGGGTAGACTCTATTATTCATTAAAAGCGTCGTGGTCTGGTGGTTCTGACTCTCGTCTTTGAATCAGAGGGTCGTGGGTTCGAATCCCAGCCATGGCGTTAATTTCCTTCAGCAAGAAATTCATCCACATCGTGCTGCACTCAACCCAGGTGAGGTGAATGGGTACCTGGCAGGAATTCATTCCTTGAAATGCTTGCGCGCTGGCGGCTGCCGGGCTAAAGCCAGGGTAATAATATCCAAGTCCTTTGGAAGCGCATAGAGACGTTATATCATAATGTGATATGCGCTATACAAGAACTGTATATTATTATTATTATTATTATTAAAATTCCATTTCACACAAGATAAGAGGTTTGTTACAGCACATTGAATCACTAAATTAGAGTTGGGAGAGTATATTTCCAGAATTAAAAAGTAACATTTCCAACCAAACAATAATATCACTAACTCAGTATGAGTGAATGAAGCTTTAAGGCATGTATTCAGCTCCATGCTCAACAAAACACGTACTGGAGACCCATAAATGTGTGTGGGACCCTGAAAAGGAGGTACTGAACGGTGCCGCTGAACGGCCCCGCCACGCCCGGGTAACTACCGGGAACAAATCCCGACAGCTCCACTGGCTACTGCATTAACCTAGAACAAATACAACACATGTTCTTACCCATTTTGTCGTCTCGATCTTCAGAAAACGGAGACAACTACTATCAAATTTGCAGAATATCCGATGGCCTAAAACACAGAAAGTGATGCTTGGGCTCCAAATTTAACCAACGATAATTCCCATAGATATTTAACACAAGGGCTCATCCAACTTCGCAGTTCAAAGTTTTCGTGTTTTACCAAAGTCACGGAATCTAATTTGCATAGCGGGACCAGTTATTGTGATTGCGTAATTTAGGTTCACCGCTATCAGACACACCCACCTACAGCTACGTCACACGGCGAACAAAAAGTTTTACAGGACTACTCCATTATGCCATGGGTAGGAATAATTTGAGACCGAGGTGGAAATGAATAGCTTATGGACCAGGTTGCGGCTCCCAGTAAAATAAAACAAATCAAAACAAAACAAACGAATAAAACATTGGGAAATGGAAAAGGAAATGAAAGGGATGGAGAGGCGAACAACGAGTGAAAGAGTTCTGTGATGAACACATAACTAATAAATCTTTGTTTTCTTCTTTTTTCCTTTCTACTTAAGATAAATTCCCATTTTGACATTCACATCAGTTTCCTTTATATATATATGGAAAGATTCCTGTTGCCGCATATATTTGTCGCCTGCAAAAATTTGTTCCTCTTTTGCTATTTGCTTTTCTCGATCCCCACGAGCAGCTAGAGACAATGTGTGCAGGGGAATTGAAACCTATGTTCTGCACAAATTGTCGCCAGTCATTATGATCCTAAGCAAAGAATGACCACGACAGAGATGATACTGATGACACTGACGATGATGATGGTGATGAGAATGATGGTGTCATGACTTGTAGTTGCTGATTTATAGAGTGTTGAAGTTATCAAGAAAAAGGTCTTATTTTCAACCATGAGGAGTAGTCATGGAGGGAGGGAGGGATGGGTAGCCATGGACACTGTGGCTCAGTGGTAGAGCAGTGGTCTCGTATACAGGGGAGTACCCAGGTTCGAAACCAAACGGATACGCTAATACCTTTGGTAAGGTATTAATCCTAAGGTATTAATTACCAAGTCCTTCGGAGGGGACTTAAAGCCGTCGGTCCCTGGTTGCTTACTAACAAGGATACACATGCTTTCTTCGCAGTCAGGTAAAATAACCAACCATTGAACCATTTCCCTCTTCCTCTTTAACCCGACAGCCAAACAAACAAAATACCCCGATCCATTCAGAGCCAAGGCATGTTTGGTGGGGGGCGCAGGGGGAGGACAATTCTCCCAAGAAAATATGCTGCAAACATGTCGCACCCCCCCCCCCAAAAAAAAAAGAAAGAAAGAAAAAGTCCACATAATTTGTCCCAAAATATTATCTTTGATTGACATTTTATGTTAAATTATCTGCATGAAATTATTATCTTCACATTAAATGGATCGAAGAAAATATTAAATACCAAAATGCTAAATCAACGATTTGAACCATAATATCTTCCAATTTTTGGCGCGTTTGGCATCACATGCTTTACTTTAACTTTAAGCGTTCATGGCCTTATTTTTTTCCAGAATAGAAGAGCAGAAAATGAAAATTATGTTCAAGCCAATTAATATTTCCAAAGAAAATTCTCTAATCTAGGTAAATGGTTAGCCTTTTTTATTTTTTATTTATTTTTTATTTTTTTAGAGCCATTAACAAGGCTTTTTTTTTTTCAAGCGGCGTCGATCCAGAGGCATGCATGGCTTTTTGCTTCTTTCAATTTGTGGTGTTTTTTTTTTTTGTTTTGTTTTGTTTTTGTTTTTTGCCAATCATAACTAGTAGAGGGGTTGTGGACTATTCAGAGACGTCAATCCGTTTCATATATTTTTTTTTTGGGGGGGGGGGGGGAGGGGCACACTATCTATACATGCTTGATCTTCTCTGCCCTCTGTATCCTTCCATTACTCTCTCCAGTTTATATTTCTCTCCTTCTTGGTAGCCCCTATTCTCTTCTTCCTCTCTTTCTCCCTCCACTTTGCCTCTCCCTCTCCCTCTCTCTCTCTCTCGCTCTCTCGTCTCTTCTCCGCCTTCCTTCCTCCGCTCTCTCGTCTTTCCATCTCCTCCCCTCTCCCCTCTATTCCTCCTCTCTCTCTTAGTTTATTTCTGTACGTACGAAACAATTTTGTATTTGCCCCTCTGCTTCAACTTAGCGTAGATGGTGAGAAGTTTATAATGGAATCACTCCCCGCAAATCTACCCTCTCCGAAAAAAAAAAAAACATCTGAGGCAACAAAATCTGTGTATGTTAGTGATTAATTTAGAACACAATAATATCATATTGTGTACCACGTGTGTAGAGCAATAGTCGCCATCTCATTTCTGCCAATTCATCTGCAATGCACTGTGTAAACTGCCGTGCTCTGAATTGTTAACAATTTATCTATACATATATTTTTTTATAGCTTTTGTGGTCACAATTTTCACAAAGAGAAAACTTAATCAAATGTTATGAGCATTGTTTGAAAAAAAACATTGTGCAAACACATGCCTTTCATCTTTTTCCTATTTAAAGGTGACAGCTTTCAACTTTACAGTGTGAAAACTTAATTCTGGAACGAGTTATAACTTTTGAGTGCCTGTAAAATACAAACGCGCGGCCAAAGAATAGTACAGAAAATATGAAATAATACTTGTAACTGAAGATGGATTATAATGATAATACATAGAATTTCTATAGCGTCATTTTCCATTTTGATAAAATGCTCAAGACGCTTTAACAGGGTTGAATTTAAAAAAAAAATACGGACTTAACGAAAACAATGTTTGAACACGTCACTAACTAAGAAGTGTCTGTCTTCATGGGGTGTTTCATGAAAGTTGTCAGTCACTGACAATTTCAGTCAAATCCTTGGTTTGATTGGTTGAGAAGCTCTGATCACTGACTGTTACTATGGTGACTGTCAGTGACTGACAACGTGTCAGTGCTGACAACTTTCATGAAACGGTGCCCAGAACCTGCAACTGAACAAGTAAAATTTTAGGTTGCCCTAAAGGACGCCGAAGAGTATGATTTCTTCAGCTCCTGTGGTAGTGAATTCCACAGGGCTGGTCCGGCATGAACAAAAGCTCAATCTTCCAAGGATTATGCACTCTGATGTTAGAAAGTAGAAAGGACAAGTCATGTCAGAGTAATCAGTACTGAGATGGCAGCTACACTATATCTACAAGCCATATGTTGGAAAAAAAAAAAAAAAAAAAAAAAAAGTCAGAGGGGGAAGAGAGGAGGTGGGGGGGGGGGGAGGATTCTCGTTTCACTGGATTATATCATCACATAATTTCTAACAATTGTAATTCCCTGTCATATCGGGGGTGGGAGAGATTCGGACAGAGGGTCGCATTTACATATTTTTTCATGTTTCCCCTTCTCATTCTACCTTGTGCTTTCTCTCTCTCTCTCTCTCTCTCTCTCTTCTCTCTTTCTCTCTCTTTCTCTCTCTTTCTCTCTCTTTCTCCCAATTTCTTTCAACCACCCTCCATCTCTTTAAAAAAAAGCGAGGCTAATGATTTCGCTAAAAGGATATATTGCCACCATGAAGATTTATATGTAGTTGTTTGTGTATGGTTTTTTGTTCTGCCCAATTATTTCATTTTTATAGAAAACTACAGCCAGCAAAGAGAGGGTGTTTAATACAGAGTTTTTATGATGATGATGATGATGATGATGATGATGATGATGATGGTGATGATGATGGTGATGATGATGATGATGATGATGATGATGATGGTGATGATGATGATGATGATGATGATGTTGACGATGATGATGATGATGATGATGATGATGATGATGATGGTGATGATGATGATGATGATGATGATGGTGATGATGATGATGATGATGATGATGATGGTGATGATGATGATGATGATGATGATGATGATGATGATAAGTAGTCTCTCTATGTTCTTTGTAGGGATACAAGAAAACACAATGAAAGAGAAAGAGGATGAAAAAGACACAGTACATAATGTACATGACAACAAAAGAGATCTGTAGAAGAAATGACTAATAGAGTAATACATACTTGACAAAGAAAAGGTAAAAATAATTCAGCAGAGTATGAAAAACCTTTCAGAAGTAAAAGAGAAAATACCTCAATGTGCATAAATTACTAATATTTGGCTTTAACTGGTGTTACCAAATAACTACCTTGAGACCGAATTTTACTTTGTTTCAGAAGTTATATTTATTACTCCAAGGAAGAGTAAAATAACTGCAATTAAAAATGTGAAACTGTACAAAACAATAAATTCAAACATATTTTGACAATACAATTTTCTCATATCTCATTCATTCATGTCCTTTCTTTCTACTTCTAAATCATTCAAATCATAATTTAGAATTCAAATTACTATATTCATAATCTACATGTACAGAAATCTGTGGAAAGAAATGAAGATTTCAGGGAGTAGAGTGGGAGGATGTGGTGTACAAGTACATGACATATTTAGGCCACATTTAATGGTTCAGAAATTATTTTGGCCTGTCAAGTAGCTAATGATTCCATAAACCTGGGGAGCATTTTATGAAGTGTCTTGTAAGTGATTTTTACTGACAAATTTGCTCTCAGTCAATCAGATGCAAGGATTTCAGTAGCTTATAATAGTTGTCAGTAAAAATCACTACTGACTACTGACTTTTCTCTTTCCCCATAGGCTTAATACATAGCCCATCCTGTTCCAACAACCAATGGTTCAATCACAATTAGACTTTAGAAGTTTGTATAATCATGTAACTGACATATCATTTTACATCTTGAGTCTTGCACAAGTAGTGCTGTAAACTACCTAAAAAGACATCGCCATGGCAACATAAAGCTACACAATCACTGTGCACTTTACACCTTTGTTACTTAATAGCACTCAATAAGTGAATACACTTTGGATCCTATACTGAAGACAGCTCCTTTTTCATCCCACATTTCATACTTGTTCACAAATTCATCAATAAGCTGCTAAAAAAAGCTCAAGGTTTTTTTAAAAGCATTTTGTGCATGACATTGCTGTATCTTATAAAACATGAGTACGTGAGTACGGGTATAACATCTTTGTTGGGTCAGTCATCATAACTTAGCATTCATTTAATGAAAAATAAAAAGTTAAAAAAAAAAGGCCAAAGTTTTGTTGAAAGTTGTTTACTATTCATTAGAATGGTAAACTGCTTCCAAAAAACAGTTTGATTCTTAGTCTTTTTTTTTTCCAAATCTTTTTAGGTAGTTTACAGCATAGTGTCTAAACAAGGCTGTATGATTTTGATAACTCAGTCTGACAATCCTATTGGAGAAAGTGTGTAATTCTGGCAATTTTCCATTGGTTACACAAATCAATAGGTTCTGAAAGAAAACCACTCATTGACTGCATCAATGGAGCACAGCCAGTAGAAATCAGTTTGAAATTCATGCTTATTTATATATTCAAAACAAAGCTACACCATGATTCTTCCTGATTCTGAAACCCCAAAGAAGACATTTGACAACTCCCTTTGTATCAGAGAAATAATTTGTCCTGCAACCTTCAAAAGTCCTCTTATTCTCAAAGTACTTTAAAGGTAATCTACCAATAAATCATTAGATCTTCTTTTTTGTATCAGGAGATTCTAGGAGCATCTACCAAGCTAACTTTTTAATTTGTGCGATGCTGAGTGAAGTCTAGAGAAATAAGTGCCATGTCTGATTTCATCACATCCCTGCCGCAGCACTAATGTCCTTTGGCAAGACATTAATCTACATTTGCCACACTCGACCCAGGTGAGGTAAATGGGTACCTGGCAGGAATTAATTCCTTGAAATGCTTGTGCGCTGTAAAAGGCTGCCGGGCTAAAGCCAGGGTAATAATATCCAAAGTCTTTTAGAAGCGCATAAAGACGTTAGATAATAACGCTATACAAGTACATCACAAGGTAGCACTAGTCAGTTCTGAAGTCTAACATTTACAAAAATGTTGTCAAATTAATATACAACCATTATACGAAATGTAATACCAGTAGTTTATTCATTCTATTTTATACAAAATATGTTACATTCTTGTCACATGATTCAAGTTGCCAATTTAATGTCATGAGCAAGGTAATTCGTGACAGAATGAAGTCCAAGCTTCAAACAGTCTCTATGCCATCTAGAGATAATCCATTAACATTCAAGAAGAAAGTGAACCATATGTTGACAGATAGTTTTCATTTGTAAAGTCATCACTAGTTTGGGAAATGAAAATCCATTTCAAGAGATAAAGGGAACTGTCTTACTCTGCATTGGTTTTCATACAGTTTAAAAAGTAACTGTTGGGCTAGGGCCCTCTTGTATAAAAAGTTAAGATTAAACGCAACTCAAAAAAATGAAATGCAAGTCAAAAAACCTCAATCTTAACAGGTTGAAAATCAAGTTGCGTTTAATTTTTTGAGTTGTGTTTAATCACAAAATTTTTATGCGAGAGGTCCCAGGTGCATAATGTAAGTGAAAAAATATGCAGTTTTCTGAATGCAGATCAAGAATCGCCAGCACACATATGCACATGTGGGACTACTTACTCTATGGGTAGGCTTATATAAAATCATTCATCACATGACTATGGTCTCTTATATTCAGTGCAACCATGTAGCACAGGCAACAATTTTATTTTCATTCTTAATGTCACTCAAGATTACCAATTATGTAGCCTTGTGAACTGTAGTGGTGAAAAAAAGTGTCCAGAACACGAAATGCATGCACACTGTATTGTTGCTTGTGTAGTATGTATTCTGGTTGCATCTCCTTGAATCCACAACACTAACAGAATACTGAACTTTAACCACGGACCAGACGCTTTGCCTAACCCTAACCTAACCTTAACCTTAAGCCTGACCTAAAACCCTCCTACAACTGTAAGCATGTATCTTTGATGAAATGAAGCCCGCAGCAATTGTTGGAGCTTATGTCAGGTCACCATCCTTCCAAACCACTCCATTTCACTATCAAAGCTACCTTACTGATCACTTCCTCAGCATCCCACAAATACTTCCAAGTTCCCTGAAATAACGAAGTTCTTGGATCTGGTTTGGAACTGATGAAGTCTTTACATCTGTATTTCTTTGATCTAGTTTCTAGCTGCTGAAAGTCTTTACATCGGCATTTCTTGGATCTGGGTTTGAGCTGATGAAAGTCTTTACACTGGCATTTCTTGGATCTGGGTTTGAGCTGATGAAAGTCTTTACATCGGTATTTCTAGGATCTGGTTTGGAGCTGATAAAAGTCTTTACATTGGTATTTCTTTGATCTAGTTTCTAGCAGCTGAAAGCCTTTACATTGGTATTTCTAAGATCTGGTTTGGAGCTGATGAAAGTCCTTACATCGGTATTCCTAAGATCTGGTCTGGAGCTGATGAAAGCCTTTACATTGGTATTTCTAAGATCTGGTTTCTAGCTGATGAAAGTCTTTACAATAGCATTTCTTGGATCTGGGTTTGAGCTGATGAAAGTCTTTACAATGGCATTTCTTGGATCTAGTTTCTAGCTGATGAAAGTCTTTACATCGGTATTTCTTGAATGTGGTTTGGAGCTGATCAAAGTCTTTACATTGGTAAGTTGAGATTGGCCATGAGATCCCTGATAGCTGGAAACAGCGTGCACTCCGCTGGAAAAAAGGAAACAGAAAGAGAAGAAACATGAGAATACACAGTGTAATCTGGCTGGACAGCGACATTTGCTTAAAATTTATGGTACAGAGAGTTTTGGTAAACCCTCCAAAAACTCTGCAAGGTTTCCTTTCTTTCAAATGATAAATAGCAAGATACTAGCAAACCTAAGATGCAGTAAAAAAAATTTTTCTCCGTAGGAGGACTATCAAACAAATGCAAAAATAATTTACATTTTTAGCTTCAAATCTGACAGAAAGCCTTGGTGTGAAAGAAAGAAAGAAATGCTAAATGGAATGATGACTGTATTACTTACAACTGTTAGGGAACTCGGCCCATCTCCTCAGCATGGTAGCGACAGTGTTATCGTTCTGACTGGTCGGCATGGTAGGTTTGATAGCCGAGATATGCTGAGTGGTGTTGGCCTGCACATCATATAAGACAGGTACGATCACTGAGGGTGCTTCCTGACCAACCATGGGGGCGCTGTCTTGTCTGCTCAGCTGGATCTGCAGGAAACAAACAAATGAGAAGTCACATCCTTGGACAGAATGCTACAAATCATATCTGACTTGGATAAAGAAAGCCCATTCTCAAGTATCATAAAATAATGATGAGGCTGGTCCTAGATATTTAAATTAGGGGCATCACCATCCCTCATGGTACCAATCACAATATTAGGTGACAACAAATGATATAAATTACATTGCAATCAGATGAAGAAGGTTGAGTCCCACACAGCATAAATCATATTGTATCCAGGATGAGGCTTAGTCCCATATATTTACTTCAAAGTGATATAAGATACTAGCAAAACAGTCCCACTTAGTATAAATCATGCTGTACTCTTTGTCTCTTACATAAGGAAGAAAGATCAAATAATTTCAAAAATGCATAAATGAAGGAAGGTCTTTTTCTTTGTTTATTCAATGAACTAAATATGTCATTTCTTACTAAAGGTATGCAGTTACATAAATCAGGAATTATTTAGACAAAGAACTTACAAAGAGTAACATCTTTGTCTTGATAACGACGGCAGGGATGCCTGCTGGAGCAAAGTTCTGTCCTCCTTGAGGCACAGTAAGACATAGCTGAATGGACCATTTGAGAGATGGGTCTGGTTGGAGTTCTAGATGCATCAGCTTGATTAGATCCTTGAATACACCGGGCATGGCACACAGCATCCGGACAAAGGATGTGATGGCTTTGGGCTTGAACGGTGGGCACACAACCTACAATGGAAGGAAGGGTAAGAAGTTAGCCCCATAACTGTATTCAGTGTTGAAAACTGGAAAGAAGCCTAGTCCCACATCCTGTGGATGATGTTGAAATCTGATGTGAAAGAATACAATGTCCCAATTTATGTACATCAGGTTGGAATCTGAGCTGAAAATTTGGGGTTTTGATCCACCAACGACAAGCCAGTTGTACTAAGTTTTGGCACATAATGATAGTATATCTGAATGCAGAAAATATCAATCACAATTCCAGCAAATTGGCCACAATTTCCCCCACACTCACCTTGTTCTCAAAGTAGAGTTCAATGACCTGAAGTTCGTCAGGGCTCCATCGTTCTTTGGCATCTGTAAGAAGGAGAAAAGATTTCACATTGAGTCCAAGGAAAGTATGTCCAGAGGATGATACCTCTTCATGGGTCAAATGTTAACTACAGCTCACTTTCAAAATTGTGTCTTCAAACGTGATAGTCCATTTCATCATTGAGACACTGACTTTTAAAGGAAAAGTCTTGATTTTCAGGAACAAGACATTTATAATGTAGCTAGAAATTAATTTTCCAAAATTTAAAAAAAAAATATTCTATGAAGGAAAGATCATTTTTCTAATGTTTTATAAAAAGGACATACCAATGAAATTCAAAAACATATTAGTAGAATTTGATGTTCACACTAATGGAATTCAATGGATATATATATAAATCATGATAACAAACACTGGTATTCAATTGTCACTTAGAGGTAATGTGGTCTAGTGGATAAGTATCCAGACTGTGAATCACCAGGTAGCAGATTCAAATCCCTGGTGAAACACTAATATCATTTGGCAAAGCATTAAACTACATTTGCCACTCATGACCCAGGTGAGGTAAATGGGTACCTGGCAGGAATTAATTCCTTGGAATGCTTGAGCGCTGTATTGGCAGCTTGGCTAAAGCCAGGGTAATAATATTAAAAGTCCTTTGGAAGCACATAGAGACGTTAGATTATTATGTCACATGTGCTATAAAGAACACAATATTATGTTATTATTATTATCATTATAATAATAATAATAAAAATAATATGTAACATTTATATTGCGCTTAATACATTGTTTCTAAGCGCATGAGAAAAAGAGAGCAAAAGAGAAAAAAGTGGAAGAACACATATAAAATACATTAACTAAGAAGAGGATTGCCTAACAAGATGAGTTTTAAGAAGTGTTTTGAATGAGTCTATAGTGGAGGCCTCACGAATGTAGATGGGAAGATTGTTCCAGAGTTTTGGGGCAAGGGAAGAAAAGGCACGATCACCATAACGGGTCATGGTACGGGGTCCAGGAGATAGTTGCAGGTGGGCAATAGAAGCAGAACAGAGACATTGAGTTGCTGAAGAAGATGATGAACGGAGAGAAATGAGATCTTGAAGATAGGATGGAGCTAGACCGTGAACGATTTTAAAGACAAGAAGAACTTTGAAGATAATTCTTTCATGGATCTGGAGCCAGTGAAGAGAATGTAGAACTGGGGTAATGTGTTCAGATTTTTTAGTTAGGGTAATTAGTCTAGCTGCAGAATTTTGTATTCTTTGAAGGGGCGCTATAGTCGAATATGGGAGACCAGCAAATAAACCATTACAATAGTCCAAGTGTGAAGAAATTATTATAATCGTGGGTTCTTGTATAGCACTCATGTCTGTCAAACTTGACACTCCTGGGACTCCACTGTTATTATCCCCACTCTTGCATTTCAAGGAATTCCTTCCTACCAGGTACCCATTTACTACACCTGGGTGGAGAGTGGCAATAGTAGATTAATGCAGATTATGTGCCTTTTCAACGGTAAACTTAGCATGATTGTACCTGGAGTCTGCTTGGCTTGTATATGAAGCTGTTGCATGTGGGCGGGGTTCAGCCAAACACGGAATATGAGAGAATCGTTCTTGAAGTGGAATCCTTGGTCACTAGGTGGCAGCAAAGTCAGCTAAAATAAGAATGGAAGAAGATAAGTATAGTAAAATAATGCTTTATGAAATGTCTGAGGGATGTTTTCTCACCCTGCATAAAAATAAACTACTATCATTTCACTAGCCATGTTACATTTCCATACTCTCTGGATTTAATTATTTGATTTTCTTTTTCATTTACCTTTATTTCATCATTTGTTTTTTCCTTCTTAAAAATTAAATCTTATTTTAATTTCATTATTTGATTTTCTTTTTTAATGAACCACATAAATGAATGTAAACCAGATTTGCATAACATTGTGCTTTAGACTTCTATTAATCAATGTTAAATATTTCAATCCTATATGACCTTTGACCTCACCAAGGATAAGAATAAATCCATGTCTTACCTTCACTCTGCATGATTGCTCTGTAGCCTGTAAAGTCTGAGTCTGTAAGAAAGAACAAAACAAAAACAAAATGCATTATTGGTATGATAATTATAACACCTGTTTCTTAACCCCATCTAGCCCGGGGGGGGGGGGGGGGTTTTTTTAGCCCCCCCTTGACATTTTTCGCGATATATCCATAACATGAAAAGCTCACGTCGCGACATTTGCTAATCCAATCACAATGACTTTAGCAAACTACCAGATACCTAACATGAACCGGGGTGACAGTGGCAAACATTTTATTGGGAGGAGAGACCCAAGAGTCACAATGATTAAGTTCACTTTTCCCATCAGGTGTAGGTGATGCTGAATACTTAAAAAAAAATAAATGAAACAAAACAAAACAACAATAACAATAATAAAAACTAATTAAAACAAACAAACAAACAACACAACAACAAAACTGACCTGTTCAGCATTGATGACCCTCTTGAGATGTCTCTGTAAGTAAGTACATCCTAGGAAGCGTTCTATAGGAGCACACAGGTAGGTACTGGGTGTGGTCGGAGTACCAGGGATGGCCGCAGGGGTAAACATACGATTGAGAGCCTCGTGTGAGAGGATGGTTGGTAGAGAGGTGGCAAGGTTACGAGGAGGAAGGACCCTCGTCTGACGGGGCACTGTGATGGAAGTAAAGAAGAGAGAATGACATGAGGAATGCTGATGAATAATGATATCATCATGCATTATAAAATATGTGGTGTGACCTTGCATGCCAGTCTGAAACTTATAAATTTGTGACAAAAGGCATTTCCAATAATACTGCCTCTCTCCATATGGGTGTTGCAAATGGTTCAAAGGAGCAAGGCAATACTTAAATGCTTCACAAAGCTATCCTGCTTATACCAGGATAGCCAATGTTTCCTTTATAGGGCAAAGAGAGTACTGCTTTGTACATCCAAAACAGCCCAACATCCACAACCACCATATCATCATAATTGTCATTACTGTAAAGATGTGGTCTTGAATGCTTATTATCACTTCACTCAAGGCATTCTGAAAATTGCATAATAACATTAAAAGCAAGAAGGTATCAACTCAATGCATATGAGAAGTGTGAAAAAAAAAAGAAAAAGTCTACAGATGGAAAGAATGTTAATCACGTGATGATACAGTTGTAATAATGCATTGTTATACTTGTCAGATGACATTATTGTAATGACCTTGTTTGATTTTGATGAATAAACCCCTCATTTAGAGGTATAAAAGAAAAAAAAAAGAAGGTATCAACTCCATGCAAATGAGTTAAGACTTAGCACTCTCTTGGATTAACAATGTCAACACAGATATACAGCAAAGATAGAGGTGGGAGAAGTTTGAGAGGGAGAATCAAAGAGAGAGAGATAGTAGTCTCATTCTACCCTCTGATGCTGATGGGTGTATCCCACTGAAACGTAGCGGAGATTATCTTTAGTAAGTTTCAGGTTTTTTGATAAAGCAAAGATAGTTATGACGAACACTGACATTCCATCCAGTCTGACCCAGTATAGAATAATTTGTTTTCTCACCAACTTGTCCCTGCTGTCCAGTCATACCACTACTCCCCGGGGAATGAGTAGATGCTCCCATGCTACCTGGTGACTGGGCCATACCAAAGCGCTGGACGGGGGAGGGTCCAGGCATGGAGGGACTGCCTGGCCATTGGCGGGAACCGGGCGAGGGCATGGTGAGTCCCATGGAAGAGGTGAAGGGCGATCCACCCTCTACTAAACCTGAGAGGGAGAAAGAAAGAGAGAATTAAAAAGAGGGAGAGAGAGAGAGAGAGGGGGGGAGAGGTGAGAGAGGTTAGAGAAGGAAAATCACAAAGGTTAAGAGGGGTAGGAGAAAAAAAAGGAGAGAGCAAATTCAAAGAGAGAGAGAGAGATAGAACAGGAAAGAGTGTAGTCAGGAGAAAGATAATTATAATAGTAATAATGTATGGTTTTACATAGAGCATAACACATTACATCTGTATGTCCCTATGCGCTTTAAGAGAGAAAGAGGAAAAAGGCATGACTGAAAGATAGGTTACTGAGTTTACTTTGTTAGACTAAGATACATTTTGAATAAGTGTGTTTTAAGTGCAGATTTAAACTTCTCTATTGTGTCGATGTTTCTTAGAGAGTTTGGGAAGTTATTCCATAAAACTGAGGCAGCATGAGAGTTGGAGAAAAGAGAGAAACACTGAGAAAGAAAGAAAGAAAGAAAGAAATAAAAAAAGAGAAAAAAAAAAGAAAGAAAGAGAGAGGAGAGAGATATACGTGCAAGGGAAAGTGCTAGAAATAACGTTTTAGATGCAAGTCTCAAAGAAATGACGTCTTCAGAAAAGACAAGGATAAAAAGGATTCAGGAACCATAAACAACTTGTTTTGTAGACAAAAGTGAATAATTTCTTACTTTAAAGAAAAGAAGAAAGGAAAGAGAGATGTTGACAATACCTTTAAATGAAAGAGGGAGAGAGAGAGAGAGAGAGGGAGAGCGAGTCAAAGAGGGACAAAGAGGAAGAAAAGAAGTAATCTGATTGTCTTACCTGGTGATGGTGTACCTTTCATGACAGCCGATGGGGAAGGTCCAGGGATGGAAGGAGGCGAGGCTAGAGGGTACGCTCCAGGAGACATGGCATAATGCTAGAAAGAAAGGATTTAGATTATGCAAACTCAGTCAAAATGAATCACTGCCGAGAATTGCCATGCATTTTACGAGGGAATCAACAACATCAAGAACAGTAGCATTGTTTGAAATGCCCTGCCATTCTAAATACGACTTAAAATAAGTTAACACTTGGAACTAATTGTTATGCTGCATGTATATGTAGTCCCATGTATCTACATCTGTGTGCAGTGATTTATACAATTTGCATGAAATTTTCCACAGGATTACTTCCTCTTTTTATCATTTTAGTCTTTTCTTCTGTACTACATAATCGTTCCTAACAACCTCTACAGACTCTTTCACAGTGCATGACATGACAAGTACTCAACATTACCTTTTACCTTTCATTCTCTTTTCGATTTGCGCAAACATATTTTTTTGTGTAGCTCTTAGATTGTGGAACAGATTACCACTAGATATCAGGAAATCTCAGACACTAGAAAGCTTTATATCAAAAGTAAAAACTTATTTGTTTTAAACATGGACTCATTTTTTTTTCTCCATTTTTGTCCATGCTTAGAATCATGTAGCATTATGCTGAAGAGGCATTTAAGAGTTCAAGAGTTCAAGTTTAAGGGTTTATTTTTCATTAAAAAAAAAAAAAGGTAACAAATTTTGAAAAAAAAAATTAAAAGAGATCTTGCAGAGCAGTAGAATATATAGACATAGGTTCTGTGCTCAATATCAAAATGATCTAATATGATTATTGGTAGTAATATTATTATTATTAAATTTCCTGCTATATATACCCACCTGCTGTGAGAGTACCGATGTGTGAGGTGAGGCCGGAGTTGCTGGATTACTGCTCCCGGGTCCTCCTGGAGCTGTGGGTGGGGTCATAGGGTAAGCAAAGCCTCCTGACCCACCCTGACCCAGCCCCGCCCTGGACATGGGCGAGGCTCCCGAGGGGTAAGCTGAGGAGACCTGGGTGGGGAGGTAGGGATCTGGTGGGGTGGGGCCTGCATCAATGTTCATTGGGGAGAGGGGGTTGCCATCGTCCTCGTTGGCTGGGAGGGTACGGCTGTTACGATGCTGATGGTGGTAGGATACAGTCTCGTCTATGAACAGCTCCAGGAATGCCTGGGATGTAAGGGATAGAAAATAAAGTGGTCAACATACAGGGCTTGGGAAAGATGATTATCAAACTGACAAAAAATAATTTCTCTAATAGTTTTATCTTTCTTACAGTCATAGGATACCTTACAGATTGTTACAATAAATATATTTAACCATATTTTCAAACAACAAACAAACAAATTCACATTTTTTCTATTTTACACAAAAGAGTTTTCAAAAAGGGATAATGAGAACTCATTTATTTATGCATTCATTTTAATGCAGAGATACCAATCTTTTATCAATTTTTGCAGTAGTTTTATATCTGAAAAGAGGTATGAGTAGAAAAAGGAGTAGAAAAGGAGTCATCCCACTTGACTCATAAAAAGCATACAGTAACTCAAGTTCAGAAAAAAACAACAAAAGAGCATTTTGCTTGAAACCTGTAGCATTTTCCCTAAAAAACAGTACAAAATGCTGGGAAAAAAAAGGAACAGTTGGCATCACTGTTAACCCATTCGTGACAGGAATTATTTAAAGCCTAATTTGATCAGCCTTTATCTTCAAATTGGCAACACCAACATTTTTATTTTATTGCTGCGTTTTTCTTATAAAACGTCATGTATCTGAAATGAATATAAATTGACAGAAATTATGATGAGAAGTCAAAAAGTTGCCAATTTGCAGGGGAAAACGGTGATTTTAAACCTTCTATCACATTGCCAATTTAAGGATTTTAATGCTTATTTTCCTTTTAAAAATTTTCAGTATTAAACAACGAATATTGACGCATCCAAAATGGGCACAGTTTGTGTAGAATTTTTTGCTCTTTCTGCTCATGTATTTGGTATGATTTTTAGGGCTTTGCATCAAAAGATATTAGGCCAAACCACAAAATCTGGACCTTTATAATGAATGGGTTAATGACTATATCAGTGCCGTCAATTTAGGGTTACTATGATAGCACCAGGCCCCTAAAGCTCCGCCATTTTGTCCAGATCCATTAGGAGGCCGACCTAAGCATCCATCAATATTCATGATCAAAAATGAATAATTCATTTTGTAAGATGATTCCAAGGAGTGGCTTGCATTTGTGCATGTTTTGAACTATCATGCCCATCAGCTAAAATCATGCGCAATAAATACACAATAAATGCGCAACAAATGCGCAACATATGGGCATTAAATCAAAGTGTCACAATAAAACTGATACGTGCAAAAGATATGAATAATGCAACAGTGTTATCGATATCATGGCGATAACGGGTGCTTATCGGGCCCCTTCAAATGATCCGAAAGAGGTGGGGCCTAATGCCATTCGCGTAATGATATCCACGCGTGCTGCTTTTCGTCTAGTAAATTTATTATATGTCTATGGATGGCACACTAACCTTGAGATTCTGTACTGTATAGAGACCTTCCACTACCTTCCTTACATCAAATAAACTGAATGCTCCATCTGGGGGGAAAAAGAAAGAAAAGAGCAACAAAGAAAATGATACATATGACATCAACAGATTTTCAAAATACGCCAGGGCTACGTTTCATAAAGCTTTTTATCAATGACAAGTTGCAATAACTGTTATAAGCTACTGAAATCCCTGCATCCGATTGGCAGAGAGAAAATTTGTCATAGAAATGCGGCAGTTGTTACTGATAACAAATTTTATGAAATAGGACCCAGGAAAACTTTTTTTTTTTACAGAGAGAGATGTACCATGTCACATAGAATTTATGACCTGAATTGTTGATAAAGATAAAATGAGAGAGATAAAATGAAAAAGAGAAATGAAGAAACCAATCATATAACAAAAAACAAAAAAATTCTGTCAAGTGATATTTCTAAAGCAAATAATGCGATGAGAGAATGATGGGATGGAAACAGACATTGCCACTGCCACAAGACGTAGAAAGCATGAGAGCAAGAAAGATAGTGGGAGAGAAATAAATAAAAACATTTAGAGAAGGGGAGAGAGAAATAGAGACAGACATGGATTAAATCTCCATAAGCATAGCACAATTATGTCCTTTATTTTGTTTGCAACACAAATATCCATGGTGTATACACTGGATCAATAAATTAATACTACCACTATTACTTTACTATATGCTTCTTTACGTTTTTTTGTGTCCATGGTGGGTTTATTCCATGGTTAAAACAATGGTTTAACATAAACCTATTTCATGAATTCTGGTCTAAGATTGTGAAAGACAGACAGACAGACTATCAGAGAGTGAGTTAGAGAAGACAGAAAGAGCCATACCTCTGACAGCCACAGTATTTTTTCCCTTGCAGTGTATATCCAAACAGTAAGCATTGTGGAAGATCACCCTGTAGTGAGTGCTTGACTGAGGCAGGAGAGCAAACTTGTGGATTGGTCCTGACACCTGATTGGTTGCGGCAATCAGACCAAGGGATGGTATGAGAGGTAGCTTGCAGATAGCATGGAGAGGTCCCTGGCTCTCACATAGACTCTGGCATAGGTGAACAAAGAATGGAATAACAGTGAAATAATACACTTTCGAAAGACAACTGAATAACTACCCTCGCCATGCAAGAACAATACTCATCATTTCACACCTATCATGTGTCAATCTCCCCTCCAACCCCCCTCCCTCCCTATCTCTCTCTCTCTTACTCTCTCTCTCTTCATATGCCTGTTTTGATTCCCTTAAAACTTTGAAAATAAAGGCATCCCCATAAATGATAACAAACAATGAAATCAAGATCCAAAGAGCACAGAACTGCTCATGCACTAAAATATTATTTTCCCCTTCTTTTTGCCTTTCTCTTCCTCAAATGATCTCTTGTTTATTCTTCACCTTCATTTATCATTTTATCTGCCCAACAATTCCTCTACCCCTATCCCCCCCCCCCTCATTCACACACTCTTGCACTCTCTCTCCCTCTAATTCTCTTTCTCTACAAACCTTGATAAGCTTAGGCAGACTCTGTTCCTCATTCAGCTCATGCTCCAGATAGGATTGCACCACGGTATGACAGTTAGCTGTGGAGGTAGATCCAACGGCACCAAAGCCTAGTCGAAACCTCTGACTATCTGGATCCCAATACACCATCACCTTATCAAGGACAGACAGAAAGAGACGAGTAAAAGGAAACTAGCTCAAGAAGGGACTAATTATTTTCAGGATGGGAAAGAGACACATCCTCAAATCTCTTTCCCTGTCCCACAATACACAAAAATTAAGGAAAGCGAATCAACTTCACATTCATTCCAAAGGTGTACACCTCTGAAAAACCTCAAGAACAGAAAGGAGAGGAAAAGTTTACAAAAACTTTGGCCCAAATGGACAAAAGAAGTTTAAACCGTGGGGTGGTTCAAACCCCCTCCTGTCCAATTATGTGTTTTCTTTAAGAGCATACACATGCAATATGAGCTTATTTACACTAATTTTAGCAAACTTAAATGGAGGTTTAATCCTAACCCACAGTTTAAACTATCTTTGTGAATTTGGGCCTTTTAGTTAAAAAACAGACTATGTATTTTTTTCATGGAAAGAAGCACATTGTCAAATTTCTTTCCCTCCCCCAATGCGCACAAATTTAAGGAAAGATAGTCATCCACACATTTATTCAAAATGCAAACTCTGACACGCAGTGTATGATAAAATTTACACAAAAATTTAAATATCAAAAAAACCATGGCAGATTTCAAGCATCATTAAATGACACTTTTAATTCATCTTTTACAGTAAAAAATCTGATCATATCCTTACAGTGCTTGATCTGTCCTTTCCATAAGCTATGGTGATCTTCTGGTATGTGAATGACTGAATATCCACCAATGTCGTAAATGGAGGATTGTCTGTAATGAAAAACAAAACAATTTCGAAATAAAGTTTATTACAGTATAGATATACGGTAGTTAAATCTTTCAATATTGAAAAAAGACAGTGTACATTACCCTGTTCCTTCAATAATAACTACAATTGATAACATTACTTTCCAGGCATGTGCTCTTGAACTCTGGAAGGAGCCTCTATAGATTTATTTCTGTAGTTCATCCTATAGACATTTATCAAGAAACAACAAACACGTGTTTCAGTTATCTGCCTGGCTGTTAGGAGTCTGTGATACACGTGTCAGGTTCAAAGTGTGTGTAATTGGGTTTTTACAGACGCGTATCAATCAGATATGATTATTTATGTCTGGGACTGACCTATAACATCACCATCTGAAAGACGCCACTCAGACTAGAACCTGTGTCTGATCAGAGTCAGTTTGTAGGGAAAGACAAAGGGCTGACTGCGGATGTTACTGCTAGGCCAACTCCTGCTCCCTGTGCAGATACTTTACTGATTAAACAGACTTGCCTCCTCTTGAATCACGAAAAATACTTTTAACAAACAAATGAGCTCACCTTGAATCAATCCAGAGCGCGAGGAGTGAGACAGCGTGAGATATGGCAGCCATATTGGAAGGTCAAGGGTTAAATGATAGAGGCGTCCGATGGAGTCCCAATCTCTTAGGAACTGCTTGACCACAGAGTGATTACCAAGGACTTTGTAGAACAGGTAGACCAGACGGGTAGAACCTGGACAAAACAGAAGGATCACAAGATCTTGACGTATTTGGTCAATGGTTTATGGCTGTTTTACCCGACTGCTGGGAAAGCATGCATGCTTGTATGTTAAAGAAAGCAAGCAGAGGACCGACGGCTTTATGTCTTCTCCATGGGACCTGGTAATGAAGATTGATGCCTTATCAAAGGGCACTGGTGCATCGACTTGGTTTTGAACCCAGGTCAATGGACTAAGAGACCAGTGCTCTACAAACTGAGCTATCGTGCCTTCTCGTGTAGCTAATGTACTTCCTTGTAGGGCAAAGACTCAAGGTAAGTTTTCAAAATTTCACCAAAAATTACTCACAAATCAGAAAAAGAATAGAACTATTTAGGTGAAAAGCAAACATGTGAAAAAATAAAATAAAACTAGCATCAGAAATATATTTACTAGCATCTGTTGAAGCTTGATATCAACAATTTGTTCCATCGGTACAGACATGCCCTTACGTGCAAAAGAAAAAGACAAAAATTTGCTGCAAAAATGCTACACTATTTTTTCAAAACCTATCCAAGAAGGAAGGAAACAGTAACTCCAAATCACTAGTCAGAGTGTCATTACTGGATTTTCATTAGAACAGCTTTCAAATTAATATTTGTTACAGGCTTTTCTGCACACAAAACATTTAGGGGCATTTTTGCACTGTTGCAATGAAATAACCAAATAAATGACAGAAGAAACTCACCTTGCTCTCTAGATGAGCAGCTTGTAACAGGGCAGTTTGCAAACACCATCTAAGTAAATAGTAAAAAGATGTTCATAAATTAACTCGTTAACTACTAAATTATTATATTCCCATAGACTTAATACATGGGTCACCCAGTTCCAGAAGTTAATAGGTTTATATAAATATTCTGTTAAACTTTTCCAAGGAATTACACAATATTATATTGCAGAGAAAACTAAAAGTTAAATAACTTTGACAAACCTCTTTTGTGTTACTGCTAGTTAAGGACTGTAAGAGACTAGGCCACTACCTCAGTATCAGCTTAAAGTAACTGGGCTGAAATATCAATATGAGATGTCTCTCACATTTGCTCCAACATTTCTGTAAATTGCTGTCTTCAAGTCTTGTTGAAGACTCACCTGCTTTCAGACGTTTTTTGATTACCCGGGCCGGTATTCCGAAAATCGTGTTATCTTTGCAATCAGAAATAGCGTATGCCATTGGCCCACATTGTGCGCTTTTGTCTTGTGTGCTGGTCATTTGCGCAGTTTATACCAACCATAAGTACGTGTTTTAATTTGTTATGACCATTAACACAGTGCAGATAAGACAAAAGTAACACGATTTTCAGAATACCGACCCAGTAGGTTTCATTGTATACATCACAACACAGTAGGGTAAACTGATATAGTAGCTGCGTGATATGAATTTGTCTATTAAATCATTACCATTCTAATGAAAACCTGCAAAAACTAAAAACAAGAGGACTGACCTGAACTTGCCACATGCCATGTTGATTCCTGTGAAGTCTGAAAGAACAGTCCAAGAGGGCAGCATTGAGTGCTGTGCTTGTCTCCTTGGCAACTCCGTTACATGGTGGGAGGGAGCACAGCTTGATGACTAGCCCAACCCCTTCTCCTTCCACCTGGATCCCCTGATGAGCTAGGTTGTTCTGGGACAGCTAAGAATGACAAAGACCATGACAATATCAATGACAGTGACAATGACAGAGTCAATGACAGCAACAATGACTATATCAATGACAATCCACTATCGAAGAGTAGGAATGTGCAGAGTTTGATGACTAGCCCCACCACTTCTCCTTGCACTTGGGTCCCCTGGTGAGCTAGATTATTCTGGGACAACTGAGAATGACAAAGACAATGACAATGACAATATCAGGCAATCACACTATCAGAGTGGGGTTGGGCAGAATTTAAGACCAGCCACACCTCTTCTCCTTCAACTTGGATCCCCTGGTGAGCTAGGTTGTTCTGGGACAGCTGAGAATGACATAGACAATGTCAACATCAATGAAAGCTACAATGACAGTGTCAATGACAGTGACAATGACAATGACAACAACACCAATGGCAATCACATTATCAAAGAGTGGGATTGGGCAGAGTTTGATGACTAGCCCCAACCTTCTAATTCCATATGGATCCCCTCCTAAGCTAGAAATTCTGGGACAGCAGGTTAATGACAGAGAAAATATCAAGATAGTATCAGCGACATACATTATTAACCCATTCGTGACAGAGGTCCACATTTTGTGGTTTGGCCTAATATCTTTTGATGCAAAGCCCTAAAAATCATACCAAATGCATGAGCAGAAAGAGCAAAAAATTCTACACAAACTGTGCCCATTTTGGTTGCGTCAATATTCGTTGTTTGATGCTGAAAATTTTTTAAAGGAAAAGAAGCATTAAAATCCTTAAATTGGCAAAGTGATAGAAAGTTTAAAATCACCATTTTCCCCTGCAAATTCGCAACTTTTTGACTTCTCATCATAATTTCTGTCAATTTATATTCATTTCAGATACATGAAGTTTTATAAGAAAAATGTAGCAATAAAATACAAATGTTGGTGTTGCCAATTTGAAGAATAAAAGCTGATCAAATTACGCTTTAAATAATTCCTGTCACGAATGGGTTAATGTGAGAGACATCAATGAAGATAATGTGAATCATCATGCCGATCAAACAGCTGCCTTAGAAAGATAAAATTGGAGACAAAAATACAAAGATAAGATTTAAGAAACAAATTATGCAATGGTTGATTTAAGAATCACCATGTATCATAAAAAGTACTTACTTCTTCACAGAGTTTGATGAAAGGAATGCGTATGTTGCATAACGATACTACATGAGACAGTGTGTAGTTAAAGAAATCACAATGGCTTGTCAATTTCTTCTTCTTATGCTTCCCGTATACCTTCTGGAGGACCTGAAATAATAGTATATTTAAAATTTTAGTCAAAAATCATTAGGGTTCAAATCTCCTACAGTTTTTTTTTCTTCTTAAATTGAAAAACACTTTATAAAGTATACATTCCTTCATATCAAACTCAAGAATGCTGTTTGACAAACACTTGATCCTTCATATTTTCCACCCTGAAGCAATCACTTCTTTAGTATTCTTTCCTTTAACTCAAATAATCATTCATTCATTCTTCTTCGTTTGCAATAATGTCAGATATCTTAAGACTCCCTTTTAATATGTAATGCTCAGAAATTCCAATTACCTTCCTCTTCTTTTCATCATCTTCATCAGGATCTAAAATGGAAAAGAACAGAATCATGTTAGAGGATTGTGATAAAACTATATAGGTTTTTACATGAACTTTACTCCGTCATTGAGCAGATGAATTACATTAGCGACCGAGGGGAACACAATGAGTAATTCTACCCTGTTACTCATTGTTATTTAACTCGGGTAACAAATAACACATTCAGGATTCAGAAAAAGGTATAGTGCTATCAAATACAATTTTTCACTTTCAGAAAGACTTTAGAAGAAAATGTAAATTCAGTCTTTTGACTGCGTAAACTAAATTGTTTATATATATTTTACATCCAAACTTACCCTCAACACCTGTATTTGGCCCCTTCAATATAGTGGAATGATCCAGATCAACAAACGCATCAGGAAGGAGGTATTTCTCTGTCGTGGTCTCCACCCCATCCTTCTGACTGGATGGTGTTGCCCCACCCTGAGGGACAGTCTGGGTGTCGACATAGGAGACGGAGTTGCAGCGCATGAGATGGTAGCGACATACAAAGTCACTAAGACCCTTCCCTAGGGCAAAGTCCACTACCTGTTACAAAGACAAAAATTATGAGATTATTGATAGAGGCTTGGCAAGAGGTGGGCCAACCAAGGATTGTATTTAATTAAATACTAATCAGAATTTTAAGCATTTTACGTAGTTTTTGCTTGAAGTGAAATACTTAGTAGCCAACTTCAGAATTCAATTAAATCTTCCAACTAAGTATTTTATCCTAGGTCTAAGGCATCCCCTAAGAGATTTAAGTATCATGATATGACTTATTTTGGAAGCCCTGATTGGGCAGGCATGTAGTTTGTTACCTAAGGAGTAATTTTACATATGCTGTGCATATGTAAAATTTATAACAGCATGTACAATGAAACACCTTTATGGCACATCATTTTGGACACTTCTCTCTTTCTATCTCTCTCTCCTGTTTTCTCGAATCAATTGAACAATAAAACAACAAAATGATTAGTTAATCTTACTAGTAACATCTGTATAAAGCCAAATCACAGGCACACCCTCTTAAGTCATTTGTAAATCCAAACTTACCACATAATACTGAGGATGCTGAGTGAGTCGTAGGTAGACGTAGTTGGGCAAGAGTCGCTTGAGAGGATGATCGGGTGATACTGTCACAAGAGGGAGCTCTTTCAGGAAGGTGACAGGAAGCATGGAGACAGAGTATTGACAGTGACGCATGTACAGTAGAACCCTAGGGAATGAATCATAAATAGAAAATGTTGTTACAGTCTTATAACATCACAAAACAATCAGGCATTTCAATCTCAACTACAATAAAGGGAAAGTCCACCCTAGAAGTTTCACTGTTTCAATAAAAGGAGATAAATTTGAACAGCATTTAAAAAAAGAAATGAGCATGTTATTTAAAAAGCAATTCTCCTGAACATACATTGACTATGGGGGTTAGAAAATGTGTAACTTCCAAGAAAATTGAGAAAATGTGAAATTTCATGTACAAAGTGAATGGAGACCTGCTCGCATATGATGTAATCAGTGTTGCCAATTGGCAGAGCCGAGAGTAGTTTACTAGAAAATGTAAATAAGTGTAATTTTCTTATTCTTTGACCGATTTTGCTCATTTCTTTTTTAAAATGCTGTTCAAATTTATCTCCTTTTATTGAAACAGTGAAATTTCTAGGGTGGACTTACCCTTAAGCCTGCAACATGCAGATGTACTCTTGATAATGAATAATTACTGAAGGGTGAAATTTGTTTGTTGATGAAATATGAAGTAATTTTGAAAATTGTTTAACAATGGTATATATCAAAATGGTTGGAAACAAATGTATGAGTCAGAGACAGATAATAATTTCCAAAATCCTTCCAAAGCATGTAAAGATGTTATTCAACTGTGATAATCACCATTCAAGAACAAAATACTCATCATATTATTATTGTTAACCCATTCGTGACAGGAATTATTTAAAGCCTAATTTGATCAGCTTTTATTCTTCAAATTGGCAACACCAACATTTTTATTTTATTGCTACATTTTTCTTATAAAACGCCATGTATCTGAAATGAATATAAATTGACAGAAATTATGATGAGAAGTCAAAAAGTTGCCAATTTGCAGGGAAAACGGTGATTTTAAACTTTCTATCACACTGCCAATTTAAGGATTTTAATGCTTATTTTCCTTTTTTAAAATTTCAGCAACAAACAACGAATATTGACGCAACCAAAATGAGCACAGTTTGTGTAGAATTTTTTGCTCTTTCTGCTCATGTATTTGGTATAATTTTTAGGGCTTTGCATCAAAAGATATTAGGCCAAACCACAAAATGTGGATCTATGTCACGAATGGGTCAACTGTTCATTCATTATAATTGTTATTATCGTTACTTGTGTTATACCTGAGCTTTGCAATGAGAGATTCAAGTTTGCTACGTTCATGATTCAGACTGTGATCTATGTCATCTAGAAGACTGGAACCTGAAAGACAAATAAAGACTAGAAATCATATTATAGTTACCAAAGCAGTTTAAGAAGCACAGGTATGGATTACTGTTCTACATGCAGAAAAATATAAAAACTTTATGGTTGTATTCATTAAAGCAGTCCACTACAACATCATCACTGACTTATCAAAAACATTATCATTATTACCATCATCACTGTCACTTTCATCACTATCATTATCACCATCATCATCACTTTCACCATTATCATCACCATCATCATCATCATCATCATCATCACCATCATCATCATTACCATCATCATCATAACCATCCCCTTCCTCCTCCTCTTCCTTTCTCACCTTCTCTTCCTCCTCCTCCTCCCCCTCATCATCATCATAACCAACATTTTTACATGAACATTTCTGCTTTGTTTCCCGTAATACATGCCTCTTCCTCTTTTTAACTAATTTCATTTCACTTCTTGTAACTATACCACATTCTCTTAACATAGGAGTAATTTCCCCACTACTTACTACAATGTGCAATGCTTGGTATGTATGATCCAGTCTGCATATCAACAGATATCACCAGTTGTTCATCATCGCTACAAGGCTTTACAATAGGGATGTACAGTAGAGATGGTGATCCTTCTACATGACCTGCAGGAATCAACAAGGGTTGGGAATGAGCATAGTGAAGGTAAGGAACCTACACCTCATCTCATAAAATTTCTTATCAGGACCCTCTGCCACATTTCTATGACAAATTTGCTCTCAGCCAATCAGATGCAAAGATTTCAGTAGCTTAAAACAGTTATTGCAACTCGTTATTGATAACAAGTTAAGTTTTATGAAATGGGACCCAGATAAGTTTGAATCAAGAAGGGTTGGAAGGGAATATGGGCGATGAAAGGCAGAGTATATATTTCAAGGTTCAGAGTTATTTAATCATATTCAGTATCTCAATGTCTACTTATCCTCTGACTAATTCATAGGTACCAATTCGACCAGTAATGCTTTCCTCTTTGATTTTGGGAGAGCATTATGTGGAAGGTCACAGGCTCTAAGAACATGCCATATCTCAAAAAATCCATAAAGGCTTGTTCACATAAGAAGCAGAAAACCCAACAGTACCTAAACTCCATTTTTTTTGCATAAATGATCATACATGAGCAGTCAACAATTAAAAAAATAGGGGGGGGGGGGGGCAAAAAGTGTGTAGCAATCAAATTCTTGTAAAGTTAAAACCAAATAGGATATCACGAGTTTGCTTGCGCAACTTTTGGCAAAACTCTCTTATATTTGAGATGTGATTATTACTGACATGTTAATCACATCTCATTATCATAAGAGGTGTATTTTAAAAAAATGTGATTTTTGTTGCTGTTTGTTTGTTTGTTGTTCTTTTTTTTTGGGGGGGTGGAGGGTTGCCACTGGAAATCTGAATGCTAAATGAGCTCACAAAGAACAGTATACAAATAGCGAATAGACATGAGTGCGATGGTACGAGATTTCGCATGAGGTGAAAGAGCGACCTTCTATTCAACGAGGCTTCGCCTCGTTGAATAGAAGTTACGTCGCGATCTTTCACCGAATGTGAAATCTCATTCCATTGCACGAATCAGAATATTAGCTATTTGTAATGTACAATGCCTTGGAAGTCTGAGAAATTGATGAAAATCAAGAAAAACAGTCACATTTTGGTGAAGAATTCAGGGTTTATAGAGCAGGGAAAGGAGGGCCGACTGCAAAATGCAGCTGGCCTTTGCACGTATCTGTAGCAGTGCGCGAACATGATTTGTTGCTGGCATAGCCTGAGCATGCAAAAATAAATACGCATATAGGGTCTACACCGCAACGCACCGCAAGCTACTTGTGACATCACAAAAGAAATAAAAGAAGTAATTTGTGGGAATCTACTGTGACGTCACGCTAATTAACCGTGCAATGGTACATTTTGGATGGTACGAGTGCAATGGTACGAATATCGCGCGTTCAGCTCCCATAGACTTGCGTACAACAAGCTGAGTAGGCGTTGTACAATATTAAAAAATAGTTCATGTACATGTATGCCATGT
>CM057169.1:22708509-22758538 GCA_029962745.1 Echinometra lucunter
TTCGTAAGTTTACGAACAGCTTTATGAAACACCCCCTAGGTATTTCTTCCAATGAAGGTAGCACCATCACACTCTCTACATCTAATGAATTTTGAAAGGATACGTAAGACATTATACATGTCCACCAGAGGTTTATCATCACCGAACAGTCGGGACTGGACTAACTGATGAATATACGTCACCTGTACAGAAAAAATATTAAAAAATTAGACAGTTGAATGTGCAGGATTTGGGTTTTAGTTATTCGTAAAATGCGCTGAAAACCCCTGCAGTTTCCCTCTTCATATTTGAGCAGGCCTTTACCTGTTGCCTATTAGAACCAGGTGACCCTTGTGTTAAGTCTATTGGAAAGAGGCAATTCAGCATTCAACGGGTTAAGAGGAAACTCACATTTGTGTGGGGAAAAAAAATTCATTATGGGAAACACATAAATAATACAGTATTTTAAATCTCTATATTGGAAAAAGCAAACAACAAACTTTTAATTTGTATAAAGTTAGACAACAATTAAAGGTTTTATCAGTCATCAATATGATGTTCAAATTTGAGCTTAGATCAAAAACAAAGGAATTTACCTGTATAGGGTGAACCAGGGTTTTACCGTCTCCAGTATCGGGATCTTGTACCAGGATCTCAATATTGAGCAGCCTCCATGGAATGGTTTTATTGTCTTCCATTAAGGTCAGAGTTACCTGTGAATGAAAGAAATAAAAAAATAAGAACATTTACCTTTTTATAGTGCCGGCAAGAGACATTAAATCATGATATGTGCTATACAAGAATGTAATAATATAATCAGTATTATTACATTGATGATCTTCAAATGGTTAACATTGTAACCAAAGTATAATAATCTAATAAGAAATACAATGATTTCTAACTCTAGCACAAAATTTAAGATACAAAAAACCTAATTCAACTTACCTCAAATTCCTGTGGTACACGGAACTTGACTCTTCCATCCTCTATGAGAGAAATAAAATAATGACATTACAATAGCTTCTGGAATTCTTCTTGTCCTTCTCTTCTATACACATGCACGAGTATAATCAATATTCTAATATTTCTTTAAAAGACTATTCAACAAATGAGTGCACTGCATATAACTTCTTCTCTCCAAACTTCACAGAGATACCATAAACTTCATAAATAATATCTTTGTTAGTTTGTTTCAGTCTTATCATAACACTGCCAAGTGCATCAAGCTATCAAGCTTATACCAGCTTCTAATGGATGTACCAAATTCTGTTTTCAATCATGTCTGGAATGAGAATGTTTGTATTACTCTCAAACTGCTTTACCACTGTATTAATCAATGCTGTAAAATGTACTAGACACTGACCAATGGTAAGGTTAGCTAGTTGTGGCGGTAGCTCACTGGTTACTAATCGATGCTGTATGATCTGATCTAATCGATGAAGGACTGTCTTCTTCTCATAAACCTAAATGGACTACTGTTTCTTAACAAACTAAAATGTACTAGACACTGACCAATGGTAAGGTTTGCTAGCTGTGGTGGAAGCTCACTGGTCACTAATTGATGCTGTATGATCTGATCTAATCGATGAAGGACCGTCTCCTTCTCATAAACTTATATGGACTATTGTTTGTAATAATATAAAATATATTAGACACTGACCTATGGTAAGGTTTGCTAGCTGTGTCCACAGCTCACTGATTACTAATCTATGCTGCATGATCTGATCTAATCAATGTCTCCTTCTCATAAACTTAACTTAGACTACTCTTTCTAAATAAACTAAAATGTACTAGACACTGACCAATGGTAAGGTTTGCTAGCTGTGGCGGTAGCTCACTAGTAACCAATCGATGCTGGATAATCTGATCTAATCGATGAAGGACTGTCTCCTTCTCTGAGGACGTGATAGGATCAGGTGGGACGATTCGTTCCTTGATGCATGCTGGCATCCGCTTGTATTGACGCATTGTTAGAACGTCCACAGCGTGAGGCAAGCAGAAATTGGGCAACCTGAGGAATATGAAAGTACAAAATGACATAGACAAAGAGACAATCGGTACTCAAAATTGAAGAACAGCTTTAAATACACACACACACAGAAGATTTTTATCTCGCTCTCACTGGGACATACAGAAAGGTTAAATCAAACTGTATAAACAGAGGGGTGTTTTTTTTCATCTTTATACTAAGTAAACAGCTTTTACTTTTAATTTCTAATAAATCTTACCTAACTAGTAAACTTCTCCTATCACACTGCATGTTCTTAGGGCTATCTGCACTACTCAACATCACCATTCACAATTTCTTTGTAGACAGACCACAATGGGTCAAGTGCAATAATATGAACTCTGTTGTTAAATGTCTGAACCTAGGCGCTCCACAAGGTTGTGTAATTTCCCCAATTCTCTCCTCGCTCTACACTAGTCATTGTATCATTTCTAATCCCAAAATTTCTATCATTAAGTATGCAGATGATACTGTCATAACTGGCTTCCTTCAAGGAGATTCTAGTCCATATTTTAGGAAAGTGGATCAATTCTAAACTGGTGTGATCGGCACCACCTGATTCTTAATGTAAACAAGACTAAGGAAATGATATTTGACTTATGTCGCTCATACCAGCCTCATGACCCGTTGTCTATCCATGATCACATAAATGAGCAAGTTTCTGAATATAAGTACCCGGGAACAATCGTTGACAATAAACTAAACTGGAATAAGAACGCTCAGCAGTAGCAGGCAAGGCTAGTCAAAGGTTATACTTCCTGAGGAAACTCAAGGAGTTTCGTGTAAATAATAGGATCTTAGTTCTCTTCTACCAGTCACCAATACAGAGTATCCTGACATTCAATTTCTTGTGTAACTTTGGGAACCTCTCAAAAATAAATCAGAAGAAGTTAGATAGACCCAGAAAGATTGCCCAACGATTGATTCATTCAGACCTCCCCCCAATCAGTACTCTGTACGAAAAGCACATGCTGCTGAAAGTTCATGCAATAATGAATAACTCATCTCACCCCTTACACAATTTCTTTGGATATAACCGGTCAGGCATTCACCTACGCGTTCCTAAAAGCAACCGTTGTCGTTTTAGACAATCGTTTGTACCAGATGCCATCCATGTATTTAATGGAAATGTTAAATGTTGATTCTATTATCATGCACGAGCTGACCTATTGACACGTGAAAGTCTCCTACCTGAATCTTGCCATTGTTCTGTTATATTATCTCATGCTACTCACCTTGTATGCTACAGTGCCATAAAAAGACCCAGATTTGATTGTATGCTCTTACACTGTGAATTTTAAATGTGAATTTTAAAGATGTGCAATGTTTTGATCTTTCATTCCTGTGCTTCTTTCTTTATTCCCTGTCCGTTCTACCTTCCAACTCAGCCTATATCTTTTCTTCTATTCTCCTCTCTCTCCTTCTTTCCCTCTACTTCCACTATCTTGCTCAGTCTTTCTCGCCTCTCTGCTTCACCGTTCTCTCTCCCTCTCAGCTCCCTTGATTGCTTTCTTCCTCTCTCACTCTATTTTTTTCTTTTCCTTCCCCCTTTTTTTTCCACACCTTCTCTTATACGAATTTATTTGAAGTGTCTATAAAAGTTATCATCTTATTGCTTATTTGAACTTTGAATTTTAATTCAATTGTTAGTTACTTCGTATTTTGCTACATTGTATTCTGTTCATGTACACTTATACGAATTTATTTGAAGTGTCTATAAAAGTTATCATCTTATTGCTTATTTGAACTTTGAATTTTAATTCAATTGTTAGTTACTTCGTATTTTGCTACATTGTATTCTGTTCATGTACACTGCCAGTGGAAGTCAAATTTCTGTACTTTTAAATAAAGAATCTGAATCTGAATCTGAATCATTTTAAATACTATTCCAAAATCACTACTGCATGCTTCCAAGACAACTTTGTACACCTCTGTTGTCCCTTCCCCCCCCCCCCCCCCCCCCCCCCCGAAAAAGTGTGCATTTTTTACCTTGCATGTACAAGATTCTCCCTGGCCATTCTGGATAGCATGTCAGCGGTGTCTACAAAGAGCAATGATTGCTGATCCAAGAATGATGAAATAGCCTGCAGGATGAACAATAATACAATTAGACTGGGAACAATTGACAAGACCCCCCCACATAGCTACTGGACTAGCCCTTGCAATAATCTGAGTAGACATTTTGTTTAATCATTTCATACAGTTTTAGGTCTGAAAATGTGAAAATAACCTAAAGGGCATCCCTATGTAATTGTTTGGTGGCATACATGTTACAAGACAAAAATTTTTGATGCAATAGAAGACTTCTCATGTGCAGAACTTAAAATACAATGTATAATATAACTTGTATGCAATATCATGAGTGCAAGAGAGGTTTCTACAATTAATGAAATGCTTTACGTACAAATCATCATACAAACACACCAATGGAGATTTGTTTCAATACACTTTCATTACAAACCTTTATACTGCCCTACTTTGGCAAAAGGAAGCAAGTGACAAAAGTGACATTTTCTGTAAAAGAATAAGATGTGTCTGTCGTTTGTACTGACGTCAATGGAATATCGTCATGTCCTACCTAACTTATCTCTGAGCAGGATGAGTGTTTATCCGTAAAATTTTGCCTGGAAGATGTGCACATTATATAAAATAAGAAAATATTAATAACTCAGATTTGGTTGGTATGTCACTTGCTTCCTTTTGCCAAAGTAGGGCAGTATAGATCTCCTAAAAAATGAAAATTGGCCAATTCCAGGATTCTACTCACTGCACACTTGTCTACTTTGGCTGCACTGCCAGCCCATTTGACCAGAGCTAGGAGACGGATGAACGACTGTCGGGTACTGCGGGCAAACTTCACAATCTCAATTTTCCTAGAAGAATACATAGGAAGAAACAAAGAATAGAAATAATTAACTGAATCCATAAATAACCATTACAAATCACATTTTAATCATAAGTAACAATAATATAAAATTTCATCAGGTCAAAGCTATGAGTATTACCTACATAAACAGAAAAATAACAATAATATGATACTCACTTTTCCATGTCCATCTTTCGTGGTAATCTGGAAAGCAAAGAAAACAATATTTGTTTGTGTTATTACATGAGAAAAACTAATACTACAAAATGATTACAGTTCATATTACAATAGTTACATTGTTCATATTTCAAGATAGCATTACGTACACTGTAATCTCCATCCAAATGAATTGTAAGTGTAACTGACTTGTGTAAATGCTAATATAATCAGTAAAATATTATCAATATCACTGGTAAGAACCAGAGGGGGGTTAACTTGTATCATTTGACTCCCTTCTGCTTCTAAGCAGATGTACATTTGAAGGCCTATTCCTATAACAAATTGTCAAATATCCCGTTAGGTTTTGATAACATTTTAATCCATCAAAGGACTTACAGTTCAGCCAATACTGTCAACTCATGATAAGTTTTCTGGACAAGATGCTCAAGAAGTAGACCCAGAGAGATGCTTGCACCACCTCCTGCTCCCCCTCCTTGGGGTTGCATAGCAACCATCTGCATCCCACCAGCTGCCTGAGCCCCACCCATCATATTGCCTCCTGCCCCCGGGGTGGGGGTCTGAACGCCTGGCATGGGTAATCCTATGGCTGGGAGTCCCTGGGGGATGGGGATAGACGCAGTCTGTACACCACCTCCAGGCGTCCCTGACATGGTCACACTTCAACAGTGATAGAAAGATTTTCTTTAATGTTTCCTGTAAGAGAGCAATGATAAGAAAAGAGAATTCTTAAATAAATGCCGATTTCTAACATACATTTTGAGCACTGCTAGCATCTCCATGCAGAGGACTTGCCACACATCAGATCCATATCAGCGTATAAGTTGTCAAAATGAGTTCGTTTAGTACCACATGCATTGATTTTGTAAAGTGATGTTGGTAAGTATTGAGGTACATGTAGGCATTTATCTACCTATAAGATTATGTCTGCTCCTATACACAAGTCTAGTAACATACATCTCTGAGTGTCAGAGTGATTTTGAGTGAATTTTAGTGACTTTCGTACATACATGTACAGTGGTGCAGGTCACATTAAATCAAAAGTATTGATCTACTCTTCCTACATTTACATAATACACAGACACATACATGACTTCTAAACACTTTATTCAACAAGCAATTAGTTCATTCCATAGCATGTACCCTGGAAAGGCTCTGTAGAAGAAATTTTAAAAAAATCCTAATGCTTACTCTCCACAGACCACGGTCATAGAGCCTTGTATTTTTTCCTACATAATGTATCTTGCTAACGTACTTGCACTGTAAAGTTTAGTTAGTAGTATGTTCTGGCCAATAATAATATAGGCCAAGAAACCCTCTAGAAAACCCCTTTCCCATTAACCAGCTTCTATCTGTATCAGTGTCAGCTCTTTGTACACAAAGGATAAGAATATCTGAATGCTATTCCATAACCTCCTTTGATAAAATATCTCACCACTGATTGACTGAAAATGTGATATTTATTTTTGACTATTCGAGTTGACAGAAAAATTCGAATAATGGAATATCTTCTTATTCTTGCCTCTTCTTGGAACCTTGGATACCTACGGAGTACAGAATTAGAAGCCCAAGTTTGAATTCAATTCACCCCATAAATCTTCACTGCAATCGTAGACCCCCAACATATCGGCAAACCCGGAGAATAGGGGACCGGAATGCGCGCCCATATTCATTTGTGTGCAAGCAAATGCAGCGCAGTGGCAGCGGCAACAGGGATGATCTACACAAACAAGATTCAGCGATGAAACATTTATGAGTTTGAGAACATTTCTGGCCAAAATCAAAATGATTTTTATCACATAACCAAACATCTGAAAGCTGAGAGGACATATTAATATATTAGAACATAATTACCTGATTAAAACATATTTTAAAGTCATTTTGAACTCGATTATTGACTTGTCACATACCCCGAGTCTCGGCTGTCTCTGGCAATCTCTGCACTGTACGAATGTCATGTGCGTGCGTTCCGGTCCCCTATTCTCCGGGTTTGCCAACATATCAGGAATGTCATCCAATCACGCAATTTTCAGGTCAACCATAAGTTTAGACAACACGGTGATAGTTAAGCGGACTTGCACGCCGAAAACTCCCGGCCGCAATTGAGCGCAAAATTTCAGATGAGCAAGACACAAGTATCATGGAATGGGACTACACTCTGTGGTAGATGTAATTTTTGTCGTCACGTATGGTACGTTAATATCCTTGAAAATCACATTTTACATTATCAAGTCAAATACTTAGTACAAAAAAAGTGCACAAACAATCTTACACAATGCAAAGATACATTAAATGATATAATGATGGTTAAAATGAGTAGTTGTTATTACCTTTAATTTGGTTCACTTCCCGATAGAATACAGGAGCTTCCGGACGCCATGTTAGAGGTTTTTTTTTTCTTGTACGTTTTTATAGTCTATGAATTCAGTCCCTGCATATTCCATTTTGATAAGATTTTTTGTTCTTCTTTTTTTTTTTTTTGCTAAAATAATTTAACATTGGTGAAATCATTTTAGGGTTAGGGTTAGGTTTTAGAGTTAGGGCTATGATTTAGGATTAGGATTAAGATTAGGATTAGGGTAGGGTTTAGGATTAGGGTTAGGGCTATGGGTTAGGGCAAGGTTAGGGTATGGTAGGATGGGGGGTCGGGTGTCCGGACACGTAACAAAAATAAAGCCTTCTTTTTTGTCTCTGAATTAAACAAAAACTATGCATTGAATAGTGCTAATCATCATCAATTTTTGTTCTTTATAATATTGTCTAACACTTGTGTTCAAGAATTTAAGAAATATTGCTTGTAAACTGTTTCAAATGGCTGTTTAAAATCGACTGTCCGGATACACAACCTGTCCGGACACCCAACAACTGGGTATACGTCTTTGGTGGGGCCTATATCACGAGTATGCCAATTAGGCATTTGGCCTATGAAAAAAATCACGAGTTAATTCCCACAGGGCATCTGAGAAAGGGTCATGCTTGATTTTAATTTGAATGGGTGGATCAGGAAGGGGGTGCCGTAAGAGAGAGAAAGAAAGAGAGAGAGAGAGAGAGAGAGAGAGAGAGAGAGAGAGAGAGATGGGGGGGGGCAAATAAAGAATGAAAGCATAAAACAAAATGAAAGGGTTAATGCAAAAAAAAAGGGGGAAGAGAACCACTAGCAAAAACAAGGGAGAAGGAAAACTGATTACCTAAAAGTTAAGAAAACGGAGTGAGTTTATAAAAGATCTGTATGGCCTTTCTACAGACGATGTAAAGTTCAAGGGCGTAATTAAATGGCGAGGGGGATAAGTCGGGATACATCCCCCGCCCCCCCCCCCCCCCACTTTTTAAGGTGGGGGTGGTGTGTATAATCAATCCCCCAGCTTTCAGGAGAAAATTGGGGAATAAATTTATTCATCTGCAATTCTGTCATCGTTTCTTTATTCCCTCCCGATGTATTTTTGTACTGCTAGGAAGTAAAACTTATCTAATTAAGATTGGAAGCTACTTTCCTTTCTCCATTAGAAAAAAAAAACATTATTGATTAACGATAATCAGAAAAATAGGGGTTTCAGGTATATCAGACAGAACTTCGAAAAAGTTATGATTCTGGGAATGTTGATATGACCGTTTCTAAGCGCCCTCCTTTTCCCCCAAAACTGCCCCTTTTCGCTAGTGCCCCCTCTTTGAAAGACCCTCCGCTGCCCCTGTATGTATTTGTATATTCCCCCCCCCCCCCCCCCCCACATATAGAAATAGACTGATGAGTAACTATCTAGGTGAATTGTCACTTGGTCTACTCCCACTTTGTCTAATGCCCGTTTGGTCTCATCTCACATGGTCTAATCCTATTTCGTCTACAACCACTTTGTCTAATAACCATTGGTCTGATTGCCACTTTGATCATTTTGATCATTAGACAAAATGGCAATTAGCCCAAGTGGGTATTAGACCAAGTGATGAATGGGCCAAACGGCAATTAGACCAAAATTATAGTAGACCCGGTTGAGCCAGCATGTTGGTGTGAGACCAACTGGTAGTTAGAGAGAAATTAGACCAATTAGACCAACTGGTAGTAGTCCAATTGGATATTAACCCCTGTCTAAGCCACTGGACTGTAAACACTGGTAAAAACGAAAACAACAGAAAAGTCCTTGATACATTCATAACACGGGCTTATATAGCCTACATGCGATCACTGTCTATATAGGGATTGTGATTCAAGGGGCAAGCGATGATTTTGTGCCTCCATGCACCCCCATACCAGCTTAAACCTATCAGGTTAAAAATACAAACCAGATAAATATTTGCCTTTTAATTCACAAATCATGTCACTATTTGAAAATTATTCTAATGCATTTAACCTGAAAGAGTGAAATTGTAGAGCAATTTTTCTACTTTCTTTTAAAACCCTCGTACGCAACTCTTACTCCGGCCTGGATTGAGGTAGCATTAACATCGTATGGGCGCCGGAAGCTGGGGGGGGGGCGCAAAACGCATTTTCACTCTCCCCAAATACCCCCCCCCCCAAAAAAAAAAAAAAAAGAAAAGAAAAGAAAGAAAAGAAAAAAAGAAAAAAAAAAGAAAAAGAAAAAGAAAAAAATAGAGAAAATGGTATAAGAGAACGTCGGAAGAGAAGGAGCAGACAAGGAACGATGACAAAGAAACGTCAAGGTTTTGTTTGTTTGAAATTTATTTCTGCGTTCAACATGTTCAACACAATACAACATAATTAATTATTACATAGATTTTATACATATACATTTTAGACACATGAATCATTTACAATGTCTTTCTGAATATAAAAAAGTATATGAAAAATATTATTTAACTGATTTTCAGAACGCAGGAGACCGTCGTCATGAGCGACCTGCTTGATGTTGACGATGGCGCGGGGACGGGAGTTTATCCCGGAGTTCATGATGATTATGTTTTGTTAAAATACACCCTCCTTTCTGATGTTGGTCATGGTGGCCTTCGTTGATTTTGAAATCAGTACCTTACCAATTCCTAACGATGTCAACTTGTTCGACCATGATTTTTGCCCAGTGATATCTTGTATATATGTCGCTTTAACCCTAACGGTAGAACTTAGATGTGCACAACTATACTTTCACCCAAATCTTTTGTCAAATTATGTTCGTTTGGGATACGACCGACTGCTAGATATAGGTGAAAATGACAGAGGCTTTAGGAATTTGGTAAATTCTCTTTTAATCTGATTCCAAATAGCATAGGCACCAAAAGCGGGGGGGGGGGGGGGCATGAAGGTGATCGCCCCCAAACGAAAAAGTGGAGGAACAAAACGCACCCCCCCCAGAAAAGAAAAGCAAGAAAAAAAAGAAAGAAAAGAAAAATAACGGAGAAGAAGAAGAAGAAGAAGACGAAGAAGAAGAAGAAGAAGAAGAAGAAGAAGAAGAAGAAGAAGAAGAAGAAGAAGAAGAAGAAGAAGAAGAAGAAGAAGAAGAAGGGTTAGAGAACGTCGGAGTAGGAGCAGACAAAGAAACGTCAAAGCTTACGCGCTCCGCGTGATACCGCCCCCTGAAATGAAATCCTGATGCGCCGATGATTAGATGCCCATCTTTGATTAGACATGCTAGAGAAATCTTCAGAAAGGAAAGTATGAGTTTTGTTTGGAGTGTAAAGGTGCATCTGTGTATATTTTTGTGAGTGTGTGGATGAGCGTGTGTGTCTATATCAGGGTGAGAAGACATGAGTCCCTAAAAAGATGATGTTTGCCCCCCCCCCCCCTCCACCCATCTCAAACTGCTTCCGGTGCGCCTGATTACCATATTACCATTGCGGACCACATCACTTTGTCTCCCCCTTTCTCTTTCTCGTTTGTGTTAGTTATGCGCCCCCTTCATGTGCCGCCCTTGGTATGTGCCACCCCCTTCATATTTATATAACGTGCAAGAAGATTTCTAATAACAATTAAAAAAAAAATCCTAAGCCGGGGTATTGGGACACTACTCCTACAACCACCTGAAGTGGTGGTGGAAGTGGTGATACAGGTGGTGGTGGAGGTGGTGGTGATGAATTTAAATGGAAGTTTACAGAATCTACAGCTCCTCTGCTTGATTTGTGAAACCTTTTGTAGATTCTAAAAAAATCCCCAAATAAAAATAAATTAGTAAGAACAAACTCTCCCGCTCTCCCGCTCTCCTACTGATAACTGTATTGTGCCCACTCAGACTTGAAACTAGCGCCAGCTAGGAATTATCCAAATCTTTGCAATGTTGTCATACTGCAGGTGGTATACTATTGCGCTTAATCTGCAAGCTTCAAATCCGCCTCACTAATATGCTTAGCAGCAGCTAAAAATCGCATTTGTATTCACTGTAGTGTTGCTTCATAGAAATTAAGTTGAACTCTTTTGTCTCTCAAGAACACTTTTCATCTCTGTTCAGCTGATCGGTCTTCTGTTGTCATCAAAAAGTTGAATTTTGGACTGAAATTTCTGCTGAACGTCATCTGCAAGCATCCGCAAGTGGACTCCTCAGCGAAGTTAGCTGTCGTTGTCAGCCGCGAGCATCGGCGTAGAAGGAAGGTCAGTTACTTGATGCATGAAATCAGTGACAATTATTATTTATGATTTATTTTTGTGCACATTACTCCAAATTTTAGGCCAAAGATTACATATCAAAACAGTATAATCTAAAAAGTGTGAGAGTCTTGTAATCTGGAATTGTTTAAGGACCTTATGAGAATGATGATGATGATGATGATTGATGATGATGATCGTGGTGATCGTGGTGATCGTGGTGATCGTGGTGATGGTGGTGATGGTGGTGATGATGGTGATGATGGTGATGATGGTGATGATCGTGATGATCGTGATGATGGTGGTGATGATGGTGGTGATGATGATGGTGATGATGATGGTGATGATGGTGATGATCGTGATGATGGTGGTGATGATGATGGTGATGATGGTGATGATGATCGTGATGATGGTGATGATGGTGGTGATGATGGTGATGATGATGATGATGGTGATGAGGACGATGGTGGTGATGATGATGATGGTGATGATGACGGTGATGATGATGATGGTGGTGATAAATTTGAGGAAGATGATGGAATGTACATGTAGATGCTTGCTCCAGAAGCAAATAAAGAAAAAAAAAGTGAAGAAAGGGATGAAAGAGTAGAAGGAAGATGGGGGATGGGAAGATGCAAAGAAAGAAAGAAAGAAGTAAAAGAAGGATAAGAAGAGAGAAAATGTGAAGTTGAATAATCCATGTTACCAAATATTCAATAACAGGTAAATGATATATCTAGATGTGCAACAAACATCAGAATCTAGATATTGTTAAGTTGGAGCCCTACACGTGTGATGAAATTAGAATATGATATTCTAACTTCTGCACTTCCAGTTCAATTGTCTGTATTCTGAATTATTGCTGCTGATCTATTGTAAAAAGATATGGATAGCTTTCCATCTTTTTAAAGGCACTTACAATACAAGTTAGCTGATTAAATATGACTTAATTTTTTTCCCCTGTATCTAGAATATAACTAGAAGGATAATTTATGCTACTATTTTATGAATATTCAATTTATAGAAATTATCTGCTTTGATAGACGTAATGTTCAGTACAGTGGAGGGAAGAGGTTATTTCAACAAAAAAGAGGATGAAAGATATAAGGAATGGTTGAGGAGATATCAGGAAAGAAGGACAATGAAGGAGAGAATATTATACAAATATTGACTGCTTTGAGGGGCATGGTTGGAACTATAGCCCAAGGTGATCTCGAAACTGTACTATGTCCCGAGTCGAGGGGCATAGTATAGTCTCGAGATCATCGAGGAACTATAGTTTTAACCGTGACTCGAAAAATTAGCAGTCAATATTTTGTTTTATATGCTGCATCCCACTTAATTTATGCTACATTAGGCAATAAAATGAAGTTGTTGTGCTACCAGTCAGAGAAATTAAAGTAATTAAATTTTCACAATGCGCAAATATTGATACGCACGCATGATACGCGCATCTTACCGGGCCTACTTCTCTAGAGCTAGCGCGTAACAAACCATGTACTTATGTATTGTACACGGCGGTTGAACTATCATGCCCAGTCAATAGTTTTTTCGCTATCTGCCCGGCAGTCAGCTAGCAGTTTCCATGACTGCCTCTTTGACCAATCAGAGGCCTAGAATCTTAGAATAAGCTATATAATATCCAATTATAAGTTAAAAAATAGGAATCATATATTATATTCCCAGAAGAGAAATGGAGAGTGGAATGAATTGTATGGAATGCAAGGAAGGAGAAATGAAAATAAAATGTTAACCTTTTAACTCCTGAATTATTAAATTTACATCTAGGCTTAATAATGCAGAGGGATCACCAGGTTCCAGTAACTAGAGGGTTAAGGAAAGAAAGGCAAAACATCCATGGCAGAAAAAAAAAGGGGGGAGGAAAAGTGACTGAGAGAGAAAGAGAGAGAGAGAGAGAGAGATTGATAGAGAGGGGGAGAGAGAATAAAAATGAGACTTGAGAAAATGAAAATGAAAATGAAAAGGATAGAAATAAAAAAGGTTGAGGATATCAGAGATAAGAAGAGACCAGTCCCTACCATCAACACATACACATGTACACATAGGGGAATGCATTTACCTGGCTCTTTGTTGCACTAAACCCTCGACACAGAAAGAGAGGGAGAAAGGTGGAAGAAAGAGAAGACTACTTAACAGAGAAAAAGCCTCTGAAACACAAGGGAATTCAGCTTCTCTCTCTACCTTGCCTAAATGCATCTAACACTATTTACAATTAGCATGGAAGCAGGAGCACAACCCATACAGCTGTGCTCTGTCTTGCGTGGATAATTAGCTGCCGATAAACTAGGGCATCTGAGGACACGACACACAAGGAAAGCAAATACAGGCTCCTATCTTAATAGACGAGTCACAAACAATGCAGATCAATACTTGCTGTTATTTGCCATTACACATCCGACCTCATACAAGGTTGCTAACGTGTATGCTAATGATACTATCAAACGGGAAACAATGCATCAGTCGATTTAAACTGTATCAAGGTATATTGTAATTAGCAGTGTTATTTGGATTGGATATAATGTTGACTTGATTATTCTAACTATCTCATGGCTGAGCATTTGTCTCTGGGTTGGATTTAGAAGATTCAACTGGGTAAAATATATTATGTAGTATATAAGGAATGGTGTATTGTTTTAGATTATTTGTAATCACTAATCATCAAAATGAATAGAAGTTGATTTAATCTTGCTGACAGTGACATAAACTAGACACAGAAATGTGTAAATGTGGCATGGAATTTTTGGTCCAGTTTTTCAGTTATTTTCTTCATCGTATCTAGAAACTTTGGCAAACAAAATCTTTGCAGGGAGAATAATATTTTTTAAACTAACTTAAAAAGAACGGGAAAACTCACAAATGATTTCACACCTTTGCCGAGCTCACCTTCTTTTCCCACTTACATGTACCAAGAAGTGAAAGTGTGAGCTACAGAGATTACCTAATCAAAGTGAAGGAAGTGGTTTTATTGATTGGTGACAATTACACCCTCCATAGGATCAATTCAGATTAATTCATAACAGTCTTGTGGTTAGGTGTATTTGTTATGTAACATGGTGATTAGCTCTTGACTTGCCCAGTCATAAGAATAGGATTAAACATGGATAGTATTTGGAGATTTCATTAAAGAGTTGTTTACATTGTTTGATTGTAATTTTACATTGCTTATGATACAAAGAAAACAATATGCTTTATATCGTTATGAACAGTTAACTGTGGTGATTCTGTTGGTTTGATATTTTATAAAGCGGGTTTAATGAGGACAAACACAAGATCAAAGAACCTTTATAAGGCTTCAGTAGGCTCAGTTAGTGAGAGAGGTATGATCTGCCCAGCATGATATTTGTGTAATAAAATGTTTTTATCTTGCTTCTGAAAGAAATAATGGAAATCCCTATTTAATTAAAGGTTACTTTCAGGGACAGGTTAATGTCGTACTGTACATGTCGATATTAAATGGTTATAACTACAGTACTGAAGTTCTGAATTTCCACAGGCCAATTAAAATGGCTTTCTGAGGGGCATTTCATCAAGTATCTTGTCAGTGACTTTTACGGACAAATTTGCTCTCAGCCAATCATATGCAAGGATTTCAGTAGCTTATAACAGTTGTTGGTAAAAATCACTGACAAGAACTTGATGAAACACTCCCCTGGTTTCCGTAGCCAATAGGTTAAAGATAAAAGCATAGAGTCAATAACTCCTTTATGTTGTATGTTCTTTAAATGTCATTTCAGGCTTATTTCAACTATGCTGTATTAGTTTTATTAACGTCAAGTAATCCCTTATTTCTTGTGTATTCAACTTTGAAAATGGGTATACATTTTCAAATGTACATACAGTTTGATTTTTTTCAGCCTTTATGAATTTTGATGGCTTTATGGAGAGTAACAGGAAATGGTTTTGGAACCATGAATTATTTGGCATGTTGCTTATTATGTCTCATCCTGTGTATTTTCTATTTCTCTCTTTGTAATTGTGTGCGTAGATCTCTTTCTCTGTTTCTTCGTCATTTTCTTTTACTGCTGCACTGCACACTTTCAAACAGGATGTGCACATATTAGAGCCTTGAAAAATTATTGGGTCATAATAGATTAGCTTGAGATATCCCAGTGTTGCCAAGCAATGATGAAAAACAGTTTTCAAACAAAAACACAACTTTTTTGGCATCCAGAGTATAAATTTCATGTGACTGTGCTTCCATGACTGGTAATGTATCTCATCGATTGTGGCTTTACTGTTCCCTGACATCATGATCAGAATTCTTTCACAGATATATAGATGGACAAGCCCTGAAAGTATAAGAAAATAGAGGAGAGTACATGTATTTGAGAGGAAGGTACGTGAGACAGCTGTTCCCGAGCTAACATGTGTCATTAGCATAATTTTCACACCGTGTGGGCAAACAAATAATTCACAGTCCATTAGGTATAGTGCTTGGCCAATCCCTTGCGTTTACTGTACAACTTTGATGTGAAATCTCTTCATTTGCATCTGTAGTGTGTACCAAAATGGATCATTACAGGAGTTGCAACTGAAAAAGGGGGGGGGGGGGTTCATTCATTTGAAAATGAGCAGTACTCTATGAAAATTATGAAACTTTGGTGAAATTCATTTATATCCACACAGAACCAGCAAATCATGCTAATAATGGCTGGATTTGATATTTATAGAGATCAAGTTTGAACTTAATTTCGCATTTTTCGGAGAAATTTCAAGTTATTGTGTGTACATGTAGCTTTCATGGGGATGCAATTAACCATTACTTTGATTTATTATCAAAATTAGAAAAATAATAATTGCATAAAGGTTGAAGATCCAAAAGAACTGTCGGTTAACCAATTTGGCTGCGGGAACTGGATGGCCCTTCTACTAAGTCTATAGGAATTTGAGTATTCAGTAGCCAGTGTTTTAATGAAGCTTGTTAGCATTCTCAGACCTCAACCATTATACTAACATGGAAGCCACTTGGTAGGAGAAGGGTGACCTTTATGGCATGTTTGTTTTTCAATAATTTCAAACAAAATATAGATTCTGATTTAGATGGAAGTAATGCAGCACTGTGCTGGACTTAAAGGGGAAGTTCACCCTGATCTTTAGTTGCTTTTAATAAAAGCAGAAAAACAAAAGAAACATATTGGTGAAGGTTTGGCAAAAATCGGTCTAAGGATGACAGAGTTATTGGTTTTTAAAGTTTTGATTTGTGATGTCACATACGAGCAGCTCCCCCATATATGATATAAATTCCATAAAATGCCATTTTCTCAGAAAATCGAAAATGTTTTTACTTGTAAATTCAATATATCATCAGACACATCATTTCATACCTGCTTCTGAAAGAAAGGATTTTTCAGTTATCATGAACCATTAAACAATGAGAATTTATGGAATTTATATTACATAACATATGGGGTAGCTGCTTGCATATGACGTCATGAATTAAAAACTTTAACAATTAATAACTTTCTTAATCTTTGATTGATTTTCGTCAAACCTTCACCAATATTTTTCTCCAATTTTTCTGCTTTTATTGAAACCAACTTATTGTCGGGGTGAACTTCCCCTTTAAATCTATGAATTATCCCCTACTAGTGAATAAAAAACGCTCTTAGCTACAAAGGTTAGTTTATATATTAATACAGTTTTAGAGTAAAAGATACCTACAAACTAAAAGATATCTACAAACTTTTGTTGATTGAATCTGAAAGCTACATGCTGACAAAAATGTATGGTTTACATTATGAAAGCATTTAAGCAAAATGTTTCTTGTGATATGTCTAGTACTTATACATGTAGAATCTCCCGTATGCTTCTTTACCAATTTGGTTGTTATACATGTATTTAGTTATAGTATGAATTATCAGTATTGAGTTCCTTTAATTCCATCCATACTTTGTAGAATTCCTTATTATAATGTTACATAGCTAGATTTTAAAACTAAATGTTTGCCTAATATGTCTTCTTTTACTGCCCGGCATTTTGAAGTTATTTGGATATGTCATGGGCTATTAATTTTTATTCTTCTTTCTTGTACAATTTCATATTGAATATCTACTGTAGAGAGGCACTATGTTACATGTGTACACATAGATTCATAGACAGTCTACAGACTATACGATAATGTACTAGTACTGTATGCTTTAACTGTGGCGTATCATCCCCTTGTCTGCGTTGGCCTCTCACCGACTCCGAGTCATGAATACAGATGAAAAGACGAACATTACTTTTATTTGATAAATTTATGATTCTTGTGCATGTCTGGGTGCATGATTAGGTCTGATACTAGTTCTTGCCTCAGCGACTCAATTCGTGTATGACTTGCAGGGCAGTGACAAGATCATGTGCTGAATTAAATTAAAATTATTACAGCTCGCATGAACTGTGTTTTTTAATTAAATCAATTTTCTGCCAGCTTGAATTGACTGACTCCTCAATGAATAGGATTATGCCAAAAGAGGCAGACATACATAAAAAATTTACAGTTTTGTATGTGTTATAATGATAAAATTTGTATGTATGGGTGGTGATGTAGTTCAGTTACAGGAGTGATATGAAAAGTAAAAGATTTTAGATGTAGATTGAATTTTATTCATGGCATTATCAATGTAGCATGCGCAAATTACAAATTATATGAGCTCCTCAAAATACCTGAAATACTGTATCTTGTGTAAGGGATGCTGATTCAACAATAAGTAGGGTTCTTGGGGGAAAAAGTATTACTGGATTTCGTGTCTATCTTAAAGGTATTGGCTAACTTTGTGAGCAGCCGATTTAAAAAATTCTCAAGCTAAGATGAAACATGTGTTTGAGTACTTGTATTTGTACTCAAAAACCCTTACACCAACCATAATTTGGAATGAAAAAGTGTTAGTAAGACGCAAACCGCAATTTTATTATTTTTTTGTCTCAGAGACAATAAATAAGGGGACCATTACGCTCAAGTTCAAAAGACTGTTATCTGCCTCCCTCGGCATGATACGCCAATACACACAGTAATGTCCGGTGAGCCATGTGCGCATGCGCACTCCTTACATCTAGTCTGTGCAACCGACCCTTATGTATTTTTCAAACATTGGTTCACATTTCTAATATTCAAAAATACTTCCTGTGGATATTATACTTTGAAACTTTCAGACTTGTACTTTAACATTATAACCCTTATGTTTATCCCATTTTCAAGTAACAAAATGAGATTTTGAAAAAATTATAACAATGTTAACCAATGCCTTTAACTCACACCTAGATTATGTGCTGCTATCTGAGGCATCTCTCAGTCATGCTTAAGATTTATTGGTGTAGTAACAAATTTCATGTAATACAATATGAAATCCTGTTTAATGATTATCATGATTATTCCATCAGGTATTAAAGAAAGAAAGTAAAATAAAGCAGGATTTAGTGTTACATTTCCTTGTTTTGAGTGCTAGTTTTGTTTGGGAATTTCCAAAGTGGAGTTTACAAACCATTCAAGGCACTATTCTAATTTAATGCTCACAAGAGGCTGTGTGCATGTTAATTTGTAGCATATAAGCCCTTATTGAGGAAAAGAAAAATCAAAAGGAAATACTTTTCTCAGAATTTGTTAAGTTTATGCGATGTATTTTATGGCTGTTTGCTACTACAAAGTGGATTTTTAAGTGAAGAAAAGGATGTGCTCTTTCATGATCATAAATGAAAAGGAATCATATTTGGAATATTTTTAGCATGTTTTTTTTTCTTCTTTAAAACAGTTTGAATATCAAAACAGTTTGTGCATTCAGCTTAAGTGGTTAAATAATCTATGTGCATACATGTTATTTTGTCCAATTGTGTATGTATCTCTGATCCAGCAAGCTGAATCTTTTCTGAAGTGATCTATTCGAGTAACTGATAGCCCTTGTACTGATGAGAAGAAGTTTAATTATAGCAATTAGTATTGCTTGCATCATGCCTGAGTGGAAAGTACAGTGTATTCACTTTTTTCTTTTGTATCATGCATTCACTTTCATGGACGGTACAATGGACTCAACTAGAAATGCAGTGATATTAAGACTGATATTAATACCATTCAATATGACATTTGAGAGAATCAATAAGTACTGTCTGTCTTTGTTATTAAGCTTTTAAATGATTCTAAAAGGATGGCAGAGGCATAAATTATGAAACATTTATTCAGTTGTTGGCATTTACTTTTCCATGAAGTCTTTGACACTGGAAATAAATGCAACGGCATATCCAGGATATTTATATACATAAATGAGGGCTTTTCCTATTGAAGGTGCAGAAAGCTGTAGCATGTTATATGACATTCCATTTGTGTGTGCTTGTGTGTGTGCATATGTGTGTGTGTGGGAAGGGGGGGGGGGAGTTAGGGACAAAATTGCAACCCATCTTGGTTTATCCTTTTCAAAGAATAATAAAAAAATTATTAAGAGTGCGAATCGTATACTTTGAAATGTTACCACTTGCCAGTCTTATGCTGTTTTCATATTCATGGTTGATTCCAGACATACCGTAGCCTAGAATCTTTGCCAGTGAACACATGTACTACTACATGCTGGGGAGGGGGTGGTACTCAGATTCTGGTTGGAATAGGGGTGTGCCGCTGAAGCCTCCAATACCCATACCCATTTGACCATTAGAACGGCACACCCCCATATACCATATTAGGCAAATACCTGCCCCCCCCCTCCCCCGAGTACATGAAAGGGTAGACACAGAAAAAATCTTTCTTGAAGATGTGTCGACACTCGGTGAAAGTCAAGAAGGAAGGAGATCAGAAGGAATCAGTCAATATGTCTTATGTTTCCGATATTTGACCCGCATTATATCTGCTCCTATTTCATGAGACGTCACAGTATGTTTGATCCTGTAAGACCCAACATGCAATGATATGCATTCATTACAATGTCACGTACATGTCACAACACATGTATGCCAACTGGTGTGCAATGATTGCATGACAGGCATAATTTGCATAAATTTGCATCAGGGAAAAAATTAGTTATTTTTTTTCCGGGGCTACTTTTTGAGCCCACCCGCCCGAATTTTCTACATTGTATTACAGTTTACATTGGACCCTGGGAGAATTTCAGGGGCTTTTTTTTAGTTTTCCAGGGCTCTTTTTGGCGTTTCAGGGGCGAATTCGCCCCTAGCCCTCGTGTATTTTTTCCCTGATTTGCATAAATTAACATACTGATGACTTTATATGCCTTTCAGACTAACCATTATATTCAAGAGACCCTGAAGGCAATTATGTTAGTACACGAAGGCCAATTTCAGTGTTATGTTATTATAGCATCTCCTTTATTATTTCAATTTATGACCTAGATGACCTACATAATGCTTTTTGTTGCACCAGTGCTGCACCAATGCTGCACCAGCTTCCCTAGATCTGAGAGTTGGAAACAAAAAACACAACTAACTGATACTCTTTATGAATTTTGTATGAAAATTTTAGTCGGAATACAAGCTGTGCATATAATCAAAATTCATGAATTTGCTGCGGGCGAAATTGTGTAGTCCGACATATTAGTTTTGGGTGAGGTACTTCAATTAGAACTGGGGCACTTGACGTCAGTTGGGGAAGGCTGTAATGTCTGGCCGAGGTTATCTTTATGCAATCTTGTAATTGAACCTCGGGATAAACCTACTACTGTCTAGGGACATCCAGGCTTAAAATATTATGTTAAATTTAGTAAGGTTATGCCCAGATTTGAAGGATTTTCACTTGTTTGTGACCATGGGGAGATTTTGTTTTTGTCTGAGATTTTTTTTTTGCAGTGTTTGCAGTCCAAGTAACCTTTACATAGATGTTCCGTAAGGTCACATGAAAGGTGGCAGAAGTAGAAAACAATGATTTATATTATGTCCCTGTTTTTGATTACTCTGTAATGATTGAATGTAAGAGAATATACACTGTATGCTACTTCTTCACCCAAAGTCTTTTTTCTTGGTCTATTTTCTTCCTTGGTTCATATCAGATGTCCTGGGATTGTTCATAATTTTTTTTTAAATAAAATTTTTTATTGTTTAGTCAGCCCTTATTTAGCCTTGGCAGCCTTGTGAGTGGCTGACATTCTATTTTCAAAGATATCCTACCTTTAACCATACCTAAATATCATAGTATAGAAATAATTTCATTAAGAAAGAAAAGGCGAAATTACAGTGATGAAGTATAATAATTTTAGTTGTATTCTTGGAAACAGCATTTCCTTATCCTAGGTGTTTGCCCTTCACTTTTTACTCCTTTGCCATTTTTTCAGTTTATATAGAAAAAAATAGTAATGTTTCTCTATCTTGGCATATCGGTATTATGCACACTGTATTTTGGTTAGCTTGAGTGTACATACCAATACTGCAGCCATAATGCAGTGATACGTGTCATTACTTCGATATTCATATTGCTTATATAGTTATTGTCTTTCTTGCATTATGATATTATGTCTCGCTAACATGAAATGTGTCCAAAGAAAATCACACAAGCCCAGTTCATATTACCCAATACCGTGATATTACCGATGCGCATCGGTGAGTCATTTTGCCGTAGACACTGTTCTTATCGGGGATAAATATGGTAACATTATATGGTAGCATGGGTGTAACATTTGCGTCTATTTTATGGATAGGTCTGTAATATGAACAGGGCCGTAAAGAGGTGCGTTGATGATATTACGATATGCTCAGGTGTAAACAGGGCTTGTGACATTATTGACGGAGGTGAATAGCATGACCTGGTTTGAGGTCAATGTTTTCACATTCTTAAGAGGATCACATTCTGAAGAAGAGGATTAGAGAGCAGTACTAGACTTTAATCTGTGAACAAAAAGGATTATAAGTCATGTAAACAGAACTACTGGATGTTAAAGGTAAAGCAGTTTGAGATCATCTCCTGTGCTGGTAGTGAAAGGAAATGGAAATAAAGCTTTTCGTCATATCGTTTCTCTGGTATCACTGGATAGCCTACATGTGCCATATATGTTAATGTTCTGTTTATGATTTCAGTTATTTGTTTACTTATTTATTTATTTATTTGTTTATTCATTCATTTACTCATTCATTTATATATTTATTCATGTATGTACTTGTTTATTGATTCATTTATTTAGTTTTTAGGCAATAGACAACATAACAATAAATACAAACAAAGAAAAAGAGAAAGAGATTGCACCGATTTAAAAAAAAAATCAAACCTTTGGGGTTTAAAAAAAAAAAAACCCAGGGCATTCTGTACCCGGCATTTACAGAGTAAAGACTTGTCTGCTATAGTTGTTCTCTCCCTTCTACCCATGCTTGCATGGTCATCCAACATAAGTATTAATGAAAATAGAAAAGAAAATAAAAATCAGTATTGCCCTAATATTTCATCAATATTTAGCGAGGCTTCTTCTGCTTTTACTAAATTTCTTATTGAATACCAGCCATGTTGACACTAACATTATCGCCTAGGCCTGTATGAGGAATGTATAGATTAAAACCTTGCATTAAGTCAAATCGGAAGTCACCCTGATAGAGCGTATGCTAACTCAATCAAGCGTGTCGTCCATGCCTTCCCTCTCACGGACCCACCAACCTACAACCACCGGTCCATGGTAAATGTGTTTATTCAGAGCTTGCAAATGGCTGACATCCTAAGAAATAAGTGACTGATGACATACTTTGCACTGAACATTGCAGAGTTTGCAATGGCAAATACATTATCATCACTCTCAGATCAAATTATGGTCTTCACTTTCAGACTTAGTTAACATACAGAAGAGAAGCAACTAAAAAAAAAAAGTAAAAAGAATTGTCCAGTCAACCAGAACAAGGAAAACTTATATATTTTGAGAGAGAATGAAAATTATTCTTTCACAATTTTATGATTTTGTAATTTTGCTGGAACTATACATAAGAGGAGAAAGCAAGTGAAAAAAAATGAAAGAAAATTTTTTATTTCAAGTCAACTAGAGCAAAAAAAAAAAAGCTTATAATTTTTGAGAGATAATGAAATACTTTTTTTTTTAATTTTTTTTTTGTTGTTGCAATTTTATGATTTTGTAATTTTTCTGTAACTATTAGAAAGATGAAGTGAAGTACATGTATAGTGCAGAATTAAGGGAGGGGTCCATGCCCACAGTGCCCTTTTGAAACAATAGGTAGCTGAAAAAATATGGTAGTTTTACTTGTAGAAACTTTTTTTTTACATTTGAAGTGATGACCTTCAAATAAATTAAGAACATTTTTAATATTATGATATTTTTAAAATGAAAGTTTGCTGATAGGGATCGTATTTCTAAAGAAATTATCCTGCTCTGAGAATTTCCCTGATTGAACGCACGATCTGCAAACAAAACAAGTGAGAACAAGAAGTGAATTGGTGAGGATTTTAACTTTACCGCTACATTGGCAGTGCAGCGAAGGAAAATGCTGGATGGCTGTTATGTAAAATGCTGTTTAAAAATGATTTTTATCAGTGCATTTTATTGCATAAAATCAGCATACAAAAGGTCTTATGTAATAGGGGCTGTCAGGAATTTTGGAAGTTGTGTTTTTCCTGTAATATGGACTCCCATTTATTTAATCATGACTGTACCTGATAATTGTTGATCTTTGAGGGTAACTTGATGCTTGGAATTTCAATGCTTTCTATGCTATGGAGAGTTTTGATGGCTTATGGTCTGAATCCTGCATCCCTAACTTCCCCCTTACCCCCTCCCCTACCCCCCTCCCATATTCATCCCATAGAAAGTGCAAGTGTAACTAGCTATTCAGACAGAATATAGGATTAAAGCTTTACATCGCTGGAGAAATAAAAAGTACACGATTACGAATCTTACGACACTGCAAATCTCTTGTAAGCGTGCATCACGCATGCAGCGTTTCACCGTCGCGAGTGATGCGTGTGAGTACGGTGCTGTCTGTTACGCTGCGTGCCCTTTTGGGCTCGCTGGCTTGGATAATTGACTTACGAGAGGCAGCAACCATGTCGGGCTGACTGTCATATTTGTTCTACGTCAAGCCTTCATTTTTGCGCTAGGTTGGACAGGAAGATTTGTGGAGAGGAGGGTGCGATGGAGAAGAGAATTTCAAGCATGAAATTATCAATGTCTGCATCAGCTAGTCTTTTTTTCCTTGAGATCTGTGTCTTGAAATAGACATTGGTTAGAAGGAGAGAATGCAGGATGTCATGAAAGCATTTTTCATTTGTCCTTACTAATGTTAATATGAAATTAGGCAGAAGCAGACTTGTGTGATGAATATGACAAGTGGAATAGGTTTTGTGAACTTTTCTTTACTTAAAGCTTTTTCCTTTTTTCATTTGTAGTGCACTAAGTAAGCAAGCCAGAGAAGAGAGAAGTAAATAGATTGAAGATTGAAGATTATGCTTTAACTACCTTTTCCCCTTTGAATTGGTAGCTGAGTTATAAACACCAGATCACAAATATTATGTTTGCTACTATTTTCCCAAAATTTAGCCAGTTATGATAATCGTGGATATACATGTACAGTAAGATATCCATGCGCTAACTGGATATTATTTCCTTATCACAAAAACTTATTGTCCCATTGTGATCCAGGGTCCGTAAGGCAGGGTAAAAAATACTCGGGCAACGGGCGATTTCCCCTTGGTGGAGTTTAAATAACCCCCTGAAATCCTTAAAACCTAATTCTTTGGGGCGACCATTTTCTTCAGTCGCCCTTGTCTCAGCTCCGAAAATAAGCAATCAATTCGTGAATCCTGACTAGAATTACCATATAGGGAGAAAATTGGGATATCAGCAATTCAACAAAGCTCCCTCGGGCCTAGAAATAGCTTTTGTAAAGTTTTCCACGGGAGTTTTTTAATTTTTTTTTCAGAGAATAGCTCTCATAGGAAAAAAAGTATTTTTTACAGTGCTGCTGTACTGTAAGGGTGCATGTACATACATTTTGAATCTTCATTAGAAAAATGAAAGTAACAACACTTCCAAGGAGGCTGGTATCAGGTGTGTGATGAAATAGGTTCTTAGGTGATGATCTTTGGTTGCTATGGCAACTTATGACACCTTTGATGTCGTATCTATGTTTTCAAGCCTGCAGGAGGTTATTAGATCCAGATTAAAAAAGAGCAATATGTTACAAGGACTGTTCAAGCCCAAATGGACTAGTGTATGTGATGTTTAAACCATTGGATACTATACACCTGAGATAACTTGGGCTGGCGTCAATGTAAAATGGGTTTCATACTTCAGTCATATCGTACTCAGTGGTTTCATAATTTCATCCATCACAAAAATTGGCGAAAACTAGTAACGTTGTATCAGGATTATATTTGTAAAATTCATTTGAGCTTTTTAGAATAAATTTTTGAGGGAAAAATTACCCTTTGTGTCACTTAGTTATTCTGTGATATTTATAATTTTGTCTAATGAAGATAGAATATATAATGAGGAGAAGGAAGAGAGTGAAATTTAGGGGAAAAAAATTCATCTCCTCCAACAAGGATGAACCTTGGACATGAAGTTTTGATTTTAAAGTTCAGAGGTAGGTCCACAGGGGGGCATGGAGACATATAGGGGCATGATCCCCCAGTATTTTTTTTCTTTTTTTTTGTCATTGCTTACCAATATATATTGGGTTTTTTTTTTAACACATACTTGAAGATTAATGTTCATACTCCTGCCCATGCATCCCACCCTTCTGGTTAATCTGTTATAATTGACTCTAAGACTGAAATAACTCAGGCTAGGGTCTATGGAGAATGTATGTTCTTCTAATATCAAATCCTGCTCAACAGGCTAAAATAACTTTGATCTGCCACTTAAGGTTGCAAGATTGTGAGTTTTCAGTTTTCCTATTCTATTCCTTAATTTTTCCCTCACTTGGGGGGGGGGGGGGAAGGCGACATCCTAGTAACAAGAAATTATTGCAAAATCAGTAATGAACAAATTATATTTACTAATTAAAAATTTAAAAAGAGGGTCAAAAATTGATGAGATTTATTAATTTTTCTTATTTTCTAATTTCAAATCAAAACCTAATCAGTCTTGCTTATTGAGTGTTCAGATCTTGAAGAGAGAAAGCTGCTTTTCACTAATTCAAATCATCCAGATAGACCATTGTGTTATTAAAAGCACCCATGGAAAGACCCTAGACCCTCTTGGTATTCATTAATTTTCTGTGTCATTTTTATCTCTCTTTTTTTCAAGTTTTACATTTTGTGGCTAAGGTCTTCTATTTTGTGAACCAGATTAATTGCATAGTTAGTATGTAAATGGGATTTTTCCCCAGGTTGTATATCTTTATTACTTTGCTTTTTCTTCATTTGCCTTTGCAGTACTTTAGAGGAAATCATTAGATTATGTGGTCAAGTTTTCAATCCTTTATCATATTTTTCTCCAAACTTTTCTGGTTTTCCCTGTTTAAATTGATAATTTTCAAGAATTTCTGTGGTAGAAGATTTGCAGATATTTGCACTAGCTTTTAGGTATAATTCTATGTTATCAAAGGTTTATAGGGTCCATCTCTTTTAGTAAAGGTCATCTCATATTTTGATTCGACATTCGGTATTTACTTCAATAATTGGTATGATTAATAGTTGATACTGATGCCAGTAACTTTTATTTCTGAGTGTGAAACATACAGTTGAGCAGTATTTCACAAAATTCATCAGTATAACACCTTTAAAGAACCACTAGAATGGTATATACATATATATATATATATATATATATATATATATACAGTCAAACCTGCTTTAGCAACCACCTGTATATATATATATATACAGTCAAACCTGCTTTAGCAACCACCTGTATAGAAAGACCACCTGTCTATAAAGACCACATATTTTGTTTCCCTTGAATCGTTTTTCCCATTGAAACGTGTATAAAGGAACCTGTCCATAAAGACCACCTGCTCATAAAGACCGCTTTTCTTGTCTCCCTTGGATGGTCTTTATATACAGGTTTCACTGTATTTACACCTGAATAGCAGAAGTGAATACTGAACAGATTTCCTTGGGGCCCAAGCTTTAATGGTCTATTCAAATTGCATCAATTCATGTGTTTTCATGCTCTTTCTAAAATTTCTCCATTCTTTGTATTTTTCTCTCCTTAGTCCTTTCTTTGTAGTCACCCTGAGTCATTTTCTAGTTTCTAATCAGTACAGTTTGTAATGTTTGTAGAACTTTACAATAGTTTCCTTTTATTCAGCTTGTGTATCTTTTAATTTTCTCTATTAACATTGATTAAAACCTTTGCAATACCTACAAGACTCCACACCAAAAAATCCATAGACTAAACAAAACATAACGTTGCCTCAAATAGGGAATATATTTCTGATTATTTTTTGGTTGGGACTCTGTGTAGAGATGTGACTAGGGTTTATAGCCTGTTCAGACTAGAGGAAAGTTACGCAAAACCTGTCTAAAGAAATGTTTAAGGATATTTGCGAAATCGTGTCCCATAGAGAAACATAATTTTTGGGGGAAGGCAAGCCAATTATATGTTTTGTTATCAGGTTACTTTAAGTCATTATCAGTGCTGGAGCATACAAAAGTACTACATCTGATTAGTCATATAGGAGCGCACACCTTTAAGCCCCACTTAGCTAAAAGATTTTTGTACAATGTTCAGACTTCATCGGGTGATTCTTTATTGAGTTTTCGTTCAAAACGATGCCCAAACGTAGTTTGCTCAACGTTTTGTTATGTGAGTATAATGTTTCTTCATAGCTATAGATGTACAGTTATTTGTATAGCGTTATTTAGTGATACAATGAATCTCATTGGTCTGAACAGGGAGTATAATTTGCTCATTTTAATGCTTGACCGGGTCTGAATGATTGTGTTTGGGGTTGTTTGGCTTGTCTGGAAAAATAGGTAATTTCTGGTCTTTTGACCTGATTCATAAACATGAAACACATGGATTGTATGAGCCTGAGGTCAAGCAAGGACATCAGACCTATGTGGAGTGTGTTCAGAGATGTATGGAAAAAGAGGAGGGAGAATAAGGATTGTTAGACTGTTATATGGCTACGGTCATAGTCTGTTGAATAATTATGAGTTTATCATGGTTTACAATTCTTTTTTTAGAAGCTTACTGTACAATCACATTCACATCCCAAAATTTGAATATTGATTTTCCCCTACTACAATTACATACTGTGGTCCAAAGTTATGAAACTGTCTAGAGGCTGAAATAAAGAAGCCCTTCTCTGTCTCGTTTTAAAAAAGAAATATAAAAATAAATTGATCAAGTCTTACATTCCCTGATCAAATATTCATTTTATGCCATTTGCTTTTTCTTGTTTGTTTGTTTGTGCACATGTGTATATATGCACGTATCTATGAATTTACTTTCATATTTTGGGGACAAGCCTGTGATAGGCCTCTGGCCTTTGTTTGTCCTTCCACTTTTTGATATGTCTTTGTTTACCACATTTGATTTGTTTGTATAATATGTATCTTTTTGTTTATATTTCAGTGTCTATGAACTGGTTTGTATGTTCTTTGCTGTCATTTTATTGAATTGTGGAAATAAATTGAATGGAAATGAAATTGAACAATATTCTGACATAGGTTGATATATGCTCATGACAAATTAATCAACGGACCAATTTCATTTAACTCAAAATAGCCCCTCCTCCTTCTTCCCCTGCTATCTAGACTAGTGTCTGGAAAATATCAGCAATGGATGCAAATGCTCTTGATTATGAGAGTGCACAGGTGGTACGCGGTTATATCTTGTACTGTGTATTAGTTGAGATTAGGGTTTTCCTCATGCCTTATATTACAGCAATGGACATGATGCAGTTTTTTGATGTATCTGACCTTTTGTACCACATGTGCACATTGTACATCTAAATCATTTTTGTCTGGTCTTCCTGTGTGCGTAAATCACACTGACCTGCCGGACAAGGTCAAATGCAGTGACCTAGCTCTACAGGTACAGCCTCATTAGGCCAAATGATTTCAAGCTCGAGATATTATTAGACCCATCAGCACTCCTCATATGTAGAAAAATTGAATGTTTGAAATTTCCCAGCTTGCTTGCTTGAGGAATTAGATTTAGCATCAGACTCTAGGGAGTGTTTCTGTTTGCAAAGTACAACCTGCTGATTAATCAGAGAGCATATGATTTCATGCAAACGAGAACCAGTTTGCTTGAGAAGTTGGGGTAGTATTCTGAGCTAATAAGTGCCAGTAAGGGTGAAAAAGCTTGCTATTTGTGTCTTCACTATGAATAAACTCGGGTGCAAGCTAGCTGTGATTAATTTCCTCTGGTCAGAATTACCTGGCTTGTAAAAAGAAAAATGAAACTTGGACTAATGATAACAGGCCTATTCTAATTAAGCCTGTTCTGCCCTTCAAATACCTACAGCTGTGAGCTATCGAAGTTCTTTCTTTGGGAATAGACTTTCAAAGAAAAAGAAAATCTCCCAGCAGTTGGAGGTCTGGCCTGGTCTATAGGGTTTAGGGTCATTGTTCTGGTATGTAAGCAGATCTTGTGTTGTTGCTTTACTTGTATGCTGATACACAGTCAGTGAGGACACTGTAGCTAGCTGCCTTATGAGTGCTGCAAATTGAGATCCTGCTTGCTTCTGTAATATTGATATCATCTCCACTGTGGAACCTTATGATACGCAAGGAATATATCCTGGTCTTGAAGATCAAGTTTGCTGCTGTCGCCGTTCATCAATCCACGGTAGGCCCACGCTTTGTAAAATATTAATTGGTTCTGGTAGGAATCTTCTCTCTCCCAAGTTAGGTTTGTCAGTAGTGGCTGATTTTGATGTAGAGCTTCTAGGAGATGTATGATTTTTGGCAAACCCGGAGAATAGGGGACCGGAACGCGCGCGCATGCCATTCGTACAGTGCAGAGATCGGCAGAGATAGCCGAAAGTCAGGGTATGTGACAAGTCCATAATCAAGTTCAAAATGACTGTAAAATGTGTTTTAATCAGGTAATTATGTTCTAATATATTACATTGTCCTCTTGGCTTTCAAATGTGTGATTATGTGGTAAAAATCATTTTGATTTTTGCCAGAAATGTTCTCAAACTCACAAATGTTTCATCCATGAATCTTGTGCAGATCGTCCCCCTCGCCGCCGACTCCGCCGCTGCCATCACCGGCTGCATTTGTTTGCACACAAATGAATATGCGCGCGTTCCGGTCCCCTATTCTCTGGGTTTGCCCTGCTTTGATTCATGAAACTCTTCTTCAGCTCATCAATTCCTCCATAATCACAATTTATCTGCCTTCCAATGCTTCTTGTTCTTCTTCTCCTCCTCTTTATTGTTGTCATCATCACCATCATAATTGTCATCATCATGATGATGATCATCATCATGGTCATCATGGTCATCATCATCATCATCTTCATTATTATCATCATCATCATCATCATCATCACCATCGTTTTTGTCATTGCCTGCACCGTTAAAATTAAAATGTTTTATGTCATACAAATTTAACTAGAATTTGAGTTCTAACACATTAGAGAAGTTTGAGTCCTGGGAAGAGGTAAAATATAATTTGTGAGCCTTTTCAGTCTTTTGATATCAGTTTGAAGAATATCATGGTAGAAATGTCCCCTGAAAAAGATTGTACATGTACCTTCCAATGTCCTGGATACTATAGGAACTAGTTCCAGCATACCATCCAGTAAGTTTCTTTGGTGTTTCATTTCATGGCTGGCTGTGTTCAAGGATCCTGTTTTTCTTGGATCTCTGTCAATGTAATGACGATTTGAGATTTGTGGTATTTTAAAACACGTTTTTCCTTCTTCAGTGGTTGAGGCTACTAGCTGGCATTGCTTCCATTTAGAGCCATTTATACTTATTACAAACAATATAGGCCCGCCCTACATGTATTCTAGTAAAAGTAATTTCACATAGAAACTTTGATTGGTAATTGTGAAAACAATAAGTATGATGATGATGATGTTGATGATGATGATGATGATGATGATAATGATGCAGTGACGAGAATGATGATAATGATGATGATAATTATAAGGAGGAAAAGGAGGAGGAAGAGGAAGAAGATAAAGAGGAGGAGGAAAAGGACGAGGAGAAGGAGAAGAAGAAGAAGGAGAATGATTGGAAAATACATATAGACTGTGATTATGATAGAGTTGAAGAGTTGATGAATTTTAAGATTTTAATAAATATTAGTATCCAATCACCACTAAAAGCTTATGATTATTTAGTGAAGTTAGACAATTATTGTTATAATGGTGATGATGGATATGATATTACCGATTTCTAAATGCTAAAGCTCTCAGCGGATAAACATTGTCCTTATGTTCCTTTGTGTAGAGAAGGCGTAAACAAATCCTCTGTATTTGTGTGGCATTTGCCATAGACTTTGTTGACTAAAATTTTTTTTACTGAGGGAGTGGAAGCACAGGATATAAAGTCCAGATGGAAAGATTGGAGATCCCATACACAGTTCCTGTTTTTTTTTTCAGATTTATTTAGAAACTTGATCTGGAAATGTCTTCTTATAGGCTATCTGGCAGTGTGTATGAAAAACAATAGTTTGACTCAAGTATTTTAAAGATTATATTGAGTTTTTTTATAGGCTTATTTAAAAGTGACTTTAGAGGGCAGCTGAGCATCCTAAGCATTTTTTGAATGAATCATTGATGAGATAAAAGAAATATGTATGTAGATTGATTGATCAGTCACTCAATTAGTTGATAAGTGGATTAAAAATAGTATCACATCATGTTTGAATAAATGCATGTACTCTAAATCTGCAGACTTGAATTAGGGACAACTCCAAAATTCCATTAAAATCTTAATCTAATAAAATGAGAAATCAATTTTATTGATTATAATTTTTAATCAAATTTTGAAGTTGTCCCTGATAAAAATCAACTCATCAGATTAATTGCTAATCTAAGAAATTTAGAGTGTGCAGTTCTTTCATTAAAAGGCTTTGAGTCTGTAGCCTATAGGTGCTAATTCAATTACCTATGTCCTTTTTGAAATGTGCTTTAACGCTCCTTGAATGAGCTTTGTAGATTGATTGAATTTCATTTCTGGTTCAAGAGCAGATGCTGCTTCAGAAGCTTGGCTCAATATCTATAGGCCTTTACAGTGGTACAGAAATGTATTGAATTAGACGTGAGGTCCTAGTGACTAGAATTGTATATTTTTTTGTATTATCAGTGGTCATTTAGTTATCTCAGTGTGGCACTTTTTGAGAATTAAAATTAGATTTTGACTGTTATGTGTCCACAAGGCATTCTGTTACCTGATTTGATCAGGTTAAGTTGAATTAAGTCTGCTGCATTGACACTTGTATAGCTGTGGCAGTACAATGAAGTCTGAATAGGTGCTTTCACACCTACCCAATCAGGAAAAATAGCCGTAAATTACGAGAACCTTTTCAGGTCCCCAAATACACCTCCCCAAACCAGACCTCTGTGGGAAAGTTCTTGAAGTTATGAGCATGTGCATTACTGTTCATGCGCTAGTGTTCGATGGGATAGAAGTTCTTGTAATTTGCTTTCACATTGCAAATATCCATGCGACCTTGGAGAAAATATGCATAATTTGAGAAAGTACCAACTACCAACTAGACTACAGGTATTTTTCTTTGGGGATATTATGAGTACTTTCATTTTACACTGGCAAAATACCAGGTATTTTTCCCGATCAGGTAGGTGTAAAAGCACCTAATGAGGGGTTGGAACTACTGAAACAGGCTTTTTACATTCTCAGACTGTATGCTCCTTGCTCCTGTGGTGGAAGATGCAAGTGAATGGTTGACCTTACGAGGTCACGGCATGACCTAGTGAAAGAAGAAGGTCATTCGTCTGTCTGACATAATGATGGTGGGAAAAAAGATTTCTCATGACTTCTTCACCTTCTCCACCAAGATGTAAACATCTTTTAGCCTCTTTGAGGTGGTTTGTTCTGTGAGTGGCAGAACCTAGGAGGGAGGGGTGGGGGGGGGGGGTTGCAGACAGGGGTATTGTACCTCTCACACCCCCTAAATAAAGTAGTAAAACACTATATTGGTCCAAATCATAGGTTCTTGTGCAAAAGTGTTTTTCCTAGTTTATCTTATTTTTAAAATTTTGTATATATTCTTTGTGTATGTGCTTCTTAGAAGCAGTGAATAAATTAAAATGATAATGATTTTTCTTCTACAACATTATTGGATATATTATTATGTTTGGTAGATCTGTCTTTCTTTATTAAATACACTGTTTATCTTTAAGAATTATCATTATTTCATATTTTAAATAGATATTTCCCTTATTTATTTATATATTTTTATATAAACATTCTCATTTTCATCAGGTGTTGATGTGGAAGGAGTTTTTGTTATTCCTTCTGAAATCTCATGCAGGAAAGCTATTATTTTACATTTTATAAAGTGAACTCCAGTATGAAAACTGGTTGGTTAAGATAAAGAAGAAGAAAAACCTTTTGAAGATTAAAAGTGTTCCACTTAAAGGCATTGGATAACTTGTGAGCAGCTGATTTAAAAAATTCTCAAACTAAGATGAAACATGTGTAAGAGTACTTGTATTAAAAACCCTGAAAGCAACCATATTTGGGAATGAAAAGCTGTAAGTTAGACGCAAACCACGATTTTATTAATTTTCGTCATGAGAGACAGTAAATAAAGAGGACCGTTTTGCTTGAATTAAAAGATACCGTTATCTGCCTCCTGCCGCGTGATACGCCAATACACACAGTACGGTCCGGTGAGCCTTACGTCTAGTCTGTGCAACTGACCCTCGTATATTTTCAAACATTGGTTCACATTTCTAATATTCAAAAATACTTCCTGTAGATATCATACTTTAAAACTTTCAGACTGGTATTTTTACACTATAACCCTTATGTTTTATATCCCATTTTCAAGTAACAAAATGAGATTTTTAAAAATCATAACAATGTTATCCAATGTCTTTAATCTTATACAATCTCTGTGTAATTTCATTATGATATCCATACAGTTGCTCTTTAGCAGTGTTTTCTAATGCAACAATGTATGCACATTTTTCAATTATTTCCTGTATTGATTCTTTTCAAACCATTGTTCTCCATCGCACCTCAGCCCAGACTTCTTTGTGCTATTTTCAGATTGTTCTTTGTATGAATAGAAAACCCCAGCAGGGTTATGTATATTTCAACAGCTGCTGAGGGCAAACATTTCAATCATGGATTCTTTTTCTTTTTAAAGCACAATATTATTTAATAAATTTTAAAAAGATTTCAGGCAGTTTAAGTTATTTTCCTAAAATCTGAGAATTAAATTATTTATTATGGCTACACATTTTTGATTAATGATGCAGAGTAGCAATATTTATATGTTTTTGATAGATATATATCTTTTCAAGAAAGCTATAATACATGTAGCTTTTTGTGTGTTTTCAGAGATATATATCAGCTCAGACTCAACCACTGCGTAAACGCTCTATTTCTTATATTTGGTAGATATTAATCAGTTCAGAGAAAAGATGATGTTAATTGTAAATGACATTGAAGTATTGTCCATAAAGGAGGTTTGGGAGTCGGGGGGGGGGGGGGTTGAAAGAACACATGCCCATTATCCTAGGTTATAATTCGCCCATCTTTGGCCACTCTGTGAGTATCGATTTGTATTGCTCTCGACCTAGATCTATCGTAGAATCGCAAGTCAGCGATCAGTGATATGCACAATTTAACAAGTAGTTCAGCTGGATGTGGTAGACTGGAATAACTAGAGCTCTCATGAATACTGTCCCTTTGCCTCTTTTATTTTGATCTCAGATGACAAAAACATAGCAAGAAAGCAAAGATTATTGTTTTGTGCCAGCCCTGTAGGACTGCTAATTCTCAATACATCTTGTCCATGTGAAGATTTTGATCGCACAAATTCATAGAGGTCATTAAAAAAAACATTTTAAAGGTAAAACCACCAATGTATGAAACACAAAAATGCCTTCGATTATAATTGTTACCTCTTTCATTATTAAAGAAAAAATTTGGAATTAGGATCTGAAGTATCACATATTTTTCTTATTATTTTCTTCATATTTTAGCACCTTCAGTTGCAAAGATCTTAAATTTACAAAATTAGATAGTTTAGTTTTTAAATCAAACTCTTCATGTATAATGAAAAAAAAATATTCAGCATTGTTCACTCATGAAATGTTCTACATAGGGGGATTATGTTAAGCTGTATATTTGAACAAATTATATTTGTAACTATTGGCTGTACACATGAAAAAAAATTGTTATGTAGAGTCATTTCATTATGATTATGTATTTTGTGTTGGTGAGATAGATATGAAATGGGATGGATTTTATGGAATTGTGACATAGATGAATACATGAATCTACAAGGAATTGATGCCTGTAAACATTCCAAAGAGGAAAGAGCAACAAAATCTAAATTAGCATTGAGAATTATGCCTGCATAAGTGTTGGAACCTGCAGGTGTTGCCATGCAAGCAGTAACAACTGATTCTCTTCATCCTGTATGCATCCCACAATTTACCTCGTTCTGATGGATATTATTGCTATTGTGCCATCTTGTGGCAGGATTTGGAAGTAATGAGGTTTTTTCTTTGATTTGAGTCTCTTCTCCATGGATAACTGAAAGCCTGAAAAGCATTTGTCCCTTTTAAAAAGATATTGCCATTTTGCGCCTGCTCTGTTTTTGCTGTGTTAGTAGCCTACAGATTTAAGGATTATGTCATATTAAGTCCTGATCTATTTTCTTGTGCTGCTGTTATGAAATATACATCTTTATTTCATGCAGGTATTTTCTGGTCACACATTGGCACAAGCATCATTAATGACTGATTAAAAAAGTGTCTAGGTAAGTTTTAACTTTGAAGTAGATTTTCTTTAGTGTGTGTGTGTGGGGGGGGGGGAGGAGCTTTTTTCATATATTTCAATAAAAGGTTGCCCTTATTTAGGAAAAAGGTTGTTACTGGGGAGAAATTATATTGTGTATCCATGTTAATTTTGAATCTGTGTCTGTTGATGGAATCTGTTGTAATTCTGTGTGGTACCAAATTTATCATCATTATACACCAATCAATCTCCATCTTAGATTCTAAAACTATGGTTTAAGAGTTGAACTGAGTTGAATTGAGTTGCATAGTATACAATTATTAAACCCATATTTGTCAATGAATGATTTTTTTCTAAATTACGAATGTATCAAACTCTTTTTCAAGGATCAATTTTTAAATTTGACCGACTTCACAATGAATTATTTTTCTAAGCTACAAAATGTATCAGACTCTTTTGCGAGGATCATTTCTAATGTGGTTGACTTTTGTATAAAAACTGTGAATTAAAAAAGAATGATGATTCCATACATCAGTTTTTGTTCATTATCTTAGCTGCTGAATAGAAATTGAAGATATAATATCTTTAATAGTGATCAAGGTGTTCTTTCTCTGTTTGTGGTTTCTTAGATCTTCTTCAATGTTGAGTACTTTTTGTTTTGTTCTGAACTTCTGAGTCATAGGGCCTATGGGATACTTGTCTTAGGGAGAGTTTGTTTCATGAGATGTATTGACATATTGTCAATACATCTCCAACGGTCTGTGATGACATGAATGTCTGGAAGGAAGCCCACAGCATCAGGCTAGTTTGCAATTTCAGACCTTGTTAGAACTATATGTTTGAAAGAATTTTTTGAAGTATAGTTGATCATGCATAACTGTTAATGTTATTGTTTTATCTGATAATTATGATAATAAGAAGATATTACAGTTTCTCCTTTCTTATCTGGAGAGTGTGAAATTACTTTTAGGCACATGACTGCATTGAAAGTAAGGCAGCATAATTTATACTACATTGGCTGTGAACCCACTGGGGCAGCTGGGCCAGTCGTTCTAGTTATTGAAAGTGAACTATATCATCAGTTATCACCTTTGCCCATGAGGAAATTAACATGATCTCTTCTGAATTCCAGACATATCTGGGTCATCCTAGTACACCTTAGGTCAAAGGTCAGTCGTATACACCAAGCCCTTGGAATTCTGTGCTTACTGTTTGTTTTTAAAGTGACCAGAATAAGAGGAAGCAAGCATCTGATGGGCAGCTACACCCAATTTGAAGTCTGCAATTAATTGATCAATTTTTATTTCAAAATCAGTGCTGATTTAGATTTTGTGATTTGAATTTAATTCAAGAAGTTTGTACTTCTGACATTTATGTGAAATAGAGATTGAAATATTAATTAGAAATTGTAACCCCTTGTTGTACTCTTGTAGGAAATTTTGATTATTTACTCGTTTATTTTTTATTTTTATTATTGTTATTCATTTATTTATTTACTTTTTTTGGGAGGGGGTATTATTACACATACTGAGTACATGTACCTTCATGTTTAATTTCATGATACAGTAGGCCTATGGGCATGTGGCATTTAGTTCCCTAATCATGATAGAATAAATTACAGCCATTTTCCAAGAAAAAAATTATAATGAAGTACATAGCAGACATGCAGAGAATGATACGATATTAACCAAAGTGCACCGCATATATACAAGGTACTCTCTGGCAAATACATAATGATATTACGACCCTCGTAATGGCTCTAAATTATTCATTGTCTGTCTACGAGGGCTCTATGCTCCTCACGGGCTTTTCTTTTTGTCATGCGGCCTACACGAAGTATTGGCTTTCATTAATTTTGCAAGAAGAGCGTCTGAAATATTTTGCTAAGAGATGGCAGTATTTCTATGGACTGACAGGCAGTGGGCGTGTTTCCACAAGATATTAATGACGTCTTATTTTGACGATTCTGATTTAACATGGACTGCTGAGAGCCAGAAGGGCAGAAGTTCGTGTAAACTTTAAAAGTGAGTGGGTGTTAGGTGACATTAAAGTTTTTGAAGTACCCATAGGTATTCCTTCTCCCCATGCTTCTCCTCCTCCTCCTCCTTATTATTATCCTCATTGGCATCTTCATTAGTATCATCATCATCCTCATCACCACCATCCTCAGCATCATCATCATCCTCAGCAGCATCATCATCATCAACGTCATCATTATCATCATCATCATCATCAACATCATCATCATCAACATCAACATCTTCACCATCAAAGTTATCATCCTCATCAGCAGAATCAACATCATCTTCACCATCAAAGTTATCATCCTCATCAGCAGAATCAACATCATCTTCATCATCAAAGTTATCATCCTCATCAGCAGCATCAGCAGCAGCAGCAGCATCATCATCACCATCATCACCATCTTCATCCTCATAAACATCTTCCTCATCATCATCATGTACTTTTGATTGTGTGCAGACAACACTTAGCTCATGAAATGCTGTTGTAGTCCATCACATAGGTAATGGACTAACAGTTATGCAGAAATTAAAAAAAAACTTCACAAATTCTTGCTTTATTCTATTCGCTTAGAGCTAGAAGGTAGTAAAGGGAGGTGTTTTCTGTTTTTGTGTGGTATATTGTCTTTCTGTTTGCATCTTGATTATTATGCTATCATAGTCCTCGCTTATTGTTTTGCATTAGCATGTAAAGTACCCTTTTGACATCTACCTGAAGCTTTTGAGATTTACATTATCATACCCTCCATTATTACATGATTACCTTTAACCCCTTCCCAACTGAAATAAGATGGCCCCTCTGTATTAAGTCTATAGGAATTGTAGAATTCAGTCGTCAACGGGTTAACACTGGTAAGATCCTTTTACTTGCTCACAGGCCTCCAATTGACCTTCATGCCATTAGTTTGTCATTGCAGTACATCGTCCACCCATTATATTCATCTGCATCTTTCTCCAGCCATCGAGGAATCATCATCACCATGGCAACAACATGATTTACAATGCATAAAACATACTACAGAGAGCTCACTGGGATGACATAGATTCTGAATTATCAAACACTATCTTCTTGTAGTAAGGCTTGGTCACATATGAATTGGCAAACCCTGCATGTAAATGAATTTTATATTGGTAGTGGTGGGGGGGGGGGAAACATGCCCAATCAAAAAGTGTTTTGTTTTATCCAACTGGCCGCTGAAAGGTGTTGAAAATTCAAATTCTTTAAAAATTATCCAAAAAAAAAAAAAAACACATGATGTTTGTCTGCACAACTTACAGCGAAACTCTTTTATTGTTGTATAAGAAATTGAAGGTTTTTACGGGGGGGGGGGGGGGGGGGGGGGGGGGGGGGGGGGGGGGGTGTTACTTCACTGGATATCTAAATGAGCTTGTAAGATATCTTGCTGTAATACCAGTGTGTATCAATCACCAAATAACATTTTGGTGTAAATCATATAACTTCAATGTCACTATGTTATGTTAAAAAAATGAGATTCAAATTATTACTTCTTTAAAGATATATTGCAAGTTTAAATATACTCTAAATTAGTATTCAAGCAACAAGTGAGTGGACTAGTCAACGTATGGTTCCCGCAAGCATGAATTGGGTCATTTATGGAATCGACCCGCTGTTTGATTCCATGCGTAGTGGTCTTATGTCATCCTTAAATTTCTTCAGAAATCTTTAGTAACCATTAGCCCATTGAATGCTGGGTAAAGTTTTTTTTGGGCGTATTTCATACATACATGTACTAGTTGTACATTTTTTAAAATATGATTAGTGCACTTTTAAGCCCTTCAGAATTGCAAGTTACATTGTATGGAAGAAATGATAAATGAAAATACTTTATCTATTTTATTTTACTATTTCCTTCAGCAAATCAAAAAGCATAAAAAGAACATTAAAAAGATGATGAAATAATACAGTATAAGAATGCTGAAAATAACAAAATTTGATCCTCTTAGTATGCGAAGAAATACGAAAGAAATAAAAGAAACGAAATTAAATCAAGCAACAAATTTTTAAGAAGAGCTTAAAATGAAAAGGAGAACTGACAGAAAAATTGTTGATCAACAGTGATGATCATTTCAATCCAGTCACTATAAATTGAATTTTTAGATCATGGGAATGATAATGTGATTGTGATAATGGAGTGGATTCTCACTTTTCATGTGTAATGGCTAGTAATACATTTTTTTGTTGTTGAAGACAATACTCTACAACTTGACCCAACCTATATGCTATCGGTAGCTAACATCAAACATGATGCATGTGGGATGAGCATGTATGCAGCATTAAAAAAGTACTTTAGATTCCTGAGGATTTCTGAAAATGGGTCAGCATGAAAAAAAATAGTGACTTCTCCATTGCCAGACAATAACATACAAGACAACTTTTGAATTTTATCCTCACTGTCATCTCCCCCTGTATTTGCATAGAGAAACAGCCGAAGTAAAACGTTTGGCATTCTTGTCAGTCCGGCATCTTCTGCCATCCTTCGTCATTTTTGTCCCCGGGGCATGATGGGAGGAAAATATAGAAATACCTCCAACTGTAGAGGGCATCTTATCTGTCATTTGTGGAGCAATTATTCGACAGTTGCCACCCGTAGATCCTGTAGGATCAGCGTTGTCTGGGGATGTGGTATAGGAGGGAGATTGAGAATGGAGATAGCAAGTACAGAGCTCACCACATCTGCACTTGTCTCTTATCATTCTTGGCATATTTTTGTGAAAATTTGGCAGCTATCTGTAGTCAGGTGCCTGTTTACATTGCTGATATGAAAGGGGCTATGTTTTAGCCCTTGATGGAAAATTTTCTTCTTTTTGTAATTTCCCCTTTTGATAATGGCCTCTTTTGTCTTTATATACCAAATTATCTTTGTTTACCTGTTGAATACTTTGCCCGAGATAACTTGAGCTGGGGTCTATGGAAAATGTGCATTATACTATGGTTCAAATCATGCTCAGTGGGTTCATTGAGATGAGGCTAACTTCTCTACTAATAGCAGGCTAATGAGAACTGGCCTATAGCATGAAGGGCATAATTGTCCCTGAAATGTTTATTTATAGTAGGATAATGAGCACCAATACCACTTCCTCCAAAGTCTACCCTTGAATCTACCTTTTGCATTATGTTGGGCAGGCAGTGGGGTTAATTAGGAATTAAAGAGTTACTCAAGAAAAATTGTTTTCTTTTCTCAAGTACCCATTCCTAATTTCTAGAAAATGAGTACCCCTGTTAAACACACCCATAGACGTATTATAGGGGCCATATAGCTCCTGTAGCCAATGGGTTAATATTCAGAGTGGAAACTGTATCTGCTCAGAAACCGAGACATGGTCACATTAAAAACTGCCATGGCTGAAGACGATCAGATTCATACGGTTGACCTTTTGGACATTGCACTACTTCCCTTTATTCTGATTTATGTTTGTAGTGCAATCTCAGCTGCTGTGGTAGTGCTCCTTTAAAGGGAAAGTTCACCCCAGAAGTTTCACTGTTTCAATAAAAGGAGATGAATTTGAACAGCATTTAAAAAAAGAAATGAGCAAAATCGGTCAGAGAATAAGAAAATTACACTCATTTACATTTTCTAGTAAATTACTCTTGGCTCTACAAATTGACAACACTGATGACATCATATGCGAGCAGGTCTCCATTCACTTTGTACATGAAATTTCACATTTTCTCAATTTTCTTGGAAGTTACACATTTTCTCACCCCATAGTCAAAGTATGTTAGGTAAAAAGCAATTCTCCTGAACATACATTGACTATGGGGGCTAGAAAATGTGTAACTTCCAAGAAAATTGAGAAAATGTAAAATTTCATGTACAAAGTGAATGGAGACCTGCTCGCATATGATGTCATCAGTGTTGCCAATTGGCAGAGCCGAGAGTAGTTTACTAGAAAATGTAAATGAGTGTAATTTTCTTATTCTTTGACCAATTTTGCTCATTTCTTTCTTGATTTGCTGTTCAAATTCATCTCCTTTTATTGAAACAGTGAAATTTCTAGGGTGGACTTACCCTTTAAGATAAACAAACTGCCTATCAGTGCCACTTTAACCCATCACAAGGGTAAACAATGTCAGAATTAATATGACAGTACCCTGTATCTCTGCCTCCTACCCGTTGCTCATACCACTGCTTATACCTGGGCATTCTAAAATAAAAAAAAGTACACATGTACCCCCATCATCTATCAGCATGTTTTTATTTCAATATTATGATGAAGCACTGCCAGGCTAGTCTTTCCTTTCTGACCCATTGGGTCCCAATGAGGTACTGATTTTCTTCAGTTTGTTTCTGTTCCCTTGAAGGAGTATTGTAGTTAAGGTATAGTGAAATGGAATGGTGTATAGAGACTGCTTCCGGAATGCAAAGTCTACTGATGACTGTGCATTTTTGCATTCTTTATGCATCTTTTCGCACCTTTTCGCACCACATCGTTTTACTATGCTAACTTTTCCTCATGATTCTGATAATTTTTTTTTTACAGTGGTTGTCATCACAACAATATTTATTTTTTTTTCTTTTTCTTCCTCCTTTGAATACACTTAAACTGACATTTTTTTAGGAAGACTGATTGACAACCCAATTTTTATATTCCGTGATTGGGCCATTTGCTTTGTAGAGGTATCCTTGTTCTGTATTGGATATGTTACTGGACTGTAGATCACAAGGTTGGCGGTTCGAATCCCACCATGGCCCCATCGTCTTTTGGCAGGAAATCTACAATTGCCACTTTCGACCCAGGTGTAGTAAATGGGTACCCAGCAGGATAAATTTCCTTGAAATGCTAGAGTGCCTAACTGGCAGCCATGCTAAAGCCGGGGTAATAACAAGACCAGAACTTAAGTTTATCTTTTCATAGATGCAGTATTACACCTGACAATGGTAATGAGTAAAGAAAAACAAATGAAAGTTATGGCCTTACATGTCTTATAAACTTATGACATATCATATCAATGTATTAGCAATGTATTTTTATGCTACCTATGTATTGAATGTAAATTAAACAATTTCAGCTTTTTACTGCATTAGTTTTATGAGTTTATGACACAGGGCTCTACAAAAATTTGTCTTCCTGCTTGCCCACTGGGCAAGTTTCTTTGAAAATTGTTTGCCCAAAACATATCTTGCTTGCCCGAAAACATATCTCACTGCTCTGCTAATTTCCAAAAATTGCGAAAATTCACGACAGTTTGAAATAAATTTTGCAACATTGATATTAATTAGCCACTGCTAAAGATGTACTTGCACTATAAGCATTATATTAACTGATTTTTTAATTTGTTCTCATGATAGCTTTGATTTAATTTACTTGCCCTTTCAGGCAACTGACTTCAAAATTCACTTGCCCTTTCATTATTTTTACTTGCTCTGGGGAAGCGGGCAACTGGGTTTGTAGAGCTCTGTGACAAATGAGTACAATTTAACCCATTCATGACAGAGGTCCACATTTTGTGGTTTGGCCTAATATCTTTTGATGCAAAGTCCTAAAAATCATACCAAATACATGAGCAGAAAGAGCAAAAAAATCTACACAGACTGTGCCCATTTTGGTTACGTCAATATTCGTTGTTTGATGCTGAAATTTTTTTAAAGGAGAATAAGCATTAAAATCCTTAAATTGGCAATGTGATAGAAGGTTTAAAATCACAGTTTTCCCCTGCAAATTGGCAACTTTTTGACTTCTCATCATAATTTCTGTCAATTTATATTCATTTCAGATACACGTCGTTTTATAAGAAAAATGTAGCAATGAAATAAGAATGTTGGTGTTGCCAATTTGAAGAATAAAAGCTGATCAAATTAGGCTTTAAATAATTCCTGTCGTGAATGGGTTAATGATGCAATGCAGTTATCTGTCTTTTAGGTACCTTGTATCATTTTGACAATATCAGTATTAAAAATTAAACAGTTTATTATAATTCTGCCTAGAGATGATTTGTTTGAATATTATAATTGTTTGGTATAAAGAGAAAATTGTTTTTTAAAGGAATAACAAGAATTCTGCATAGGTAGTGGAAAGATTAACTTTTGAATTATGGCTATTATCATAACTAAGAAGTGATTTTTAAGGAATTCCTTATCATTGTGATCTCTCATTCAATCTTGCTTCTTATTAATTTCTCATTTTTGGTATGAGATATAAAAGTTTATTTTCAGAAGTCTAACAGTACCTTTAAAACATTTCAAACCAGAGACTGATAACAAAGACTACACAACCACCTTGTTTTAGCTCGCTTTTCTCCTTATGCAATAGAAAATTTAGCAAGAGCGCCAGCGTTTAATTTCATTATATTGTCTATGCTTGTTTATCGCGTTATCACCCTATAAGCATTCCCCCCAAAAAAATGACTCGCCGACAGCTCTGGTCCTGGCATGTGTTTTTCTAATGATTGCTTTTACACCGCTGTGGTAATTTGGTCTGACGTGATGCATGCGTTCACGGCAATCCGGGTTGTGAATTTCCCATGTCGCTCGTTGGGTTGTTTCATTTTGTGTCGCTTACGCAGACACGCATCGTCCCGACCCACCTAACAGCTCTTGTTGCTGTTCATTTTTGTCGCTTTGTGGTTTATACCCTGCCTTGCGAGACATGCATAGCATTCGTGCAGTGGGATTGGGGCATGTACTCATTACATTAATATCTTGTTGAACAGATAATGCACAATTTTGGGGATTTCCCTTGTAGTCCTGTTGTAAATGTTTTTCTTGCCTTTTTTGCTTCACATTTTGTAGCTTTTTTTCTACTGATTTTCTCATTTTTCTCATATTTCCAACTACAAAGAGACTTGTTTCCTAGATTTTTTAGTCTTTTTGCTAGTTGGAAATAAAGCACAAAGCTCTTTTTTTCTTTATCGACTGCCCCAACATAAACTAGAATCAAGTTTTAAGTGTAATTCCAAATTATACATTAAAATGTGTGCCTCCTGATCATTATTTCCTGAAAAAAGATTGCATTAATTATAATATCCTGTTGTACTTCCAAAGTAATTTTACCTTAATTTTAGCTTTACCTTCCCTTGGCCGGCCTTATGTTATTGTTGTTGTTGGTGTTTAGGTGGCGCTCTTCATACTCGCTCAATCATAGGAGATTATTTGCACCAACCTGTGCCAAACTGCCAGACTTATGAAAAAAAAAATTAGTCATTAATTTTTCAGTTACTTTTGAAAGAAAATAATGAATTCTTTTCCTTTAAGAACACAGTAGGACATGAAGCCTCTGTACAAGCTGCACTTCTTATGGTAATCTCAGGTGTTAAACCATGCTCTATCTTGTAGATTACAGCCATTCAAATGGTCTGTATGCTTGCCAGGATGTCCTCTCAATTTCAGAAATCAAATAAAGCCGTGTTTGACTAGTCTAAAGTTGCCACTAAGTCTGTGATCTTCTGCTGCTTGATGCAATTTCATTTTCTGCACCACATTTTGCTCTATTTTCCAAGAGGTTGGAGTTCTACAGTCATCTCATTTTATCTTTTTTTCTTTTTTTCTTCTTCTTCGGTGGAGAGATAAGCAAGAAAGAGATGAATGCCTGTGACGTGACCGTCTGGGAGATATCCAAAGTTTAATTAAAACAACCAAGCTTTTGTGAAAAAGAAAAACAGCTACCCAAAATCGGAGCAAGCTATTTTATATTCCTGCCCACGCACAAGCTAAGACATGTTATTTCCTTGCAAGCCATGCAGTATGACAATCAAGTTAGCTATGGGTTAATTAATTAAACTTCACTAGAATGGTTAAATTGTAGAAAATCCCATAAAATTGATCGTTGATATATAATGAGCAAGATATCAAATGGAAACCTTGTTTGAATTTCATACAAAATTGGTGTTACTTTAAAAATGTAAAAAAAATGGCCTTTATTATTTTTTAGCAATCAAACTGTCAATATTACTAGCTCCAGGAGATGAATTCAAGCAGCAGTTTCATAATTTAATAAAATCAACAAAATTGATTGCTTTCATCAATAGTGACAGAAATTAGTGTTCTCTTAGGAAAATGAGAAATATCTGTAATGGTAATTTTTTTTGCGCATGTGGATAAAATCTTCACTTGTAGTATTCGGTTCCTTTTTCACTGTAGACATCACAAAAACGGGCTTAATTTAGTTGAGTATCTCGAAGGGTTTTTTCACCAGAGCATATCCTTTACGTCTGCATTCCCTCCAGGAGTGAAATCTTCCTCTTTCTCTGATGAAACCTATGAACCCCAAATAACCTCTTACTCCCAGAGAGGATGCAGGTTGCCATAGCAACGGCTTAGCGGCAATCTTTTAGCGAGTTGTCTGTGAAGTATAGATGACATTTCAAAGTAATTTCCACTATTCCCTTTTTTCCTATCTCCCATCTCCTGGCTTTGTACCGGTCCATCTCCTCTTTCTCAGGACTGTCTTCCTTCCCTTTTCCCCAATACAGTCTAAAGTAAGATTTTCCCTTAAATGTAGATGTAATGTCCTATTTTAGTATATTTCTTGTTTTTGTGTCAATCTTGTCTTTCCTTTTAGTTAAGTATCTGATTTCCACTTGAATTAAACCAAACAGTGATCTTCATTGTCAGTTTGAGTTTAAATATTATTTTACAGGCAGATTCATTGCATAAATTATGAAAGATAAAACAATAATTATTCAAAAAAAAATTCTTTCAGTGATATAAAAGTATATTGATAAACCATGAAAGTTTTAACAAGAGGCAAAATAATATGCAGATATATAATACAAAAATTGGCAAGTATAATAGCAGTAATATATGGAATAATCTAGTAAAAAGTTTGCTCTTGGCTTGTAATTTGTAGATTACATTAAAAATGAATGATGATATTCAATTGAAAAAAAAATCTGAGCTGACATTTATTCCTTCAGCATGTAATCTTAGTTTCTGTTTTGTCAAAGATGAAGGGATAATGTTATTGATACTTGGGTTCAGGGTTGTTTGGTCTGCAAAATAGTGGTATTATGTGACATGTTGCCAGCTGAATAAAACACCTTTACCAAGAAACAAAAGTGAGAAATTTGTTGACTCAAAGATTTAGGCCTGTATTCACAAAGGTGTACCAAGTTGAACCATGGTTTAAATCAGTGGTCTAATTATGGATAACCAAATGTAACACAAATCTCTAATAGCAGATGTTCGTTTTATCAGCATTTTTGGTACTCAAACTATTAAAAATTGCCTGGGAATGATAAGTGCAATAGCTTTCTTGATCAGTAAAAGCATGAGACCAGAAGTCTAGTAAACATAATGACCATAACAGCATAGACAGCGTAGACAGAGTTGTCATGTTGGACTACCCATAATTAAGCCACATATTTAAACCATGGTTTAACTTAGTACACCTTTGTGAATACAGGCCTTAATGTTTAACTGATTTCTTCCAGGTTTACCTTGCTCTCTCTCTCTTCTTTTTATTCTCTTTCTTTCATCTCTCCCCTCTGTCTCTTTCTGTCTTTCTGACTATCTCTCAACCGTGTTTATACAGTGACTCGGCTCAAGTGTTGAATCCTCATGCAGGGTCGAACGCTGCGATGAGGGCAACTGTGATCGTGTTTATATGGAAACAAAAAAGGCGAGTTCATCACGGCCCGCGGATCACGAACGGAAATAGAATTGTGATGACTTGCCTAGTTTGCCCAATGACCTAGGTCAGTGGGTTCAACACGACTTTCTGTTTACACATGAAAAAATTGGCTAGTCTGACTCGTCTCGCGGGTCATACTGATCCTGTTTACATGACATAAAATTGCCGTGTTGAGCACGGATCGCTTGTCGAACCCCCGAGCCGGGTCACTGTGTAAATATGGTATTTGTCTTGCTTTCTCTCTTATCACTGTCCTCTGAGGCTGGTTTTCATTAGGCATGAAACTGATTCATGAAGGACCTGAAGATACGAATGTTGAAAAAAATTGCTAAGTCCAGCATTCATATTTTAGGCTCCAAAAGTTTGTCTGACATGTGTGTAGTTCTGAAGTGTTGTCAATTGTTCTGTTTTAATTTGGCGGAAGTTTGAAAAAAGTTTGAAATTTCTTGTGAAAGTTTCCGGCATCTAATGAACAACTGATGATGCTTCTGAACCTAAAATAGGAATGATGGTCTTTGCCAAATTTTTCAATATTCACATCCTTTGCGAATCATTCGTGTGCCCCTGAAAACCGGCCTTTACAAAATTTCTCTCCCACATACATACTCGCATACACTACAAGACGAATTCCCTGGTTCTCTGAGACAGTACAATATTCATTTTCTAGCCCACTCAGACTTCATTCCATATCGCCCACACAGGGTTTTAGCTTTTAGTGGCAGTAGCACTAGCACGCTTCGTCTGCTTGGAGCAAAATGGCCTTAATGTTTGGTCTTTAAAGATACCGCAGAATTTTGTTCAAATGATCACATTGTGAGAGAAACTGGCCATGAGCAGTTGGGTATGGTTGATTATATAGAACATAGGAATTCTGGGAAATCGTCGTTAAAATAATGAGATTCAATTGCCCCAGCCTCCATGAAAAGCAAATACATGGGATCCTGAAATGGTTACATGGGACTGTAGTCACATAGGATATGGAAAATTTGCATGAACTTGGAAATTTTTCTTCTCCTTCTTTGACTATGTGTTGGCTCAGTAGGGAGAGCGTCCGCCTCACAATCGGGAGGTCGCGGGTTCGATCCCCGGCCGCGTCTTCGATCCCCGGCCGCGTCATACCAAAAGACGTTAAAAGATGGGAGTTGCTGCTACCTTCTTTGGCGTTCAAGAATTGAAAAGGATAGAGCAACGTCGATCTGGTGCTGCTCAATGGCTGCCAGGCCCACGATCAATTGGGCAAAAAAGAATTTCCTTTCTCGGACAATAAAATTTGGAGATTTTTGGAGATGAGTGCATTAGAAGAGCATTCATTTATAGGATACACATTCCTGCTCTAAATTTTTCTAAACTGACAAAAAGGAATGTGAAAGTTTGTAATTCACCTTTACCCATACTGAGCACTTTCTTAGAAGTAGTATATACTTTAAATCAAAGATAATGGCTTTTTTTGCTCTTAACAAATGACATGGAACATGAGCAGGGCTGAATGTGGGAGTAAAGTACCGATGATATATGTTAAAGGTTAGGCGGACTGGTAGGGAGACAAGGGGGAAAATTGTATTTAGAGATCATGTCTGGTAGGGATTCTGAAAGGTTGATTATGTATAATGTGAGGATAACCAATTGAGGGAAGCAAGTAGAGAAAGAGAGAGAGAGAAATTGCTCAAGGATGAGCAAAGATGAGAGAGAGATAGAGAGCAGGAGAAAGTGTATTAGGGAGGTAGTGATAGGGGGAGTGGAGAAAGTGAGAGGGGGATAAAATTGAAATAAGGAAGGAAAGAGGGAAATAAAGAGGGAAAGTGGGAGACAGTGATAGAGAGAGAGAAAGAATGTGAGAGACAGAGAGAGACAGCAGAAAAGAAGGAAAGACATGTACAGAGCCAGACAATTTTGTTTTTACTTTCTTTTCATCGTTCATTCCATCTTGCATTATTGATTAAATTCTCTCAAACCTTCCTTCTCTCCTCATGTTGTTCTGTCTCTGTTCTTCTTCATCTTGAGGTTGATGGCTGATGGTAGATACGTTTCCCCTTGGACAGTCCCCCAGAGCACGTTTCGTCTCGCGTCTATTACACGCGAGCCGACAGCAG
>CM057169.1:22759038-22892478 GCA_029962745.1 Echinometra lucunter
AAAGGAAAGAAAAGATGGGAAATGAAATGAAAACAACAATCTCAGACTACATCTGTTGAGGTCAGATGCTATTTTTACTTCGAAGTATTCTCCAGGAAGGTATAAGTGGGAGGGTTCAAATACAGGCCATGGTTGCATACTGAATACAGATCAGCCCATATCATTACCAAGGTTTCTTGCTTGTCCTTCAAGATGCTCAATTTGCAATGCATAATGTATGGTTTCATTTCATTTCATTTATTTATTTCCACATAAAAGAACACATTTTACATAATATTCAAATAGTTGTACATATTGTGGGGAAGTCACTGAAAGCCGAGGGCTTGTCAAGAGTGACTCCTACTGTGAAAAATGTATTACTCTTATGCAATACATACATAACACAAGTATCAGATTATTACAAGAAAAAAATTGTATATATATAAATCAATTATGAAGAGAGAGGAAAAAGAAAGAAAAGCAAGAAAGTGATTGATAAAGTGATAAAACAAGCAAGTTATGAGTTGGTTGTTACATTGCATTTTCTCCAGTAGCAGTTGTCTATATTTTCTCTTAAGCTGGTTTATAGATTTACTTTGTCTTATGCACTCTGATGGAAAGTCATCATTATCGACTTTCTTGCATCCAAAACTTTCTTTCACGCAAAGAGATTTGTTGTCTTCATTAGATATGAAATTGTTATGGTGGCATTTTATTGCTTCCTTCCATTTACAAGAAACTTCACAAAGCTGCGTGCGAAGTTATGCATGGCTTTAACAATGACTTGAATATGGAAAGTCAAAAGGGATTCTCAATCACATTTAATCTGAAAAGCTAAAGATGAAATATCTATGAAGATTAACATTATTGTTACATGTATTTAACAAAACAGTTTTAATGTTCAGTGTAGTTTTTGCCAACAGTTTAATTGAGATTGTGGGAAATACAGTCACACTTCATGAAAACAAGAGGAAAAACTTTGGGTATTCCATTTGGTTGTTCTTAGTCATTCTTAAGTTGTTCTTAAAGTTATGTGTAACTTTATGCACAGCTTTACAAAACACCCCCAGATGTATGATTAATTGTGGGAGATATTTTTTTGTTGTTGAGAGCCAAAAGGTTGTTCGTGCTATGATACTGCTTGTAAGTTACATGTAACATCCTTCTGGCTCTAAGCAAATGATATCACCATCATCGATGATCATTTTAATCATGACCATTTCCCCAAAGTCCTCTTTCAAATATTGATGTTGAAATGCAATTTGAAGACTTTCATAATCATGAAATTAAATGCTCCCCAGTCCTAGGAGATCAGTTTCAAATATTGATGTTGAAAATGCAATTTGAAGACTTTCATATTCAAGAAATGAAATGTTCCCGTCTTTTCACATGGTATAATAAACGGTTCTCTAGGGTGCGCTGTCAAGAAAGGCGATCTCAGACACAAATTGGTTTGACACCGAAGTTGACACGAGAACTTGCTGCACCTGTGCCCTGTGCATAAATTGTGGGGAGCTCATTCCGTAAATGCCCCCGAGGCTTGCATGTATGCAAACTACATTTGATAATGCTCGGTCTGTCTGTCTCGATGTCTCTCACTGTTTTTGCATCTTTTCATCTATTTCTGATTTTGCTTTCCTCAATCTCTCTATACAGCACTCTTGCACTTTATCTTTATGTATATGGTGTCTTTCTCTTTATGGTTTTACCCTCTTCTCCACTGCATTGCTCTTTGTTATTTCATCTTTATCTTTCCTTCTCTCTCTTCATCTATCTCTTTCTATCTCTCTCCATCTCTCTCTTTCTATCTCTCTTCATCTCTCTCTTTCTATCTCTCTCCATCTCTCTCTGTCTCTCTGTCTCTCAGTTTTTCTATACTGTCCTCTAGATCTAGATTACATATCTTGTGCTATCTTTATATTAGCCTGAGATAGAGAGTAGAGACTCTATGCCTGACTCTTCAACAATGTTTATGATTGATCAGGCAGAGTATATTAATTTAGGCATTTTATCTTTATGTCGTTGTGTGAAAGAACGTATGCGGAACGCAAAATACAAAATTGCAAAAATTAAAATGTCTATTTCGACATATTGGAATAGAATTTTAGCGAAGATCATGCCACAAGAAGATAGTATATCAATTCACAAGGTCTACATGCTGCCCATGAAATTATCGATCATTGTTTGAAATATTTGATTTTCAATAATTTTCCATTTTGCATTCTAGACGCGTTCTTTTGCACAATGACATAAAGATAAAATGCCTTAGTTTGGCAAACATTGCAATCTATGAAAGAAACAGCAATAAAGTTGGTCTAAATCAATTCAGAGATGAAAACATTAGTATAAATTGTTAGTATATACAGCTACTGTTAAATATATTCACACACTTTGTTTAGAAACATTCCCTTTGTCACATATTCCCTTCTTCCCTTGTTAGGTACACTTGTCAGAAATGTTAACAGTCAGGGGGGAAATGCTGGTATGTAAATAGACTTTTCCAACCGAGGGCTAGCAGCTCAGAGTTAAAGGAGAATGCAATGCAGGCATCAGTGTGCTCTTAGTGAATAAAGATGATCAAGAAGAGTAAACAGTGAAAGTTTGAGGAAAATCAGACAATCTGTTCAAGAGTTATGAATTTTGAAAGTATCAGTAAATCCCTGTTATGGGGATCCTTGAGTTGGCAACTTTGCCAGCATCTGTGATGTCATCGTGGACAACTCTCAATTCATTTTGTACATAACTTTTCCCAAATATTGATTTATATAAAATTTCAAGTCAGGAATCAATAATAATTCTTCCAAATATGCTTGCAGAATTGATAAAGTTATGTCATACTCAAGCAAAATAAAGAAAATGTTAAATTCTGTGTACAAAATGAATTGAGAGTTGTTCACGATGACATCACAGATGCTGACAAAGTTGCCAATTCAAGGATCCCCAAATAAGGATTTACTTAAACTTTCAAAGTTCATAACTCTTGAACAGATTGTCGGATTTTCTTCAAACTTTCACTGTTTACTCTTCTTGTTCTTCTTCATTCATTGGAAGCATACTGATGCCTGGGTTGCATTCTCCTTTAAGGTTTGTTCAGATATAACACGGCAAACCCCTGCGGTTTTTTGTGTAGTAAGTGAATGGGATATGAGGTGGCAAAAAAAAAAAAAAAAAAATGCTGAGGCAAGAGGCATATTTTTTGCCCTCCTGGTGGCAAAATGCTGTGGACCAATCGAATTCTTAAAAAGTTAGCACAAAATATGTTATGCGTTTGTCTTCGCAACTTATGACAAAAATCTCTTTTATTTCAGTGTTGATGTGTGAAAGCCCGGTTGTTAAGATAAGTGGCATGGTTTGTTGTGCCTTATCTGAAAAACCCTGCAGGGGTGTCATATCTGAACAAGCCTTTAGCGTGGCACAGTACCTTTGAATGAGATACATGTATTACATCACAGGTTGGAAGGTAAAAGGCTGCTGCTCCGTTTGTAAGTGTACCAATCACCAAAAGATATTTTGCTCTGCATGCGAGAGAGGCGAGAGAGAAGAAAAAAAGACACACAAAGAGAAGAGAGAGAAACAATGGAGAAGAGAGAGGCCAACAGAGAGTTCAGTTCAGTTCAGTTCAGTTCAGTTTATTCCACTTTCAAACAAACATACAAATACATAGTACATAGTACAAGCATAGTACATAAGTTTGATACTTTATGACAATGGTGAAATCAAAACATCATCTACAAATCTATACAGTGTATTTTACAAGAGTAAATAAGAGAAAATGTTTGTAAGTGGAGAGACCTAAAAAAAAAGAAGCTACGCTTGTAAATATAGGCCCCGCTTGTAGAAAAATAATACAGAATAACATTTTTACGGGGAAAAGGAGGAGGAGAAAGGATAATTGGAGTTGTTGCGAGATGTATGTAGAAGAAGGAGGGAGGGAGAAAGAGAGAAACTAGGAGTGCTATGGAATACAAGACGATTAGCAAACAGAGAAAGAGGGGGAATGAAACAGGTAGGTATAAAGAGAGGGAGGGAGATGAAAAACAGAAAAGTGAGAGAAGAATGTTACATGAAGATAAGAGTTGGATATACAGGCAGGGTTCTCACTAGAAAAAAATCCACACACGGTTCCAACTCTGCGCAAAGCGTGAAAGTTTCGGAAGTTTTACGGAATAACACCTAAAGTTAGGTGTGGCGGCAGTATATGCTATAGTAAAAGGATGAAAAATACTTCTTGGTAAGCAGGAGTTGTCTACTAATGGCATAAAAGTAAAAATACATTGCCAAAAAGCAAAACAATCTGTGACATTTATCATTATTGTTAGGAATATAATTTATACTCCAATATTTTTTTACCCTTGTTGCCACGCATGGTGCAGCAATTTCACACATGGTTCTTCCTTGTCTGAAACCCTTTACGCATGGTATTGGAACCATGGGTGTTATGTACTGGCGAGAACCATGTGTTACATTACATGAAGATAAGAGTTGGATATAGAGGGTAAAGAAGGGAGAAAGCAACAGAGAGAGAGAGAGAGAGAAAGAGATAGGCTGGATGGAAGGGAAGGGGGGTCCTTTACAGACAGAAGTAGACAGACAGGCAGACAGACCGACATTGAGATACAAGAGATCGTTTGTGATGATCCTATTTTTAAAAAATCAAGATAGAAAGGAGAGCGCAATGAACCAGTTTTCTCAGAACACCATGGCTCTTCATATAGGTCATGCTATTTGCAATTCTTCCATGCATTATGCAAGAGCATATAGATGATCACTTTCTACCTCTGATTCAAGATGGTGACTGGCAAAAGGACGGAGGTGCCTTCCTGAAAATTCTTGTCCCTGAAATAAGTTGGTTTAAAGGTAAAGTTGAATACTAGTCCTGACATTGCATTGTCAAAAAAAAAAAAAAAATTTCGAGAATTAACTTGAAAAGGCTGATCATTGTCAAAATGACAATGAATTGCCTCAGTCACACTGGAAATCACATGTAAAGTACTGTATTTTGATGGAATTATATAAGGCTGTAAGCATGTGGCATAATTTTTCTTTTGTAGTTTTGAAATATTCTTAATCAAATTATATTCCCATACACTAAATACCGGTTGGGTTCTTTATTTCTTGTTTTTAACAAGCTCTCTTTGAATCAAGTCATCATCACTTTATTATTTTAAGTCAGTTGTTTTATTCAAACTATTCTCATCGCAGCAGTTGCTACTGCCAAATTGTTAAAATATTTGAATTTAAAAATGAACAAAAATAACATGAAAATATGAATTCCCAATAAAAAATCACATGTACAATAATAATTACTTTTATACAATATATGACGTGATAATAACATATAACAAATAACAGGAACTAATTTTACTTGTGAACTATAATCTAGGATAAAATTACGTAAAACTGAAATAAAGTTGTGAATAGACAGAAAGGGTATCAAACTTGAAAGCTAACATTGTAGAAATATGGATATAGGTCTTTTTGTCGGGGATTTCAGGGTTTCTGTATTTCTTGTTCTTGACAAGCCCTCCTTGAAGTGATGTATCACTGACATTTGGGAGAATGAGGGTGAAAATGGGTTTTAATGGATGGATTTATGCAAGAAGTCTGAAAGGAGTTGAGTGAAGGAGAGAATACCTTGTATCGTTTTCATCCCCTTAAAATGTTAAAATGAAACATAGAAATAAACACAGTGAACATGAGGCATGTTCACATTGTGGACAAGTTCCAGAAAATTTAAGTTCTGGATGTTATTTTTCAGAAAATTATGCACTAGAAAAATACATTTTATTATTTACAAGATATTTTGTGCTGCAGAATTGGAGAAAGGATGAGTGCATGTCAAAAAGTCTTAAGTGTGTGTTTTTAAAAATCCATCACCAACTGGAACCGGGTTGACCCTGTAGTAAACCTGTGGGAATGTGATAGTTATGTTGCCAATGGGTAATACTATTCTCATATTCTGTTATCTACGTTCTAGGAATCTTAGTATAGTTTATTTATGTGTACTAAGTCCCAACAACTAGTATTATCAATAATACCCAGTGGTAGTTTATCTAAGTTTGTATCTTGTTTCTCTGTTTTCAACTTGAGATTGTATTTGTTTATCTGATGTAAATGATATAATTTAATTGATTAATTCTGTATGTTTGAGAACCTCACTGGAAATATGCTCTTGAGCTTTCATGGGTTATCCTGCTCAAGCTTTTTCAATTTTGATCTGATTTTCTTTGACTATTCTGTTGTTGTATGTTAGAAGCGAGGCGAATAAAAATCAGTCAAAAACAAATTTCCTTTATGGACAATAAATGTATCAATAAATTCAATACATTTTGTTGGGTGAGCCCCCACTATGTCTCTAGAGTGGCTAAACTGCATAATGATACTAAAACAATACAGGATTTTTGGTCAATGTGAACACTTCCACAGAGTGAATATAATGAGTAGAAATAATAAGAGTGATGCTTGCATTTTCCTTTTTTTTTGTTATCTTCTAGAATGTTATAATTTACGACATTTCAATTTTTTTTGTATGTGAACACTACTGATGTGATGCAAATGATGAATAAAGATGTATCCTCTAATAGAGCACTGTTGACTCATTCACTGTCAATGTCTTCTTGTGGCTATGCCTTCTCTCTGCATTGTCTGATACTGTGCCAATAAAACCTTGAATGGTTCATGAATGTCATGGCATTTTGAATGACCATTTTCAACATTGTAATATGTATAAAAAAATATGAAAGATTAGATGGTGCGCATGGAGCTTCACTAAGCTTTACTATTTGTACTTTCCTCCAAATTTATCATGCATTAATAATGCTACCTACCTGGACGAGTGGATTTGACATAAGTACTTTTGGCATATGTATTGATATTTCCCTTTTTTTGGGGGGGGGGATGCATGGTTTTCGAAGGAGAGTGGTATTTTTGATAGTTATGTCCAGTGAAGTATTTTTTTTTTTGGACGTCTCCATCAAGCTCTCACAGCTTACGATGATCTATTTGTATATGTATATATTACTTAAAGGCATTGGCTAACTTTGTGAGTAGCTGATTTAAAAAATTCTCAAACTAAGATGAAACATGTGTATGAGTACTTGTATTTGTACTCAAAAACCCTGAAACCAACCATAATTTGGAATGAAAAAGTGTAAGTTAAACGCAAACGACGATTTTATCATCCTTCGTCTCACGAGACAATCACTAAGAGGACCATTTTGCTTGAATTTGAAAATGCCGTTATGTCCCTCCCGCAGCGTGATACGCCAATACACACAGTACGGTAAGGTGAGTCATACGCGCATGCGCACTCCTTATGTCTATTCTGTGCAACCGACCCTCGTATATTTTTCAAACATTGGTTCACATTTTTGATATTTAAAAATACTTCCTGTGGATATCATACTTTGAAACTTTCAGACTGGTATTTTTACACTATAACCCTTATGTTTTTCCCATTTTCAAGAAACAAAACAAGATTTTTTAAAATCATAACAATGTTAACCAATGTCTTTAAATGATTATACCATGAAACTGATGATCTGTAGGTCTAAAGATGTTATCAAAAGTGTGGTTTCTGTTTGTTTTTGTTTTTTTAAAAACATTTTTACGAGAATAGATGCCCCCGTCATGAGTGAACTTTGATGATTTTAAGATCACACCTATAAATTAGAATATGTGAATCATTCCATCCTTGAATGGGAAGTGATAATGTAATTACAGTGATCCTTGCATATGATATATTGCATTTGGCAACTCTGTGATGTCATAATCATACATGACAAAGGTACATGAACAACTTATGACTTCACACTCAAACAGCAGAGAGAGTGAAAGACAGAGACAGACAGACAGACAGACAGACAGATGGACTGAAACATAAGTTTTGATATGATTTAACACCCCTCCAGTTCTCAAAGAATTTCTTTGACCCTATTAGCTAGTTATGCTCATTTCTGTTTTTGATATTTTAATCAGGGCACTGCCACATTTCTATGACAAATTTGCTATCAGCCAATTAGATGCAAGGATTTCAGTAGCTTATAACAGTTTTATGAAACGGGGCCCAGTAGTATACAGTTGACTGAATAGAGTCCTTCATTGCACTCCTATCTTATTCATAGATACAACTTCCTGGCAATAAATTGTGCCAGATTTATTTTTTTTTTTGTATTCTGCCCAATAAAGCATGATTTTGAGAACCATCTGCCAGTGAAATGATTACCCTACAGCAGATTGGAGGCTTCGTAGAGTGGAAAAATTCTCATCAGAAATGAAGGGTTGAAATTTGATTGTAATGCGAGTGTCCTCGGGGGCCTAGGAATGGATAAATTGAATTGATTCAAGGAATTAGATAGTAATGGAGGCTGTTTATGAGGTAGAATGAAGATTCTGTTAGCAACGCTTGATTTCTGTTATCTGAGTTAGATGGGGAACTACTTACTTGGAAACATCTTTGATGCTTGATTTTTGTTTGAGAGCTGAGTGTTTGAGGATACCTCTTTATGATGCATTAAGAATAGGGGACAATTGATCACTGCATTGTTAAACTATAATGCTTTTATTTCTGACAGAGTTTTGCTTGTGTAGTAGAGCAATATGACAGTAGCAATGTAACAAACCCCCTGTTCATAGACAAAACATTTATATCGAGACTCGATTAAGAAACAAAAATTTTTCATCATATAACCTACTGACCGTTCAGACACATTTCCAGACCTCTCAGAAGAAACATTGTATAGATGCGCATTTTTCTACTGCGCATGTTGTCATGGCGAGGTCATATCTCCTTTGACCACGCTCATGTTAAGCCCCACCCCCTGATATCGTTCTATGGTCGCCATACATTTAGACACACACACACAGGCTGTGATTCTTTATCGAGTTCTAGTTCAAAACAATGCTCAGACCCTAGTTTCGTTATACAACGTTTCTTTATATGATGTTTCCTTATACGTCGTTTTGTCAGTTAGTGTGCAAACACATAAATCCATTGTATAGATATACCGTTTCAGTTTTGGTATAGCCATACAACAATTTTTTTTGATGGACTGGACAATTGTTTTGTTACTGAACATGGGGTTTGTAATGATGTCTCTGGAATGCCATAAATTCCAGATATAAACCTAAATAGTTGAATTGTCTGGCCAAAATTTAATTTCATTTTGTTTATTTCCATTTCCAACATATTATAAACAGAATATATAGGATGCATTGTACAAAGTAAAACAATGAAACTAAACATTGGAATCGTAATTTATGTAAATACTTCACAGTGTACAAGCCTAAGAAAAAGGTTCATAATGGAGGGGACTGCTGAAAAGCTGAGATGCCGCATTTGCCTATAATTGTCTGTCATACCTAGATGTATTTCTCTGTGCACTATCATGTGCTTCCAATACTGGGAAGTGGTAGGGCTATGTTATTTCCAGCAATATATGAGTCAATTTATCATGTCATGGTCTAGTGGATATGCTGCCAGACTGTACATGACGTGGTTTGCAGTTTAACCCATTCGTGACAGGAATTATTTAAAGCCTAATTTGATCAGCTTTTATTCTTGAAATTGGCAACATCAACATTTTTATTTTATTGCTACATTTTTCTTATAAAACGTCATGTATCTGAAATGAATATAAATTGACAGAAATTATGATGAGAAGTCAAAAAGCTGCCAATTTGCAGGGAAAAACGGTGATTTTAAACTTTCTATCACATTGCCAATTTAAGGATTTTAATGCTTATTTTCCTTTAAAAAAATTTCAGCATCAAACAACGAATATTGATGCAACCAAAATGGGCACAGTAAATGTAGATTTTTTTGCTCTTTCTGCTCATGTATTTGGTATGATTTTTACGGCTTTGCATCAAAAGATATTAGGCCAAACCACAAAATGTGGACCTCTGTCACGAATGGGTTCATCTACCATTGCCACTCTTAACCCTGGTTTAGCATATGGGTACCTGGTAGGAAGAAATCCCATGAAATGCTAGAGCTTTGTAATAGCAGCTATACTAAAGCAGGGGTAATAACAGTAGAGTGCTAGGAGTGTAGTATAAGGGTACCTTGTAGGAAGAAATCCCATGAAATGCTAGAGCTTTGTAATAGCAGCTATACTAAAGCAGGGGTAATAACAGTAGAGTGCTAGGAGTGTAGTATATGGGTACCTGGTAGGAAGAAATCCCATGAAATGCTAGAGCTTTGTAATAGCAGCTATACTAAAGCAGGGGTAATAACAGTAGAGTGCTAGGAGTGTAGTATATGGATACCTGGTAGGAAGAAATCCCTTGAAATGGTAGAGCTTTGTAATAGCAGCTATACTAAAGCTGGGGTAATAACAGTAGAGTGCTAGGAGTGTCAAGTCTGACAGACATGACTCTTATTATCATATTAATGATTTTGAAATCTCACAGTATAAGATTTATACAATTATTCCTACGTAATACATCATCAGCATTTTCAAGTGACCTTTACCACACTTTCAAAATGACTTTCACAGCATTTTCAAATGACCTTCACAACACTTTCAAATGACCTTCACAGCATTTTCAAATGACCTTCACAGCATTTTCAAATGACCTTCACAGCATTTCAAAAAGACCTTTCCCACTGGAAATAAGAAAAGCCCTTTCTGTTACCATCTTCACAGTTTTGTTGAAGACTCATCCTTTTTCAGAAGTTTTTGGTTACTGGTAGTTTTCATTTTATGTTCAAGCTGTAGCATTGTTGGGAGCTTTGTTGCATCACAGCTCTGTAGAGTATATTGATGTACTGGCAGTAACTGTGCTAAATAAATTCATCTAATTCTAATAATGATTATTATTTACACACTTTCTTTCACAATCACATGACCAAAAGATTAATTCATTTTAAAAGAAAATACCTAAATATTTTTAGCTTTAAGTAAGAAGTAGGCAGAGGCATGCAGGAGAGAGGTAATAAGATAAGCAGATAGAGAAAGAGATTTGTGGAGGTGGAGGGGGAGGGGTAATAGGGGTTGTGAGATTAATGAGCTATGTCTGATGATGAGCACTACGCATTAATCAATAGATGGGACTGCCATGTCTACAAGCAGCCAGATATGAAGATAGAGAGAGAGATATAGAGAAAGGGAGAACGATAGAAAGAGATAGAGAGGGAGAGAGAGAGAGAGAGAGAGAGAGAGAGAGAGAGAGAGAGAGAGAGAGAGAGAAAGTTGAGGAGGAGGAGGAGGAGGAGGAAGGGGATCTGCAGATGAAAAATAACTGATATTATTTGGCAATAAACTTTCATTTGTTAAAACAGTTATCATAAGCAGCTGTAAACATTTCCTCACACTCCTACGCTTACTGTAGGGATCTTAGGCTATACACCGCTTTATTACTCTATGAATTTGGAAGATATTGGAATTAAAATGAGAAAATAAAATAGAAATTGCATCATTTTATATGGCTTTCACTTGCAGAAAATGCCAAGAAGGTTCGAAGTCATTATGTCAAACCAAATGCAAGGGGCTTGGTACATTGTTGAAATATATATGCTTCTACAGTTTAGGTACATAGAAATAGGATGGATAGGTGTGATAAATAGGATTAAGATAATACTTGGCAGAGAAATATAATTCTAATGTGCTGCTTTATTCCTGTATTTTTTCCTTGAAGAGAAACTGGGACAAGAAATGAAAATTGGCGACAATGATTGATAGTGATGTCAGAACATGATCACAGTGAGTGCTGCTTTTCTGCAAATATTTCTTTGACATCCTGAATACTCTTAGCAAGATTTATGAGGTGTTCACACCTAGGGAGTCCATTCATTCCTGCAAATTACACTTTCATTTTGGCAACTCTCATATGTCTTTGGGCATGTTTGACTTATTTTCTGTGAGCTCACAACATTCTGTTGGCTTTACTTTCATATAGAGATATAGATGTAGAGCAGGCAATATTTTTGGATATGCCTAATTTTTCACTTATTAGTATTTTTATTCAAAGAAAGTTTCTTTAATGCCTATGCTCTATAGTTCTTATTTCTCTGGAAGTTATTGTAAATCTGTAAGCTGATTGTAAGTTCAAATTGGTTCTCCATCGAGCCAAATTGAAATTTCATAATGCCAAAATGTATTTTCAGTTAAAGGCAGGCTTATACATGGTGAATTTAATTTTCACAGAAGACTTTAAAAATTTATCAAAGGAAGAATGAATTTTAAGAAACTGAACTCTTGAAATATTATTTGTGGTAATCATTTTAAAATTAATGACATAGAAGGGGTCAGAATTCAAGAGTGAAATTTAAAAAAGCATCAGTGTTCAGGACATTTGATAGGTATTAGTATAAAACAGTTGTTTAAAAATCATTAGGTTGGTTAGAATATCAACCGACCAACTGTTAGATGTAAAAAAAAATTGTATTTATAACATATAGGGATTTAAAAAAAAAAACAACTAACAGTTGGTCGGTTCATATTGTAACCATCCTAATGATTTTTAACCAAATGTTTTTAGAGTGTATTGTCATAGATTTTCGAAATGAATTCATCATCTTCACCTTGCACTTCTTCCGAACTTCCAAGGCATGGCTTTTAAACTACTTTGCAGGGAGAAGGAGTGAATTGGATTAATCAGGATTGACTTAGAGAAGCCTGGTTTGGGTCCAATTAACAGATCTCCTAGGGACTTTATTACTCACCCTACAACCTCATTAGACCAAGAAGGAAGGTCTCAGCCAATTACGACCTACCGGCTAGTAAGTTCAAAAGGTCAAGTAAAAGCTTGTTCACATATGAAGTGGCAAACCCCCGCAGTACACAATTATTTTCTTCGACATAAATCAGGGACAACTCCAAATTTCGATTAAAAATCTTAATCTAATAGATTTAGAAATCAATCTGATTGCTTATGAGCTTAGGATTTCTTAATCTAATTTTAGAATTGTCTTCAATTACTGTTGACTTAGATTAATTTCTAATCTAAGAAGCTTAGAGTGTAATCCCTGCATTTTTTATGTGTAAGTGAATGGTATATAAGGTGTCGAACCTCCCCCTCCCCCCCCCAAAAAAAAAACCAAAACATGCATATTTTTCCCCTCCTGGTGGCCTAAAGGTATGGACCAATCAAATTCTTATACAATTAGCACCAATTATGATATCACTAGTTTGTCTGGGCAACTTCTGGCAAAACTGTTTCTTATTAGGAGTTGACATTAATGCACATCTCATCATTAGTGGTGTGGTTTATCATGTTTTATGTGAACGCTAAAAAAAAAAAGGAATGGTTTGCCACTGGATATCTCAATAAGCCTTAAACCCCTTTGTGACAGGAATTATTTAAAGCCTAATTTCATCAGCTTTTATTCTTCAAATTGGCAACACCAACATTTTTATTTTATTGCTACATTTTTCTTATAAAACGTCATGTATCTGAAATGAATATAAATTGACAGAAATTATGATGAGAAGTCAAAAAGTTGCCAATTTGCAGGGAAAAACTGTGATTTTAAACTTTCCATTGCATTGCCAATTTAAGGATTTTATTGCTTATTTTCCTTTGAAAATTTTTCAGCATCAAACAAAATACTGATGCAACCAAAATGGGCACAGTACGTGTAGAATTTTTTGCTCTTTCTGCTCATGTATTTGGTATGATTTTTAGGGCTTTGCATCAAAAGATATTAAGCCAAACCACAAAATGTGGACCCTCTGTCACAAATGGGTTAAGATATGACTTAGTCAAGGGATTAAATCTTGAACTCAGGCTGGGATATTAAATATGGCACAGGCAGAATCTGCAAGTTCAAGGTTGATACATGCTCCAGTGGTAATTACTTACACTGTCAGAACAGTTGATTAAAATCATTAGGTTGGTTAGAATATGAAACTAACCATCCGTTGGTTTAAAAAAATGTATATAAAACATATAGGGATTTTTTTAAACCATCAGTTGGTAGGTTCAAATTTTAACCAACCTCATAATTTTTAACCAACTTTTCTGAGAATATATTGGCTAGTTTCCTACACTGATCAACCCTGACCCTAACTCTAACTTCAACTTTAACCCTTAATTTTGCTCTAATCCCAGCTTAAAAAGCAATTTCCACCCATACTCTAACCATTTTTCTTCAACAAAATAAAGCTTGTAGTAATTGTCAGATAGCCATTTCAAATTGTGTTTTGATATGGGACAAAATGAAACTCATTTATAGCTCTGTCTGCATGCATTAGTTTGACATATTTTGCCTTGATATTATATTACCTGCACTTATCTTGAATTCAAGTTTATTCAGAAACTCGCATGATAAAGGTGTGCAATATTTTTGACATTGTGAAAGCAAGGTTTTACGAATCATGTTACCGTATCTATAAACTGATAAGACATTACATTTTAAGCCGCAGTCTTACATTTCACAGTAAGTCTACTTCCCTGTTTCTTATGTCATGTTAAGTACATTATCCAGGGTGTGAATTCTCAGAAGAGAGTATGTTTTGTAGATTTTTTTTTATCTTCACACCTACTTAATGCAAACATGAATCTAGTATTTGCAGTCTGGCTGAGGCCCATATCCTTGAGACAGGGACAAAGTTACAGCCAATGTAATTTTTGATGTGATGAGTTGGGTGATAATTTTGTAGGTTATTTGAAAAAAAAAGAAGAAGAAGAAATAGTTTGCTTTCATACGTATTTTGTTTTCGATTAAAAACATTTGTAGTTGGTAATATTTGGCAAATGATTTTGAACGTACATCTTTTAATACATATAGGCAGGGGCTGTGCCACAGAGGGTGCAGAAGAGAGAGAGAGAGAAAGAGAGAGAGAGAGAATGTGGGGGGGGGGTGACAAAAGTGACTACTCTGAATAGGTGGCCTTTCTAGCCAGGCTCTATAACATTTTTTTTTAAATGACACAATTCAAGTGACGACTATAGACAAATGGCCTTTGCAAAAAGGTTGATAATAAGATAATTTTGAATTTACATGGAAGCATTCATAATTCATATTCATATGACAGCAGATTTGAGTGAATAACCCAGGGCAATATTCTCATCCCTCAAACCGTCTTGCTTGCGCCTCCTCTGCTGCTGCTGTCCCTAACCATGCATGGAGAGATCGCGCTGTAATGATTCGGGGGCTAAGCACGGTTTAATAGAGGTGATTACAGGTTTAATGATGCAGTCAGGATAGTGCAGTGAATCTGGGTAGTTTCTTACCCGACTGCTCACCTCTCTTAGATATCCATAGATCATGTACAATTGAATCAGAGTTAGTCATCTTTTGCCTCATTTTGTTTTAATATCGTCTGTTTGGAGCCAGAAGGATGTTCAGTCTGTACAAACTGATACAAGTTAACGCCCTTCTGGCTCTGTTAGGGATTCCAGGTCACTGCTGTTTTCAAAATATGAGCTTCAAATATTACTTCTATGAAAATATATTACAAGTTCAAATGTACTTGCAAAAAAAAAGGGGCTTGTGGGTAGACTACATAATTGTATGCATGCCCATCATGTATATGAAGAGTTGGATTGCAAAAACTGGTAAAGATAATTTTTTAGATTTTTGTATTAACACCACCATTGTATAAAACCCTGATATGCCTTCCATTTTATACTTCACCCATATATTAACCCATTTGTGACAGGAATTATTTAAAGCCTAATTTGATCAGCTTTTATTCTTCAAATTGGCAACACCAACATTTTTCTTTTATTGCTACATTTTTCTTATAAAACATGTATCTGAAATAAAAATAAATTAACAAAAAGTATGATAAGAGGTAAAAAAGTTGCCAATTTGCAGGAGATAAGAGGGATTTTAAACTTTCTATCACATTGCCAATATAAGGATTTTAATGCTTATTTTCCTTCAAAAAATTTTCAGCATCAAACAACAAATATTGACGCAACCAAAATGGGCACAATATGTGTAGCCTTTTTTGCTCTTTCTGCTCATGTATTTGGTATGATTTTTAGGGCTCTGCATCAAAAGTTATTAGACCAAACCACAAAATGTGGACCCTCTGTCATGAATGGGTTAAGGAAAAAGTTTGGAATTGTTCTTATTTCTTCTTGATATTTTGCAAGCTTCAATTGCAAATATCTCAAAATGACAAAAGTGGATACTAGTATATCATGTTTAAAGAAGAAAATCAAACTCTTCATATATGCTATTCCTTGCAGCAACTGCCAAGGTCTAGAGCTACATGTAAATAGCTCCATCTAGTGATCTAACATGGAAAGGGTCCTGCAATGTCTGTCGACAAAATGCCTCTCTCTTACTTCAAGCATTGAAACGAGAATGAAAGATATGAAAACTGACATTTGATGATCTAGTTTTTGTGGATGAAATGTGTGCCAGAGTGTACATGCTACAGGCATTCTATAATCTATACAGAGTATTCTCTTGTGGGTGTATAATTATATTTCAGCAAACTGATTTCTCCATAGAATTGTATTTCTTATTGCTCTTGCTTTATCCATATGTAGTTGGAATGTACACAGATTTTTTTTTTTTTTATTTTGCAAATGAAATAATTTACTTAAGCTTATTATATTGTCAAAAAGTATCACTACTTTATTTACTACTGTTCCTCACAATTGTCTCAAAAATAAACATCAGGATGCTTATTTAATTTCTGTACCAATTTTATACTTTGGAGAAATATATATCTTTATGCTTGCTTTCTAGCTTATCTTTCTATTCATAGAACTCACTGCATCTTCCTTTATGGGTTATCTTATCTTACTTTCCTTAGCACTCTTGGTGGATTTTGCTTTATTTCACTTTCATTTGCCATGTGCTTACCAGTGAAAGTCTGCAGCATTTGTAGGCAAATCATAAGTTATGCATGATTTATACAGAGGAAGAATATCTGTTACCCTTTCATCTCATCAGACCTTCAGATATCCTCGTTATGTTTCACAAATGAGGAGACTAAAAATGCATGAGATTTGAAAATTGACACTGCTCCGTTTCAACCCTTCCATTCAACCGATATGGGGGCATATCCATGTTTCTTGGGCAATACATTGATGACATGGAACACATCTTCTCCACTCATGTGCACATTTTAACTGTAGGGAACAAATAATCAGATAGCCCCCACCCCCCCCCCCCCCCCTCCTCGATGCCCCCAGGGCACAAATAGAACCGTGACCCAAATTCAGTCCCTAGTGCTGCAGCTATTTTTGCAGGTGTTGGTTTCCATTCACAGCGATTCAAGCCGTCTTCTTGAAAAGCCTTCTCTGCTTCCATTTTGAAACCCTGATCAATCAGAGTGCCCCTGTTTTTCTCTTCTGAATAACGTCCTCACCCTTCTTTCTTTCTTTCTTTCATATGAGGACAATAACCCCCAGGCATGAAACATTCAAGACACTGAATAAAAGATTTTATTTGGTCTAGACCTAATTTCGAAATTAGGAAATACTAGTGTTCATTACTGTTTTTCTAAATCATTGTGCAGTACCAATGTTCAGTTTCATGCAGTTATATATTTACTGTTTATTAAGTCTGCATAGTGTGTTCATTACTCATTTAACATGTAATGGTACAATATCAACAATATCAGTAAATATTGATAAACTTATGTATGCTATAAACCAAAAGATTATTATGATCTTAGATTATAATATACACACTTTAATTCCTAATAATAAAAACTTGTATTTCTTGCTTTCTCCTGAAATGTGCTGTAGCCATTTTGCAAAACAAAAGTCAAAGTTAGGTTGTTATCAGTATGATTTTTTTTTCATTGCATTTATTTATTTCCAAATCTGATATACCGTAAATCACATAGTGAATAAGGTTTGAAAATTTTACAGAAAAGAGATACATACAGATATTGAACATGCAATGAGAGATTATTAATACAGTGTACATTTCAAATTTATACTAGTAATGCAAAGAAGAAATAAAATGATATATGAATTGAAAAGAAAAAGGTGACAGAAGGAAGCAACATTGATTATTTTCAAAATTGACCCTTTCTTGAGTTTGGGTACTTTGTTTGTATGCTCTATGAATTAAGGTCATCTGACCCCCAATTTCTGAAATAAAGACATAAAAGGAAGCATCTCCTTAGATTTCGTTTTAAAACAGTGACATATTTTCTTCATATACTAAGATACTCCTCGATTGCAGGAGTTTACCGCTGGGTTTTTTGTCGCTTCATAGATGAACAAGCCTTCAGAATGTAAAATTGGAATTCTGTCTGTGTTTGAGATATTGACTGGGGGGAAAAAAGATGGGAGGGGTGCAAATGAAGGTGGAAGGGAGGAGGGGGTAGGGTGGGGCCCTCATAAGCCCATGGACATATCAAGGTAAGGACTAGTTGTCTTCCAAGTGTTGATGAGGTGATACTTGAAATACTTTACAGCCAAACTGTTCCAAGATGTCCCCTCTTCAGATCTAACTCCTAGAACAAGACCACAATCAAAGGTCTCATCACGCACAAGACAGGGACTTCACTTCCGGCTCTCTCTCGCCTACCCAAAGAACTAAAAGGGGACAGACAGCTAGACATTTCCACTCTGATAGAGAAAACCACAATCGCTCTGCATTTGATGGATTGGTGGAAGTGCATGCTGGGATGAAATCTCTCTCAATCCCTTGAAAAGCCTCTGAGAGTCCCTATTTTTAAACACACCCGGGCACTTTAATACCCTCCAAGCATGCGCAAGGAATCTTGTGAATTTCTGGTCCCTCTGCTCTTCTTTCCTCCCAATGCAACTTCCCTGAAAGTAGTGTTGAATATTAGGGAATGGGCAGACATAAATGGAGAAAGATCCCCCCCCCCTCGATCTTGGTGTGAGAAAAATAGTAATTTCATCCGACCTAGATTTCACCATGAAAGTATGTGAGAAAGCTGATGTGTTTTGATGTGAACGCATTTGCATGTTCACTTAACTCATTCATGACTGGAATTATTTTAAGCCTTATTTGATTACTTTCTTCTTCAAATGGGCAACACCAGTATTTCTCCTTTTAAAAGTTATGTATATGAAACAAAAATAACTTGACAGAAAGTGTGTTAAGAAGTTAAAAAGTTGCCAATTTGCATGTAAGACAATTTCCATTGTATTGCCAATTTGAGAATTTCAATGCTTATTTTCCTTTTAAAAAGGTCAGCTTCCAACAACAAATACTGATGCAACCTAACTGAGCACAGTATGGAATCATAAATTTTGATTATTTGTGTATGAGATATCAGTGAAATTACATTTTTACAGAACATATCAGTGATATTTAGTGATTGATATGCAATGAAAAAAAAGAAGACAAACAAAAATTACACATACATATCATTTTTGATCCCTTTTCTGCTCCTGTATTTGGTTTTGTTTTTGGAGCTCTGGATCAAATGTTATTAGGCCAAAGCACACAATATCGATCCTCTGTTATGTATGGGTTGACCACTTCTACTGCTATGGAGAGTCTAAAAGGTTGTTTATGAAAGTGTATAACTTGTTGCTAGTCTACCGAAAACTTTTCCGATGGCTATTTACCTGTTCATTTTTCATTCTCTGCAGTGATTATTTATCGAAATTGACATCACACCATAGAGGCATGTTATCCACTTATAGCACCTTTGCCAATGAAATTACCTGTTCATTTTCTATTCTAATTTATATTTAGGTGTGCCAATAAATCAGAATAAATTAGAGTCTATATTTCAAGTTAGTCTGAGAGGGAAAAAAATTGACAAATTCACTACTCAGTACACTATAAGAAAACTGATTTTCCTTCACAATAGCTTTCAGCATTTATACCTGACATTTTTACTCAAACTGAAGATTTTTTCAAATAGGTTAATCTAGTAATGGATCAAAATGAGACTGATGGATTGTAGATTTCTTTTCCTCCATCTAATGAAATTGTCTTTGTGTTTTTTTCATTACAGAATCATTGAAATTCCAAGCTATTGCTTAAAAGATGCTGCAGGCCCCACTTAATAGATTACCTGATGCAAAGCTGCATTATTAGACGTGAAAAGGTAGGTCAAGATTTTTTTGACGTAAATTGCAGTTTCCTGCAAACAACAAATCACCAACTTCTTTCAAATGTAACTTTAAAAATATCATGAGTGGCTATCCATACATAATGCTTTTCAAAAAATGCTGAAGCAGTTTCTTTCCGATAAATATGTATAGTTGATTTTCCGTTGTTCATTTATATTACATTTCATTCATGTTTACATTTCTTTTTTTTGTTTTTTGTTTTTTTTGTTTTTGTTTTTTTTGTTTTTTTTTTTGTTTTTTTTTTTGTTTCTATTTTCATTTGTGTATTAATTTCATTTTATGTTGTGAATTTATACTAGGGAACTATGCTAAGACAAGGCCCAAGGGCTTTATTCATGTAGTTCCCTTTTTCATTTTCTAATTTTGTTTATCACTTTCGCTGTATTTGATTTTATTGTATTTTTTATGAGAATGAAATAAACAAAAGTGAATTGAATTGAATTGAATTGAACACCGAAGTGTGGATCTCTAGGAAGAACAGAGGCATTTTAATAATACCTCTGAATAGAGCTTTCCAGCTGTACTTTCATGAATTCAAGTTATATACAAACCTTGCTATTTTTCTGATCAGAAAAAGAAACGGTCACAGTTTGGGTATGAAGATTTAAAATTTAACACTCTTCTATATACATGTAAAAAAAAACAACTTTAGAAGATAAGTCATTTAAAAATATTTTTATGGTATTTACAGGGAGCAAACCAAATGTATCTTTTAAAGCCTTTTATATGCTCTTGCAGATATTTATTATAAATTTTTTTTTGAAGGTATTAAAAAAAATATTTGTTCTTTCTCTTTATATTTCATTTGATAGTGTTTCACAAAGTTCAAGTGTTTCTGTGAAAAGCCTATTACTCTTCTAGCATGGCAAATATTCTTCTGTTATCTTTTGTAATATCTTAAGATGCAGAAGAGAGCTGCTCTTTAGAGCAAGGAATTAGGTTAAAAACCTGTCTAGACTCTCTTTGGAAGGGGGAGGGGGGGGGGGAGAGTGGGTAGTGGGATGATGGGAAAAAAATGAAAGGGTGTTTGACGAAAGGAACATGATTGATAACAAATTGAAGGGATCAGCTAAATCTCTAGCCACCACCTGCATTTTAATCTGCCTGTCTTTTGTCCCTCTGACAATGGCCATCTCTCATATTTCCCTCCATCTCTCTCTTTTCTCGGAGTCTGGGGTCCGCTTCAAAGGAGGGTATGTTCACATTAGAGCATGTTGTTGACATTGAAAGCGTGTTTTTGGTAGAGCTGGATATTTGAAGGGATAGGCTTTATTTACATTTTTAATAGTGGGTTCCTTTTCACAAAAATATGTTTGATGAATAGATAACAATAATACTCGTTTTTTGTATAACACATATTACAATTAAGTCTCTAAGTGCTAATGTTTGAAAACATTTGAAAAGTCTCTAAGCGCTAATGTTTGAAAAACAGTGCCAACAATCACCAATTAGAACATTCTCAAAGGTGCATTCATATTGCAAATTTTCTTCATTTGAGTTATCCAAAATAAGTCATCATGCGGATACATCCAGAATTGTCCAGCTTTGGGTACTCTTCATTTTGTTCATATAATGTGCCAAAATTCTGGATGTCTATGTTGGTATACTATCATATTTTGTTGTTGTATACCTGCTGTAATTATCTATGATTCTTGTCAAAAGCGAATTTCCACAATTCATAGACAAGGAATGATGATTGAGAAATGGCAAAGACAAGTTTTCTGATCAAAACCCCTCAAATGTAAAACTGTTGCGAAGTTATCACTTCAGGAGGATGTAAAAACAGCGACATGTATTATGATGTTGTGAGAATCTGTTAGAATTTGATGATCGTCTCTCATGAGCATTTAAATGGTCCCTTCTGGGCAATAACCCATTTTGAATTCAGCAGTCTTCAGGCTTTGGTTAATTAATCAGCTTTTACCAATTATATTCTTACAAATGAGACAGATCCCTAAGGCTCCAGAGAGCTGTTGTAAAAAACTACAAAATATCTATAAAACATTGTGAGGAAGCCCACTGTTTGTTTACAGTGGAAAATTCCAATTTGAAAGGTAAAATGAGAATGTCTCAGACATTCAGTGTAGTCTACAGTTTTGTTTGTTTGATATGGATTTTATTTCTGCATGCAGTAACATGTTATAGAATAATCTAATATTGCAAAAAATTATATGAACACATTTTCTGAGATATATTTCTGAGACATTTACAGTTTACTTCTAAATACAAGGAAATATATCTCAGAAATTAACATTTTATAAGGGACAAAATTTGTGAATGCAGGAGACCATCATCAAGAGCGAGTCTGTCTCCTGATTTAAATGTGCATTTAAATATTGGCAAACACATTAGAAAGTTTGGAAGAATATCATCTTCATATGAAAGAAAAGCTTCCTTTTTTTTGTAATATCCATAATCCATAATTTCCAGTTTGATCAAGGCATAGATAAAACACATTGTTTCCTTTATTTATCTACAAATTGAATCATTGAGAGGATGAATTTCACCATATTTGCTTTTTTAGGGGTCATCTTGCCATCCCTAACTCTTTCTGATTTAAATTGCTTCACAAACTTTAGAATTCGAAATGCAAACTTCAGATTCCACTTTTTCAAACTGTTCCTTATTTGAGAAATGACTCTACCTCACATGCATACACATCCACATTCTCTAATATTAGCACATCTAATAAACTCCTATGAATTTCATTCCTCATCTAGCCTCAGTTACCTGAGCTGTTTTGACCACCTCATCCTCTCAACAATATTGCATTTATTCATGTTTCTTCGCCTCCTTACAGTCTACAAGTCAACAACACAGACGTTCAAAGTTTTTTCAACTGTTTGAGGCTCAATCGAAAGCCGCATGTGAATGAATTTTTGGCTTCTCTATTTTTTTTTGTCTCTGCTCTCTTTCTTGGAAGCTAGTGATGAAAGCTACAAACTAATTTGGAAGTGATATTGAGCTAGCTTGTGAGGTTTTCATTTCAGTTTCATTCTATGTTTTGCCGCTCTGGACTTACTAATGTTTTCTCACCCCCATCTCTTTTTGTCATCTGTCTACTCACTTTCTCATCCCTTTTACTTCCTTCCTATTTATACAATGTATTTTCTGTTATGTAATTCAGTCTCTCTCTCTCTCTCTCTCTCTCTCTCACTCTGTCTCTCACTTTTTCTCTATCATTTTCCTTCTATCCCTTTCTTGATTTGATTTGATTTGATTTGATTTCTATATCATATTTCAGACATACATATTCATGATTATCAATGTGATATGTTAAATTTGATTCAATGTACAATACATGACAAAGTATAGAGTTTTGACAATTTATGATATTAAATTGATTTACGCATTTGAAGCATATTTTGCATAATTATGATGTAAGAGGACTATGGTGTAATTAATTGCATAAATGTGATATAGGAGGGTTACAGCGTAAGCACGAAGCTTGATTTGCTTGCAGTCCTCCATATCTCTCTTCTTCATCAATAACTTCTTTTTCCTATTTTTTCCACATTATTTTCCTTCTTATTTTCTTTGTTATTATTTGTTCTCTCTATTTCTTTTCTCTTCTCTCTTTCTGACACATTCTCTCTTCACCTCTTTATATCAGATCTCTTTATCCATATTTTTTTCACTTTCTATATCTTTTTTTTTATACTTTCGCTCCTACTTTCTCATCCTGTTTGTCTTGTTGAATGTGTTGAAGCCTTCATGCTGAGTCAGAGCCCAAATCTTTTCTTTATTAAATGTAAAATGTGCGGGGGAAATCTAAACCAGAAACTCAATCACCTGGGGACCCTGCGAGAGTGAAGTTGATGGGCTTTTATTGGTCGAGAATGTGCGCATTTGCATTTTATCTGCCACATTTTCTCTTCACAGCCACCTTAGTGTCCTCCTTTTTGGCTACCCGATCAAGATCCCTTATCTTGAGTAATGTCTGTGAATAATGCAAAGATTCGAGTGAACGGTGGGCCACTTCAACAGGCCAATCACGTGCTTCCTATGGTTTGTGGTGAAAAATAAAGAATTATTCTTATGCTATATAAAAAATAAGAATAATGGAGGCTTCTCGTATAGTGCCGTGAGCGTAATGATGTTGTGATTCTTATGGCGCACCAACATTATTGCTCCGATAGTAGTAAAGATGGATTAATGTCTTGCCAAAAGATGTACAGTTTTCGTAGGCCCTCACAAACTATTCATCAGATTTCTGTGCTTTTACCTAGTCAGTAGTAAGATAAAAGTAAAACTAAGATGCTGTGATATTTTTTCCTTCTCAACTTGAATATTAAAGAAATGAAAGGCGAAAGATATCTTGATCTCGGGTCAGCGCCATTAAAGTCACACAGGCCTGCATGCTTGTAAAACAATGAGAGTTCTGTTGACGCGATAAGTGTACATAGAGCTGTGATTGTTAGGCGTTTTATCTTTATGATGTTGTGCGAAAGAACATGTCCAGAACGCAAAATACAAAAAGGCAAAAATTAAAATGTCTATTTTGACATATTGGAATAAAATTTTAGCAAAGATTGTGCCACAAGAAGATTGTATGTTAATTTGCAAGGTTTATATGCTACCCGTAAAATTATCAATCATTGTTTGAAAAATTTGGTTTTTAATAATTTTCCATTTTCCGTTCTTTCGCACGACATGAAGATAAGATGCCTTACACAGGAAGCAGTCAGGATGCAGGGGTCCTGGCTTACAGCAGAATGTGACTGTTACATTGCATTCATTTCAAATATTCACATTAAAATCACCAGAAATCATGGATGGAGTATCACATGATCTCACACATGTACATTTTTATGCAAGGCGGACAACGTTAGACTATTTTATCCTATTCAGGTCGCATGATAAAAGGTCACAATGATTTGGTATCTTTCCTTATATATTTCTTCCGCTCTAAGAACCAGTGACGTCTTGTTTTTTGGGTTCTTCACGACAGTTACATTACTGACTAATAATGAGTAACTTCAGAAATGGATTAAATGACTATTTTGATGTACCATTCAAGATTGGCATTGGAAGAAGAGATATTGATCATTGACGTATGACTAAACAAAGGATAAAGAGAGCAAGTTAAAAGGATGAAGAGAAAATTAAAAGTGTGAAGAGAAAGAGAGAGAGAGAGAGAGGGAGAGAGAGAGAGAAAAGACAAAGCAAGGATGAAGATAAAGTTTTACATTTATGATACTTGATAAAGCGAATGGATATGAAAAGATGAAATAGGGGCTGAAGTATTACAATATATTGTGTAAGAAATACCTTCACGATCAGTTGGGTATTGGAAGGTATTGATATCTTCTTTTCTTTTCTTCTTCTTCTTCTTCTTTCTCTTGTTCTTGTCCTTGTTCTTTTTCTTTTTTTTCCTTCTTCTTCTTAGTATTTTTATTATATTATCATTATCATCATTATTATTCTTGTTATTAATGTTAACATATTTTCATGTTAGTGGGATTTTGATTGAGATATTACTTCATTTAATATTAGATCACAGAAATTACTTTGAGAATAATGCAGAGTTACAGTGTTCATTTCTTTTGGTAGATGATGGTGCTTGTTTTAGTCTGTCTATCAGTAAGAATTTAAGAAAATATTTTATGTGTAGATACCAGCACTTCATTAGATTTATAGAATTTAAGGTTACATTGCTCATTAATATTTAACCAATTTAGATGTGTTTTCTTTTTAAGCTAAATCTTATATTGGATGAGACAAAAGGGCAAGTAATTAAGTAGAGTGTTGATTAAAATAATAATAATAATAATAATAATAATAATAATAATAATAATAATAATAATAATGATGATGATAATAATAACAATAAAGATTGATTTATGAAGCACATAATAAACAAAAGAGTTTCTCTATGCTCTTTATAAAATAAGAATTAGTAAAGCAAGAAATAAGTTCAAATTCTATAAATATTTAAGTAATTCAAACAGAACTATTCCCCAAAACTAAAAAAAAAAAAAAAAAAAAAAAAATTAAGGACATGTAATTATTTAAACTGAAGTATAAAAAAAATGAAAATGATACATAACATAGTTTAATCCATGAAACAAAAATGTACATCATTATGACCATAGAGAGAGATTTATGAAATGTATTGCTTTCATAAGCTAGCTTAGCTGTATACAGGAGTGGTTCAAAAGACTCAGAAAGAACACATAATTCATACTGTTATCTGCATTGTTTCTGTTCTTAACACAGCTTTTTATGCCTCTCCGTTTCATGTAGCTACCTAAGAAATATTTCCTTAAAGTGATTACACAGTGGTTAAAATTTTTTTGTTATATGATCGAGAAAAGAATTCTAAGAACAATAACATTAAAAATTTGATGATTTTCAATCAAAATCAATGCATTTAACAATGCCTAAGATGTAAGCTCACCTTTGAGGTAAATTATGCCCTTTTCAGAACTAGTTTCTTGAAACAAAATTCCTGAACCCTTTATGAGCCATGCAAAGGATATTCCTGTGCCACACTCCATTTCTCTTTGCAGAGATTTACCATAGGCTTTAAAGTGATTACACAATGGTAAATTTTTTTTTGATATATGATTGAGAATAGAATTCTAAGAAGAATAACATTAAAAATTTGATGATTTTCAATCAAAATCCATGCATTTTGGCTAATTTTCTCATAAAAAGTCAAGAGTTCACCAAAATATTTGAGTATGAGGTATGACGTAAAAGTGGGTACCCCCTTTAAGAGTAAGTGTTACAAGTGCAAAATTAATCTATAGGGGTGTCTAAAGGGTTTTCATGCAGCTAATCATAATCGTTTTGTTCCGATTGGCACATGTGGCAAACGAGCAACTGTGCCAATCAGCATTCTTGGCAAGTGAAAGCTTAACCTCTGCATCCATTATTTTGCTGGGTGATGATTCTTTTTTTCATGTTTCTGTATATGAATCTTTTATCAATTTTCTCTTGTGTGAATGTTCCATTAGACATAAAAACAACTGAAACACACCTGGTCCTCCTTATTACCATCTTGACTGACATTGCGCCAAGGAAAGGTTATTGCCTTCTCTCAGCCGAGGGGGAACGTGGCGCCTCTTTTTGATTTGATCTAGTCAGAGAGGTGCAAATCAAGGGCTTTTCTCTCTCTTTTTTCTTCAAACCTCACCACACTTCTTCCACTTTCATCCCAGTTTCTCCCGGCCTGTCTGCGTCGCCCCTCGTCGTCGAGGCATCGTGGATGTCGTCGAGTCCGGGTGGAAATTTCTCATTTTGGAGTGTCCCCTAATGGTTGGTTATCTTGAAGGAGAAAATTGGTGTTTGAGTGAGGATGACATACCGTACCCCCCGGGAGAGAGGTAGAAAGGTGTCAGAATGGAGATGAGAAGGAGGGCCGTAGGGGTAAAGGAACATGATGATACAGGATTAGGAAGAGATTAACCCCTTTGTTCCTACAAAGACTGAATAATTAGTGTGGTTTGAAGAGAAATCTCTCTTTTATGAAAGGAAAGGATTCTTTGTCGATCTTAAGCATACGAACATGAACGATTTCAAAGGATGTGAATGTCAAAAATTTTACCAAATGTGTATGAGGGTTCGGAAGCATCATCAGTTGTTTGCAGGATGCGGGAAATGTTCCCAAAAAATTTCACACTATGAAAAAATTACTGCCGAACTAAAAATGAATGACTGCTGATGCTTCCAACCCTCTGAGAAAGTTTGGCAAATTTTGGAGTATAAAATGCAAATGTTGGACTTTGCCATTTTTTTATGACATTCGTATCCTTCGAAAACGAATCCCGTGCCCTTTAACTTTGCTTTTTTGGGGTCATGTTACAAGAAAATTATTTATCTGTTTGCCAAGAGCAGGAGAAAAACTCTCTGTTGTTGATGTAACAGATTATTTAATCTAATGCATGCTGAATCATTAAAAGGAGTTATTAAAGAAAGTGATTGTACTGTCACTTGCAAACAAAAGCCATTTTGTGAAGGAAACTTTAGCTGTGTGCAACAAATTTAGCGTGTCGGCTGTGATTGCCCTCTTAGAATCATAAGTGAAACTCCTTGAAGTTTTGTTTTTGCAAATGTTTCAGGTTTACAGTTAAATAAAGCTGTAGTTCCTTATCACAATATTTTTTTGGTAGATATTTTATTATGCTTCTATTAAAAATGCAGATAATGTACCTTTTCCAAGAATGGACATAGGTATTAAAGGAGAATGCAACCCAGGCATCAGTGTGCTCCCAGTGAATGAAGAAAGACAAGAAGAATAAACAGTGAAAGTTTGAGGAAAATCGGACAATCTGTTCAAGAGTTATGAACTGTGAAAGTTTAAGTATATCCTTATTATGGGGATACTTAAATTGGCAACTTTGCCAGCATTTGTGATGTCATTGTGGACAACTCTCTATTCATTTTGTACACAGAATTCAACATTTTCTTTATTTTCAAGAGAAATAAAAATTCTTTTGATTTATTGTTTGAGTATGACACGGCTATATCAATTCTGCAAGCATATTGGGAAGAATTATGTTGACTCCTGACTAGAAATTTCACATAAATCAATTTTTTTGAAAAATTATGTACAAAATGAATTGAGAGTTGTCCACAATGACATCACAGATGCTGGCAAAGTTGCCAACTCAAGGATCCTCATAATAGGGATTTACCGAAACTTTCAAAATTCATAACTCTTGAACAGATTGTCTGATTTTGCTCAAACTTTCACTGTTTGTTCTTTGTGGTCATATTTATTCACTAAGAGCACACTGATGCTTGGGTTGCATTCTCCTTTAATGGTTTCATTTTCTGATGTCGTTTATAGCCCTTGCTGGGAAAACATTTTCAGGCTGTTGATTTGATTTCATTTCATTTATTTCACTTTCTTAAAAAACATCAAAATATATACAATGCATGTTTCACAATGACTGGTCGAGGATAAGAAGTGGGGGAATCATAAGAAGCATTGTGGGCTTGTCAGAGATGATTCCCTGCAAATATACATTAAATTAGAATTGAAACATTTTTTAAAACAAGAAACAACAAACAAATTACCTAAACTATGGATAGGACAGAGGAGTTGAAGAAAGAAAGAGAAGAGGAGAAAAATGAAATAAAGGAAGCAAACAGTTATCCTTTGAATTTGAACTTAAATGACCCTTATACAAACGTTTGAATTGATGGGGTGATTTACATTTTTTAATGGAATCAGGTAGATTGTTCCATACCAGCGGACCGTGAAAAAATACAGTGTTGTTTGTAGTATTGGTTCTGTGTAAAGGAAGATGGAAATAATTAGCAGATCGAGTATCATAATTATGTATTTTACAATTCTGAGTAAAATGATCTTTGAATGACTCTGGTAAAGTTAATTTGTATATACGGTGTACATAAAAAGTAGCAATATTTAATGAAATCATGTCATGGATTGGCAAGATACGCATCTGTTTGAAAAGGGGATTACTGTGACATAAAAAATTTGAATGAGTTATTATTCGAATTGCACGATTCGATTCAAGCACATGGTCATAGTCACTGAATGCAGCTTGGCACCACACTAGGTTCTGTAGCAATGTGGGTGGGAACACTAATCGGTATATCTTACATCTCTTATCAAAGCCACATTTGGGAAAGTATTGAAAAGTTGAACCCTCCTTTGCATTGCTGACTGATATGCCCTACTTCACATATAATTCTACCAGTCGGTCGATAAGGAGAGAAAAAATGACATCAGTGTTTGGTTTACTGATGAAAATCTCATTTCATAATCACTTTTTAAAGAGAATCTTGAGTACTGGGTGGAGGTGAAAGATAGTTTGTGAGCTTTCTCAGTCCATTTGACGTCAGTTTGGAAGAATATCATAGTAAAAATGTTCTGAAAGGGATAACTTTTCAAATGCCCTCATGTTGGAAATATGACAACAAACAGCTCAGTTTTCCGTGCGTAAGCCATTGCCTACTGGAACCGAGTGATCCCTGTGTTAACCCTATGGAAATTTGAGAATTCTTAAGTCGATGAGTCAAATGTTCAGAACTTGTTTTTTGTAGTCCCATATACCCATTTCTGTGTACAGAGTTTATGAGTTAATTAAAACCTTGGGGTATACACCAATTTTATTTCACTACGTAATCAACCTTTCCAGATTGCTCTGAAACAGTTTCTGTGACATTGTCATCGCATGACCCAAACTGCAGTTTATCTTGCAATGCACGCATCATGGACCAATATGGGTAGTTTCATGCTTGTGAAAGTTATAAATTTAACAGTTAGGTATTGCATGATTAGATAGTTGCCAGGATGTAAGTGATTTGATTTAGTTCATGATATAAGATTTTGAAATATGTTGAAATATCTCCCTTAAAATGCATTGATCGACATATTGACTTCGTTAGGTATTGCGAGAGAAGCCAGTTTCAACAAATGATCACTGGAAATCCCCCTAATGCTGTAAGGACAAAACTGACTAGCCATGTAAGAAAGTGAAAGCATTTTTTAACCCGCCCTGCACTTTCAGTTTGTATATGTTATGTTCATGATAGTCTACCATTGGCAAATCATGTTGAAATCTTATTTTGATTCAACATGTTCCATGCCTGAAAGTGTTTTAGAATCCACACTTACACTGAATCAACAAAAATCTTCCACTTCAGCCCCCTCAAATCACCAAGGAATGTGGTGCTTTTCTAAAAAAAAAAATGTTCTCACACCCTCAGTAAGTATGATGAGAGCAAAATGTTCAACTCTGACCCAGATTCATTTTCGTCTTTTCTCAAGTTTAATGAATCTACTCACTTTACGGACAAGAAGTTCTAAGCCCTATCCACTGCAGCCTAAACGGTGATATCAAGTTGCCCCTGTAAGTCCTCCTGGGTACCTTGCGATCTTTCCTCTCTATAAAAACCACCTTTCCTTTTGTGAAAAAATTCAAGAACGGGTGAAAAACAGTGCTTTATCCCAACCTGTTTTTCGCTGAAAGGCCCTTCACTTAATCCGGGTGGGAAATTGGGAGAAATTTTCTTCCCAATAGGCTGAGGTCTGATGGGAGGAGGAAGATGTTAGAGAGAAGAAAAGAAGTATTTAGAAGAGGGAAAGGAGAGAAGAGGGAGATGGGCAGTGGGTATAGACATGGGGAGGAAGATATATAAAGAAAGGTATTATTAAAAAATATAAAATAATAATGATGAAAATGATAATGATAATACTGCTACTACTATTACTCCTCCTACTACTATTATACTGTTACTAATACTGATACTACTAGTAATTGTAATGAAAATGATTATGATAATACTGCTACTACTATTACTCCTCCTACTACTATTATACTGTTACTAATACTGATACTACTAGTAATTGTAATGATAATGATGATGATGATAATAATAATAGCATTTATGCTGCAATTGATATACATGTTTTTCTAAGCACTTTCATGTCTACGAATGAATCAACAATCAACTTGAAAGAAACTTCCGTAATTATCAAAGATGAAAATGAGAACATACATAGATATACAAACCATAAATTTTTATAAAACTAACAAATTTTATAAAATTATATATATACATTATCACAAACATATGGTATTATAACCTAATCACACACATATTTCACTAAATCTTTGAAGTTATAGCATAAAGAGGTAGGTTTTTAATCTGGTCTTAAAAGTGTTGGGAGTCATTGATGAATATGGAGCACATGAAAAGTAGAGAGAAAGAAATATAGAGAAAGGGAAGAAGAGAAGGACTTAGGGGTGTTGGAAGAAACTTATTTGCAATCGATTGTTAATTTCAATTGCAAATTTGCAATTGATAGATCAATTTAAACTATAGCAAATTGATTTATACTTTCTGTTTCAAGAAGCAGACCAGCAATCATTTGCAAATTTACAATTAAGTGCAAGACTTACGATTGATTTTGGGACCTGAAATTGGCTTGCAATCAATTGCAAGTTTCTGGCAACGTTCCCTTAGAGCAGGGAAGGGGAGAGAAGATGGGATATGGAAAATGGTTACAGAAATAGAAAGAAATATATAGAGAGAAGTATTGAATGAAAAGAAGATAGAAATATAGAGAGGGGGGAGAAAAGAAGTTCTTAGAAGATCAAAGGAAAAGTAATGGAGATGGAATATGGAAGATAGTTATAGAAAAAGAAAGAAAATACAAAGAAAAGTATTAAATGAAAAGTTTACAGCTGCAAAGAGCAGAAGAAATTGATTGAATGGAAGGAGAAAATGGAAGAGAGAAACAAAGAGATAAAACTAAGAGGAAGAAGAAAGGGAGAGGGAAGATAGAAAGTGAAGAAAATGAAGAAGCAGAAAAACCAGTTATGGATTGTCGTGATTTATAGAAGAATATCAGTTGAATACATCAAAATGAGTCAAATGAAACCGAGACTTACATGAAAAATGCATTAAAATGAAAAATAAAATTGAGAGAGAGAGAGAGAGAGAGAGTTAGAGAGAGGAGGGGAGGGAGATGTGGGATAGGATGACATATAAGGAAAGGGGAAAGAGAAAGATAAGAACAGGTGTAATAATTTTTCTACTTGTTCTGTGCTGTAACAAGGCAGTATTCATGCGCTCATTGAAGTTCGCTGTTCAGTTCATTGAGCCTCCGTACTGCCGGCCCACTCACTTAAATTAGATTTGTTCCAACAATCATGCCAAATCAAATACTCAAAGGTGTTAGCAAGGAAAAGAGGGAAGGGAATGTGAACGTTTTCAAAGAAAATCTGCCACCCCTCCCTCCCTCCCAAGCGTGTCATCATTTTTCCTCACTGCAGAATTATACTTATAGGAGAATGAAATTACTAACTGTGTAGCCCTATGTTATCTTAAAGGAGAATGCAACCCAGACATCAGTGTGCTTCCAGTGAATGAAGAAGAACAAGAAGAGTAAACAGTGAAAATTTGAGCAGAATCGGACAGTCTGTTCAAGAGTTATGAACTTTGAAAGTTTAAGTATATCCTTATTATGGGGATCCTTGAGTTGGCAACTTTGCCAGCATCTGTGATGTCATCGTGGACAACTCTCCATTCATTTTGTACACAGAATTTCACATTTTCTTCATTTTCAAGAAAATAGAAATTTGTTTGATTTGTTGTTTGAGTATGACATGGTTACATTAATTCTGCAAGCATTTGACTCCCAAATGTCCATGACTAGTCAAATCTCCAACATATGCAGATCAGTTCGCTACCAGTTGCGTAACATTGGTTTCATTCGAAAATATCTAACCCGTTCTGCAACAGAGAAGCTTGTACATTCCCTCATTTCGTCACGTCTTGATTTTGGTAACGGCTTACTCTATAATTTACCAAACTCACAAATCACTAAATTACAAAAGTTACAGAATGCAGCAGCTCGTATAGTTTCTTTGTCTAATAAACACAGTCACATTACTCCTGTCCTAAAAAATCTCCATTGGTTGCCCATAAAGGAACGTATAATCTTTAAAATTCTTCTTTTGGTCTTTCATATCATTAATGGAACAGCACCCGATTACAATAATTCTCTTATGCAGCATTACCAACCCGCACTTACACGTACTCTTCGTTCATCCCAATCTGGCCTTTTACATATCCCACTATCAAAGAAATCCTGGGGGGATCGAGCATTTGCTCATGCCGGACCAGCCCTGTGGAATTCACTCCCACAGGAGCTGAGGAATGCAAACTCCTTAACTTCCTTCAAGGGCAACCTGAAATCCCATTTGTTCAAACTAAGCAGGTACTAGGTTTGAAGACAGACATTTTTTTTTTTTTTTTTTTTTAAAGCGCCTTGAGCATTTAATCAAAATGGAAAAGACGCTATATAAATCCTATGTATTATTATTATTATTATTATTTTGGAAAAAATTATGTTGAATCCTGACTTGAAATTTCATGTAAATAAATTTTTTTGGAACATTTATGCATAAAATGAATGGAGAGTTGTCCACGATGACATCACAGATGCTGGCAAAGTTGCCAACTCAAGGATCCCCATAATAGGGATTAACTGAAACTTTCAAAATTCATAACTCTTGAACAGATTGTCCGATTTTGCTCAAACTTTCACTGGTTACTCTTCTTGGTCATCTCCATTCACTAAGCGCACACTGACGCCTGGGTTTCATTCTCCTTTAAAGCCCACCGCACACTATAGGATTCATTTGCAACCCGATATTGGAAAAATTTGTTGTAACATTTGATATGAACATTCACACATATAACATATTTATGATCAGTGTTCCGAATAGGCGTATGAATACTAAAATCGAAATTCTTTTGACTATTGCATGCCTTCTTTAGGAATAAAAGTGAATTCAATTCCAAATTGTAGTGACATCATAGCAATCTTGTGATTGGCTACGATTTGAAGTTGATTTGGTTTTCACTCCGACCACAAGGCTTGCAGTTAACTAACATTTCCATTTTAATATTCCTATCATTATTCCAAACTTCAAATAAGATGATTTTATTTGTTTAAACTTTTATATTAATGCAAAATGCCTTTTGTTTGAAAATCGGGTCGTAGTTGGATTGTATAGTGTGCGTTTGGCTTTAGATAAGATGATAATCAGTGGTTATGAGGGGGGGGGGGATATATAGTTATCGGAATAATATGCCATATGTGGGATATACTGATTATTAGAAATTTATGCAGAGATATGGGAAAGGAAACTACCAATACCTTTTTTAAGTGGGTTTTTTTTTTGCCATCTGAAGAAGGGAAACTTGAAGTAATGCTTGTCATCAAACTTTCATTTCTCTAGTATTTAGCTATCTCTCATAAGGCACATGTATTATTCAGTTTGTTTGCTTTTAACAAAATCTTTAAAAATAAGTATGACATAAGGTATCTATTTGGGTTGAGAATTCAGTTTCTTGTTTTCTTGAGATAGTTTGTGTGTGGGTGTGTGTTTTACCTGTTAGTATGACATTCCTATGCATACTGTACATACATAATCTTAGATTACAAGAGGCTATGGGAAGGTTAGATGCTGAGTTGTGATTGGTCCAAAGTCTCCTAGCTTCAACCTTAGACGACCTTTGTTACCCTCAGGAGAGTAGTGTTTCCAGGGTAGGGGTGTTCTGAAGAGACAAACACTGTGACTCATACGATGCTCCAGGGAGTCTGCTGGCAGCGTTGGCAGGTGGCTGATGCATTGTGGGTAGCTGATTTACACGTGTTGCTCTGAGCTGTTGGTCATTTTGTTGAACTAAAACCTTAGTGAGTGAAAAGAATGATTGTAGAGTAAAGTGCTTGAGAAACTGAGGGAGTTCAAGTTTGTATACATTTCAGAACTTTAAGCATTTATGCCATTAATATTTAGAGTTAGTTGAAGTGACTGAGCTTTTAAACTGTTGAATAGGATGTGATTTTAAAATAACAGGCCTTTTTCCATAGAATCTAGCCAGAACTATCTCAGACTTAGTACCCTCTGGATTGATAGTAAAAAATGACAGAGCCCCCTCCCCTTAACAGCTCCCCCATTGTAGGATTAGAGTCAGAAGATATGAATTCTTTATGAAGGAGCCTCATTTGATATGGATCCTATCATCTCTCACCAGATGATGTAATACTTCTCTTACCAGCTACAGTTGTGGCTCTTTTTTCCATAAAAACTTAAATGTGTCCCTGATAAATCACACTCACCTGAAGGTTGATATATCAATGATATCCTTTCAGGTATACAATCACTTTATCCTTGATATATAATAAAGCTCTTTAGATTATAACGCTAATTGAATGACTCATCTATGTGATCTATAGCTCCAAAGACACCATCCAGTGCTAACATTGTTGTGTTTCTCAATGTTAAAGTCATAGCATGCTTTCTATCCATTAGTTTTAATCATACCATACTATGCGTTTCCCTCTAGCACCTTTTCGTGCAGTTAACATTGGCCATTTTAACTCTTCAGACATATGATTTCTTTTTATGTTAGGAAACAAACAAGTTGAAATATATAACTGGTTGAAAATATGAAAATATTACCTGTAATTGCTTGAGCAGGCTGCAAAAGACATAACATTCCTATGTAGAAGGTTATTCTTTTGTTGGTAAAACAAAGAAATTTTTTTTTTTCCTCCATTGGATTTAGCAGGAAGGAATACCTAGGAAACACTTCAATATAGTAGGTTGGCTAAAGCCAAGGTAACAATTTCAAATGTCTTTAAAAACGTAAAACATGAATGAAATGAAAAGAAACAAAACAAAACCATTTAAGAAGAGTGAATATAGATATCATTTCATATGTATTATATCAGAATGGATGATTATTTTGACTAGTATTATACATTAAAGTCAATAATGTACAAAACGTTACATAACTATACTTTGTATGAAGATGCTGCCAGTCTAGAGCTGAATGACAATGCTCTTGACATTTATTGGACAGGTTTGGCACTTGGCTTGACCTCTAAGACATGGCTAGGTATCTCCTGCCTTTACCTGACATTACGACAGGGATAGCAGGAGGGCAGGAGGAGAATTTCCGTTAACTGCTTCACGGTTAATAAACCCCATGGGTGAGAGAAACGTGTTCTAAGTCATCCATGGGATGAAGTAGGATGGGAAGGAGATAGGTATGGTAGGCTATTTAAGGTTGTACTCTGAAGCATATTACCTTGCCCCACTCATAGGGTTATATGTTAGGCTTTTGAACTGATTTCTCAACCTGGCTTCAGTCCCACCAATGCTAAAATATGTGGATCAAAAAAATCAGAGCTTTGAATTGTTAGAGATATGGAATGCTTGATGAATAAAATGGACATGTGTCATAATGCGTATATAGTTGACTGATCTATGAAAGTTATGAACTCACTCTTCGAGCAGCATACCTAGTTTCAACCAGAATCTGAAAAATAAAATGGCAGTCGCAAAATTCAGGATTAATTGAGTTCCGGTCATGGCAGTTGCATTGAGAAAGAATCTGTTGAAAAGATAGATTAGTTGTTAGTAAAAATAGATGTCTAGTGTGAGATATTTGAATCATCAAATGGTAAGAAATTTACTCACTTTCCCCACAAGGCACTGCACACCCACAAAAAAGAGTACATGGGACCACACACAAAGGTGGCATCTTATTCCGAATATGAGAGGCATTTAAAGAACTATTATTGTTTCCAGGAACCTTTCTACTGATATTGTTCCTAACTTTTATTTTAAAAAATGAGAAATTCACAAATTATTTTTAGCCTCTTCCAGAATGCAAGCTTCTCTTTAATCCCCAATTTTCATCTCTGTTGTTTGCTGAAATACAAGCCTGGTGCAACTGTCCCCTGAGCATATATATCTGTTCAGAGCCAGAAAGGCATTTACTTTGTGCTAAAGCATATGAGTTAACGGCCTTCTGGCTCCAAAAAGACGATATAGACCTAAGGACGTCGGTTACAGATATCGTTACGGAATATGGCGGAGGGGGGGGGGCAATCAGAATTTATTACTCTACACACATGACCAAGGGCTTTCCAAAATTAACTTTTAACAATTCTTTTCCTTTAGCCAAAATCACACCCTTTTCAGTATTTTTTGTCCCTTTTCTCGAAAAATTGACCTAAATGAATTAAATGGGTTGAGAGATACCCAAAATGTGTTTTAACAAACTCAAACGTACCCTTTTTCCCGCTTTGGACATATCATACACATAACGGGCCTTAACCAGCAAAAAACTACCTTTTCCATATATTTTTCTGGTTGAACATGTGTACAGTGCATATATTTGACAGTCACCCCTGAATGTAGATTAATTATGGTTGTTAATGTTCCCTTTAATCCATCACATGTTCATACCAATCTTTTTAAATAGAAAATGAAGCCTTGAATTCAGTCAGAACTTTGAGCAATCCCACGGCGAGACTCTAGACATTACGAAAAACCGGGAGAATTGGAAATTGGGTTAAATTCGGTCACCTGACCCGGGCTCGCATTATCCGCTGCGGCGGAAGGAACTCGACATTCGTGCACCGAACACTGGCACTGACTCAGATGCCATCATGGAGATACATGAGGGGGCATACGAGACACAGGATAGGTTACTTTCCAGCTTGTCTGGAACGCATTTTTCCACCATCTTCTTTATATTCCACTTTCTTTCTTTCTCTCTTTGGACACTCTCCTTTTCTGTCTTTCCTCGTCGTTGAAATGCGGGGTAATTTTCTTGTTCCTTAGAAGCGTCGTAGGGTGAATCACCCAACCACAAGTTACGCTAGGGTTGCAATGAGTAATAAGAAGATCAAGAACATGAAAGCCTCATATCCAAGACATGAATGCTAATGGGTTTGAACTTGAAAGAGTCGAGACCTCTTGAGAGAGAAATAAGAGAAACGAGAGAGACAGGGAGACAGACAAATATAATTTATATATAGAGAGAGAGATTTAAATGAGAAGAAAGAAGAGAGAAGGAGAGAGAGAGAGAGAGAGAGAGGAGGGAAAGAAGAGAAGAGAGAAGAGGGAGAGAAGAGACAAGCGAGAGACAGAGGGAGAGAGAAAGATAGACAGAAGAAGAGAGACAGGGAGAGAGAAAGGAATACCTAATCATGCAGTGATGTAGTTGGAGGCGAGAGGAAATTGTCTAAAAAGCTGAGAAACTGAGATTGAATATATCAGCATACTGTAGAAAAAAGTATTAGCTATGTACATCCAACTACAATAAAAGATAAAACCCTTAGACTGATCATGTCATTTGCCATAGGAAATAATTAATAGGAAAGAGATGACAGGATAAAATTGACACACTTTTCTTTTGAAAAATAGAAAACCTGAGGGATTTCAGTAGCTATTGACTTACACGAAAAAATTTGAAAGTAAGTTTCTGGGGTAAATGTATTTGTTTATCCTACTGAATGTTTATGACAAGTACCCAATATTTCTTGAGATCAACCCAAGAAAAGAACTTTCTCAAATATTTGACCTGTGCTTTTATTTGCAGGAGTGGGGCATTTTTTTGAAAAAAAAAAAGGAATGGGGTTTGCAAAAAGTCCACTTTAACAGCTTGAAATGGTGTTAAGTGTGTGTTAAAAAGTACAAAGTAATGTTTGAAAAGCTCATCAAGTTTTCTGAAGTTTGCGGTTTCATGGAGGAAAATCCTTTGGAAAGTTCAAGGTTTTGACCTATAAGTTTCAAGCAGTTTTCAATAAATAAGATGATTGAGAAACAGGGGGAAAAGGAACATTGAGGTGAATAGGAACTTCAGTTGGAAAATGTTGCTGATATTATTTTTCTGTAGAAATGATGCAGTTGTGATTGGCCAACTTTTTCCAGCTGTTCTTGAGGAAGTATACAAAAATGTATGATGCTATGGTGGCCCTGAAGTACGCTCGACACTATCCAGGTCATGTGCGACATGAATTTCACGGCCAACTTTGCATCCCAGTCGCCAAATTCGCGACCCGTGACGCAAACTTTGCATTCGAGTCACGCATTTCGCATCCCGGGTCATGAATTTCGCGTCCTGGGTCATGAATTTTACAAACTTGGGTCATGAATTTAGTGTCATGGGTCATTAATTTTGCATCCCAGGTCATGAATTTCACATCCCGGGTTATGAATTTTCGCATCCCGGGTCATGAATTTCATGTGGCGGGTCGCCATTTTCATGACTGGGATGCAAAGTTTGCGTCACGGGTCGCAAATTTGGCGACTGGGACACAAAGTTGGTCGCGAAATTCACTTCACACATGACCTGTTCTCAAGCATACTTCAGGGCCACCATATGATGCTGATATGGAGTGACTTTACATACATTGACATGGCATTAATGCTTAATGCCCATTCAAATAAGATAAGGGAAACCACGGGGATTTTCTGAAGGGAGTTTTAAGCGCATTTATAACACGCAAGTGAATGAGTGAAAGACATTTTAAGCACAATCCTTTGTTTCATCATTGCCATGCATTTTGTACACATAAAATACACTTTAGAGGTAGTAGCCTACATTTGCAAGTGGCACCCAATCTTCACAAAAGGTTTACTTTAGATTGCTTTAAGCCACAGAAAAAACACTCGTAAAGTTTTAGATCCAGTACATTCCGGTTTAGGATTGAGAAGAAAATATTTCAGAAAAAATTTCTTTTGTTTTCTTTGTTTTGTAAAGGTCTCGTCCTGACACTTTAAGGGTAAAACCATTCATTTTTCACTTATTCTTTGGAATTTTGTTGTAAATTTGATGACATGATAGTTTTACATAAATATCTGTCATTTAAAATTGAAATTGGCTTATTTCTCTGCAATTCTGAAACAATGTGTGCAAATGTGGTCTACTATCTTTAAAAACTCCTGCAGTTTCCCCCTCTTATCTGAACAAGCCTTTGGATTGCTTTGTTATACACCCTGAATAGTAAGATGGTTGAGAAATCTCCTCCAACATGTCCAAAGAAAAATATGTAATTCTGGTGTGCAATTGTGGCAATTCAACCTTTCATTGCATTGTACATGTAGGAAATCCAATTTATTCGTCATTAGGTTATGGCATATGTTTTTAGTGTGCTAGTGTGCTAAAAGCATGCACTATGAACATGGCGGACAAAGAAAGCGGACAAAATAAACAACCTCTCATTCTACCCTTCACAATGGTTCTGGTAGTCAAAAGTCCATCCCTTCACAGCTATTATGTTTAATCATGTAGTTCCAGGTGAATATGCATGTGACACCTGTTCCACATATTTTAGACAATAGCAGTGAAGGGATGTTCTTTTGACTACCAGAACCATTGTGAAGGGTAGAATGTGGGGTTGTTTATTTTGTCCGCTTTCTTTGTCCGTCATGTTCATAGTGATGACGGATACCCTTGCAAGTTATCAGTACACTAGAAATGTGTTTGTATTGTGTTTCCATTCCTCCTGATGGACTTTCACATGCATTGTAAAACCTGAAGGCTTATTATAACATATTCAGCTGCAAACACCCACAGAACCCCCCCCCTCCGCTTTTTTGTTTATGATGTCAGTAATACTTAATGCTCAAATAAAAGAGAGGTTTGTCATCCAAAGTTGCGCAAATAAACATTTCACATCATATATTACGATATTTTATAAGAATTTGATTGTTAATTCATAACTTATTGATGCTAGGAGGCAGAAAAAGATACATATTCGACGTTTTGTGTAAAAATCGTTGAGCTTATAAGTTTTCTCATCTGAAGGACATATGGTCAGAGTATGGTATAACGTAATGGAGGTTCTAGTATCGTTACAAACAAATGTTCATCAAAGAATGCATGTCCATGGCTGAGTGAACATCGTATGAAACAAGAACTGTAAGGTAGCATTTACATGTACATGTATCTTCCTGTATACTGTAACTTTTTACTCCTGGGGAATAGCTGACATCCCCAGAATGAATTCCTCATTTTTTGATGTTTATCTTTAAGATACCCATATCCCACTTGAATACTCCTTGCACTAAGTGGTGCTTCTTTGCAGGACATTAATTTTTTTTTCTTTTTTCTTGACAAATTTAGCGTAAAGTACTCTCTGGTGTGAAAGGCTGTTACCACCTCAGAAGGTTGGAATTACCGACACGCTCCCCGAGAATAGATAATGTAGTTGATGTAAATCATCCATTCTGTCGGTCACATGATCATGTCGTAGTGACGATGGGGGCACCTCTCGGTCATGGTCACACTTCATTCCTTCTTTAATTGACTGCCAGTAAGAAAGCTGTTACAGCCCCTGCAAGGTTGTATTGGTTGTCTGAGTAGTTAATTGGCCATTTGCAAGAATGTCTCTATCTCCTTCTTTGAGACTTGGTGGTTGATTCATCCATCGATCACGATTTGATCTCGGTCTAAAACACATTTTTACCGTAGACCCTAGTCCGAGTTATCTTCTGCTCAGTGTTCAATGGTTATATGCCTACTAAAAGGCTGTTACTGCTATCAGCAGTAGATGGCTGTAGGTTAGGCAAACCTTTAACAATCCCTCATAGTCAGTTCTATGTACTTACATCATTTATTTATTCATTTAACCTTATTTAACCAAGAGTGGCTTCATTTTTGTGAAGGCCCTGCCACTTAACAAATCACAGTGTCAAACAAGGTATATACATCAGATACCAAAAAAAAAAAAAAGAACTACTGCAAAATCAAACTTGATCACAAACGAATTTACTAGACAAAATAACCAGATGTGAATGTTGGTGAGTTCACGTTGAGAAGCCTGTATATGTTTGTATGTTCAGTGCTATTTTCCTAATGTGAATGTGATATTGATGCATGCATACATAAGTTTATTTCCCATCTTCCCATTCCTTCATTAATACCGTCATAAATTTGACCCAGCATAGATGATGCTCCGTTGATCCCTGTGACAGCTCGCCAGCTGCGTGCAGTCAGGACACCCTACCAGGATACGAGATGGATGGATCGCATCATCTATGAATGATGATGGTGTTTATGTAAACACTATGTGTCTGTATGCTACGTGGATGATACCAGTGATACCCCTGGTCCCTCGAGAGTCTGAATTATTAACATTAAGGTCAAGAACTAGAGAGGTACTTGAAGAATTTTGAATGTGCTCTGTTGATAAGTTTATAGAAGATTATCTGCAGTTTGAAAAAAAGAAATTAAATGATAGAATGAAATGGATTATGAACCAACATCTGGAACAGTTCATTGCCTTGGGCAGCAAAGCGTGCTCCACATTTTATTGCTGTGTGCAGTATGACAGTTTTTGTCGAAATCATTCATTTTCTCACAATTACACTGATCTTATCTTTCAACTCCCTGTGTGCCATCAACCTTAAGATTAGACCCAATATTGTTTAGGATATAAATTTCTTCAGAATGTATTGTATAACATTCCTTGATAAGGTCTTATAGGTGTGTTTTTATGAACAATGTCTACTAAAAGCCATTAGGCTCGTCACTCAAGATATTGATGCCCTTGCAGCCTCCCAGCAAGCCATGATCTAAGTTAGATATGGAATGGTCATGCAATGTGGACCATCAGTGTGGTTGCTGTCAACTCTTACAGATTTATAACTTTAATGATTTATTAGACCAGTTTATTTTGTGATTGCAGTGTATTGTGCCTTGTTTAAGGATATCAATAAACTCCTTCCTCCTTCATCTCCGCTGTCTGTTCTCTCTCTAACTCTTGCTTGGCTTTTTCTGTCTCCACCTCCCTAGCTCCTGCCCATCTCTGTCTGTCAGTCTGTCTTTGTCTCTCTCTCTGTCTCTTTCTCTGTCTCTGTGTCTGTCTTTGTCTGTATAAGTGCTTTCACACCTACCTGATCAAGAAAAATATCTGTAAACTACAGGAACTTTTTCATGCCCCAAAATACCAAATAATCATTTGGTGCTTTCACACCTCCCTGAAACAGACCTTCACAGGAAAGTTCTAGTACTTATAAGCATGTACATATTAGGCCCATAGAAGTTCTCGTAATTTGCTTTCACATTACAAATATTGGGAAATATCCCTGCGACTTTGGGGGAAATACCTGGAACTTGAAAAAGTACCTACTAAACTAGTGGTATTAATCTTCGCGAATATTACTAGAACTTTTGTTTCACACTGTAAAATACCTGGTATTTTCTGATTGGGGTAGAATACTGGATCAGAAAATACCTGGTATTTTTCCTGATTGGGTAGTGTGAAAGCGCCTTTTATCTGTCTGCCTCTGCCTCTGTCTCAGTATCTCGGTCTTTGTCTGTCTCAGTATCTCTGTCTTTGTCTGTCTCTGTCTCTGTTTTATCTGTGTCTCTCTGTTTTTGTCTCTCTGTCTCTTTTTTCTCTTCCTGTCCTCTCTCCATGTGTGTCTTTTTTCATTTTTTTTTGTTTCCTTGGTTGCTCTCTCTCTTTTACTCTCCACTTTTTGTCCTCTCTCTCTCTCTCCATCTTCCTTCATCCATTCCTCATCAACCCCTCTCCACCAGGATTCCTTGGTCTTGGCCCACCTTCCAATTACTCCCAATTAACCTTGTTATCAGTATGGGACAGCCTTGTAGTCAGAGTGGGACAGCCTTCCAGTATCCCACCTAGTGGGTCAATGGCCCGCTCACATATTTTCATGGCAGATCTAAGAATAATGTTGACTGGATGCTCAAGATGCTTTACTTACAAATATCATCTCTTGGGTACTCTTTTTTCTTTGAGGAAACTACCTTCTAGAACCAGCAACAAGATGCATAGGAGCAGTGAGTGGTTACGTTATGGAAAGCTGAAAATGAGCTAGATACAGTCGTCTTCCCTTGATTTCTTGGGTCTATTTTAGTACATCATCATCATTATCATCATCGTCATCATCATCATCATTGTCATCATTATCCCATTATCCCCATCAGCATCATAATCGTCATCCATTATCCCAGGTATCATCATTGTAATCACTGTAATCATCATCATTACCATCATCAGTATTGTCACCAACCTCATCATCAACTTCATCATCAACCTCATCATCTTCATCTTCATCGTCATCTTCTTCATCCCCCTCCTCCTCCTCCTCCTCCTCCTAATCTTATGATAGTGCATCACCATTATCCAATCCAATACTACCATTGTTATTTTGTTATCCTTATATCTCTTTAGTATATTTTATTTCACTATTAACAGGATCCTTTTTCCATCATCAGCACCATTAAAACTCCCACTTCAGTATTCTTATAAATCTCATATTGATCTTTATTTTGATTCTGTTTCCATTGCCTCATCCCTTATTCATTTTCTGTCCAAGACAAACGAGGGTGATAAGCTCACCCTCCTTTGCCTTCTCATAAAGATCCATTTCATTTTCTTTGAATCTTTACGATAGACCGCATCCCTTGCAAGTCAAGGAATAAATAAAGACGTCTGACCTGTTTCTTCCCATTCCATTTGGACCATTAACACATGTCTGACATTCAGAACCAGCCCCGACCCCCCTCCCCGATCCCTCCATTTGTGACGTCCGATATTTATCACGCCAATTATAATTGACTAGACTGTCATAAATACAAACCGCTGATGGAGTTTGGGATGTCTATTTTTGCATTTCTCTGATGAGAGATATTCCTTTTATCTTGAGCCGGACGCATTAACGTTTCTCTGTCCATGTATCATTTTCACAGCATCATCTGAGCGGATCTTTCTGCTGTCATCACCATTTTTCCAAGTCCTTGATATTTCTATCCTTTTAACATTTATTTCCTGTTTTACTCCCCCATTTTTTCCTCTCCTGTTGTCAGCAGTACATGTACTTGAAATATGTAATAAGGTTAATGATCTTTGCTATTACCTGCTCTTGATGTCACTAGAAATGATAGTCTTACCCTCTGTTCAGACACGAGAAATCCGTCGTATAGCTATACCGAAATGGTATAGCTATTCGATGAATTTCTTTGTCTGTATGGGACTTATCAAGAAGTGTCATATAACAAAACTAGGGTCTGAGCATCTTTTCGAACTAGAATTTGATAAAGAATCACGGTTCATGTATGTCTGAAACGTATGGCGACCATAGAAGGGTATGACTGGGCGAGGCTAAATGTGAGTGCGGTGAAAAGGAGACATCTTGCTATGACAACATGTGCAGTAGAAAACTGCGAATCTATACAACATTTTCTTGAAAGAGTTCAGAGAAGAAGAAGAAATATGTCTAAACATCCTGTTAGCTATAAGATAATTCTTTATACAGCATTTCTTTATCAAGTTTTCAGATAAGCATTTTGTGTCTGAACAGGCTGTTATTGTCTCTTGAGCATCATTCCGAAGTTGAAGAATAACTCATTAACCCAGATTATGCTGTTACTCCTTTTACTGGAAGTAAGTTGTTAATGGTCCAGCAAATCTTCCCCTGAGAGAATTTTTCTGTTGATTACTATACACATTATTTTATGTCATGATAAAGTGATGATTATTTCATGTAATGATGATTAAAACCTCTCAGGAAAAATAATATAAATGAATATGCTCAGAAACATTGAAGGGAGTTTAGCATATGTTTTTTACCTTTACAATGCACATCATAAAACTTTAGTTTTGTGCCTTTTCCCCTATTTTAGGCAGAATGGCAGGGATAATATGCGGTATAATAATCATGTGACAAATTTGCACTTTCTTGTAGGGACATTAAGCATCATAATAGATTCACTTCTTCTTCTTCTTCTTCTTCTTCTTCTTCTCCTCCTTCTCCTTCTCCTTCTCCTTCTCCTCCTTCTCCTCCTTCTCCTTCCTAATTATGCATGAAGGAACTTAATTCTGCTGAGACATTCATTTTTAAACTACAGATTACCAAAGACAAAATGAGTGTATGATAAGCTGTAAGGGGTGAACAAAATACACCCTTTTTTCTTCTCTACTGTGTATAGCATGATCGCTGTGATAAAAGAAAAATGTGTAACTTGCAATTCCAATGGTGGGAAGAGCAGAGATTTCGCATGCAGAGTTAAAGTGAGCCTCACGTGCATAAATAAGGGATATACTTTCCGACATTAATAGGAGAGAACCTTTGCTTTATGCATAATTCATGGGGTCTTGACACATTTTATTGTCTTCCCTCTCCATCATGGAGAAAGCATTTTCCCCTCCTCCGCAAATTGGCAACTCTGCTGAATTTCTCTCTTTCTGCTAAACTCTTCAGACAGCATGTCAGAAATCCAAAGTGAAAGTGATGGAACGAATACCACATAAAATGGCCAATTTGTGAACGAAGAAATTTTACATAAGACTTTTTCTTCCTGCTTTCAAGTTCTTTTTAGCAAAGGCGTAGAAAGCTCAACTGCTGATTAAAAAAAAAAAATGTTTGGAGACAGAAGGGCATTATCTCTGTATATTGGCGGGCGATATGTTAATGCCCCAGTACCTGTGAACAAAAGGAAATATTTTACTTCATAATTATATGTGTTGTAGATTCTTCTGCTTTTACATGTGGATTTTGCATTTTATGTTCAAGTGATTATATGATTTTAAAACCTGCAGATACTATACTCCCGTCCAATGACAAAAGGAAGCAACTCTGTTTTTTTTTCAATATTGACTTTTTCTTGATTTGGAGTAATTTTTAGTATGCTCTACATCAGCGCTTCTCAACCGGTGGTCCGCGGCCCACTGGTGGGCCGCGAAACTTTCTTAGCTGGGCCGCGAAGTCAGTCCAAAATATTTTGGAAAAAATTCTTGAATTCAGCTTTCCAGTTAACATCAAAGTGAATTGAAATCATTAAACATATCAATTATATATTATCGTCAATGCAGTGTGCTAAAAATTTTCGAAAATTTATGTACATTTGGGGTGGGGGGGGTATTATATCAATCTTTCATTTATTACAACCATACTTGTAGGTCGGATTTGTAATGTAATGTAGGTAGTGGTCCAGATAATTACCACACAATTCGCTATTTTCTTTTGTCATGTTTTATTGATGTTTTTTCTCTTTGTGATTATGTGAGATGGGCCTCAAAATATTTTAAGAATGAAGGTGGGCCACGAAAAAATTTCAGTTGCTAAAGTGGGCCTCGAGGTAAAAAAGGTTGAGAAGCACTGCTCTACATGATGATGAAGAAATTAAGGTCACGTGATTCCTAATTTCCAAAATATGGTCTTATCAAAAGGAAGCAACTCCATAGATTTCCACGTAAAATAGTGACTTATTTTCTTTATTTACTAAGAAACTCACTCTACAGAGTTGCTTCCTTATGTCATTGGCCGGCGATGTTCAGATGCCAAATATGGACATATCAAAAGGAAGTAACTCCATATATTTCCACATAAAATAGTGACTTATTTTCTTAATTTACATTCTACAGAGTTGCTTCCTTATGTCATGGGACTGCAGTATAGCTTTCTCTCTATGAAACTTATTGTGTTTACAAGGGAAAAAAGCAAATATGGCTAGGGTTTGCACTTGTTCATGCTCACAATTTAGTATATTCCTGTCTGATAGCAGATGACATTTTAGCTCGTTTGGCCTGTCTGGATCAAAAGAGAATATAGTGGAGGATATTAGAGGGGATGAAGAATTATTCCACAGAATACTGTTCTTTCAGTGTAACCTTGTAATAAGGAACACTGTTGTTAAAAAGGTAATTTTATGAATCCCATTTTTGCCTTGATATGATAAGATTTCAATATACAGGTAATAAAATTTCTTGGTTCCAGTGAGTTTCTTATCATAAGATGTAAATGTAAACCAGATTTTTTTCTCTTTAAAATAAATTGAGATTGGAGGCCTGTACATAACTACATGATGAGTACACTTTCCCCTAGTACACTGAAATGTTTAATTCAAGCTGCCCATATTATTTCCAGATTGAAGATGTTAATCCGTTGATGACTGAAATTTCATATTCCTATAGGCTTAAAGGGGGTACCCAATGCTGAAACAGTGTGAGTTCATTTAAAAGAGCATGATTTTATTAGCAGAGAATCATCTGCCTAGATTTTTTTTTAAAGTCATGTTGCCAAGGAAACCCCCAAATGTGGTAAGATTTCAGGATATTTTTGGCCCCTCAGCTGTGACCCAGTTTCAACTGGGTACCCACTTTGATGTCAAAATGACGTCAAAGTGGATACCTTGTCGCGGAATTCTAGCAAAATGCGCACAAGGTATAATACAAATTGTACAGTCTAGCGCGCAGCACAACTGCAATGCGCAAAGCTGGGAACCCACTTTTACGTCATACCTCATACTCAATTTTTTTGGTCAACTCTTGACTTTTTATGAGAAAATTAGCCAAAATGCATTGATTTCGATTGAAAATCATCAAATTTTTAATGTTATTCTTATTAGAATTCTATTCTTGATCATATATAAAAAAAAAAATTACCATTGTGTAATCACTTTAACACAGGGACCACCCGGTTCCAGTAGCCAATGAGTTAAGAAAATGAGACAGGAGGTAGGAGAATTTCTTCTTGTAGTTTGTTTAAAGGCATTGATTAACATTGTTATTATTAGAAAAATCTAATTTTGTTACTTGAAAATGGGATGGACATAAGGGTCATAGTGCAAAAATACCAGTCTGAAAGTTTCAAAGTATAATATCCACAGGAAGTGTTTTTAAATATTAGAAATGTTAACCAATGTTTGAAAAATATATAAGGGACGGTTGCACAGACCAGACATAAGGAGTGCGCATGCGCACATGGCTCACCGGACCGTACTGCGTGTATTGGCATATCACGCGGAGGGAGGCAGATAAAGGATTTTTTAAACTTGAGCAAAACGGTCTCTGAGATGAAAAATAAAACAATTACGGTTTGCGTCTTACTAACAGTTTTTCATTCCAAATTATGATTGGTTTCAGGGTTTTTGAGTACAAATACAAGTACCCATACACATGTTTCATCTTAGTTTGAGAATTTTTTAAATGGGCTGCTCACAAAGTTAGCCAATGCCTTTAACAAGTACCAAATTTTCTTGAGGGACTCCAATGCATGCATTATGGAGATCAATACTGAAAAGGTTAACAGGAAATATTTGATGAAAATTATAATATCAAGCATGCTTGGCTGCATCAGGAGAATTCATTTCATAGAAATGTTGATTTATTCACCATTTTTTTCATCCATCAGGGACAGCATCTCTTCAAGACAGAGTGATCATGATGTTTTATGAGAATGATGAGTGCTTATGGGACGCATGTTTTGAATGTTGGGAAGATCAAATGAACGCTTTGATTGGCGTGACATTTGTTGCCATCTCAAATCCTGTCCTCCCCCTGAACTACTTTGTCTGAAGCCCTAGAGCAGACAGGAAATGCCATACAACTCAAACAATTACTTCAAGTACTCCCAAAGACCAATATTAGAAGATGCCAATTTGGCAATTTTAAAGGGAGCACTGTCACTCGATTTTGCCGCTAGTTTTAGGTGCAATTATCTCTCTGGTCATATTCGGGACAAACTGAGTCACACTCACACTTTGTATGCTGTAGTTTGCGTACTGTTTGTCCAACAATTCCATTCTTACATTTTGTCAATATGATAATTACATTTAGTCATTTTACTAATAGTGAGAGTGCCTCACATTACATGGTCTTACTAAAAGGATGGCATGGAAAGAATAAGTCAAATGGCCATTTTATAATTTTGCACCTTCTTAATAAAGTTGACTTTTATATCTACCCCAAGGGAACTCTTCAATACAAGTGTATATTTTATTTCAGGTTTTAAGAAACAATCATTTGAGTAGGAACTGATATTGGCACACGTACATTCTTAAAAATAAACATGAGTTATGGGCCCCCTGTTGCATAAAACTTATCATTAATGGTAACTCTGTCATCATTGGTTAACTACCATGGCAACATTGCTCAACAGCCAATCAAATTCAAGGTTTCCATGGAAGTTACCATTGATGGCATAGTTACCATCAATGGTAGGTTTTGTGCAATGGGGCCCTGGTCATACAATTAGAATATATTTAAAACAGAAAATAAAAAGGGGTTTTGAGGAATTTTGGAGATGTTGATAAACTAAAAAATAAGGATTGGTGTATACCATGAGGTTTTGAAATCATTACGACATGTTTTAAACTCCTTGTTACGACCAATTCAGTCTTCAAAAGCAGATGCAGTGCACACAGAAATGGATATGAGGGACTACACACAAATATTTCGGGCTTAACACTCAGAGATGTTTCTTTTTGTATTTGAAATATTTTGGGTATTCCAAGAGTAATCCTTTTCAGGGGACATTTGTGCAATAATATTCTACCAAACTGATACCAAAAGACTGAGAAAACTCACAAATAATCTTTCAACTCCTCCAGAACTCAACTCGAGCTTCTCTTTAAATGGATATCCCTTTGCTCTTGTATGTACCAGGGTAAAAGATGCATAAATATTGTAGAGGGGAAGACCTTTAAAAATGGAGTGGAATACAGTGGGAATGTGGTCTTTTTGAGAGGGGGTAGAGAGAGAAAGTAATTATGTTTGATTGCATTGAACATTTCAAGGAGTGCACTTGATGAGGGTAGTGATGAAGGATTGCACAGGATGGATGGAGTACAGTCAACTTTCATTATGGTGTGTTCACATATGGATATGAATCACGTTTTAAAACATTTGATAAGTAGAGAATGTGTGCAACTTTTTTCATTTCATTTCATTTATTTTTCCATTTTCAACTTAAAAGAACATTTATATATCAAAAATAATTCCATCATCAACAGAATGCACAAAATAATAATTTTCAACAATGGAATTTTTGAAATTAAGTATATGAATAAATGTTGAATTTTGGCATCATTAACAAATTCATCATATGTTGGCATATGTTACATAAATATGGTTTTAAAAAATCCCATTTGGATAGATTTTTCAACATAAGACCCTAAAAAAAGTAAAAAATATTTTTGGCCCGTTGACTACCGATTTTTCTAATTCCCATAGACTTCAAACGGGGACCACCTGGTTCCAGTAGCCAATCAGTTAACAATGAATGTAATGAAATAAAGATTTGATCTTGGTGTGTGATTCGTATTGTTATCCCGAGTCATATGTGCAACATCAAACCTTGTAAATTAATTACGATGAAAAATCTTGAATGAGTAATTGAAAGAAGGGGGTGTGTTCATTCTCAGACATTGTTATAAAATGATGCCATGATCCCAACCCCCCATCCCCCATCCCCACTGCCCCCCTTCTTCTTCATACTGCTACCAACTCATTCAGCAAATCGGTGTATTAAGGTGTGCTTTTGTTTTGGCTGGGAAGTCAACTGCAGAAATCACCTTCTTATCTGGGTCTAGACGAATGTACTTTTGGAAATGTGGTCGTGATGAGTGAGTGAGTGAATAGATGGGAGGAGTGGGTTAAGTCCCATGGATGAGAGAGGTTTAGCCCAACAATAATGTAGGAGAATAGAAGAAAGATATACTTGGAATCATTCAGTGATAAACAATGGATTGGAAATCTGATGCTGTGCCAGCATACATCATCCATTCTGGATACCCTATTAATCTCATTTTTAAAGGTATTAAAGAAAAATTTTAAGGCTTGATGTTGAAAAATCTATCCACTTGATTTTTTTTAAAAACCAGATATATATTTATATATATAGGTAGCAAGGAACTTCAAATTGGAGAAGGGCAGTGGGGGGTGGAGGGTAGGGGGGTTGGGATCCAGTTTAATTCAATGTCTGACAATGAACACACCTCCTTCTATCAACTGGTCATTCAAGATTTTTACATTGTAATTAATTACTTACACATAATTACTTACACATGATCTTGGCATTTATTTCAAATTACTCCAGTGGTTTTTACGATATCTGATATTAGTACCACCACAATTAACCAGTATGCTGCAAACATTGAATTCGACATCTACGAGTGAAATTCCTGGAGATTCTTGAAAGCTGCCTCATCGAGGTCATTTCTTTTGTCTCTGAAAATTTGATGACATGCAATCAGTGAAATTGAAGACGGCCTTCCTTGATAGAAAATGGCCGAATTATTGATGTAGGATGTGACTGGGTTGTGCTAGAGCATGAAATCATGAGGAAGTCACAGGCCCCCATTCACATGGCAAAAAATAACCATGCAGGGGCTGTATTCTGAAAATTGTTTAATATTTTATTTTATCTTTAATTTTTATAGCAATAAGAAATAGGGTGTGCCATTGGCTCACACTGTACACTTTTGACTTGTGTGCTGGTCCATGGGCGCAATTTTGCGCAGTTCAAACCAATCACAAGTTTGCCTTCAAAACAGGGAAAAAAATACACGGGGGCTCGGGGCGAATTCGCCCCCGAAACGCCAAAAAGAGCCCTGGAAAACTACAAAAAGAGCCCCTGAAATTCTCATAGGGTCCAATGTAAACTATAATACAATGTAGAAAATTTGGGTGGGTGGGCTCAAAGAGTAGCCCCGGAAAAAAAATAATTAATTTTTTCCCTGCTTCAAAATTTGTCATGACAATTGAAAGAGTGAAGATAAGATAAAAGATGCAACGATTTTCAGAATACCGGCCCAAGCCTTTACTTTACCATTCATGTAAAAACCCTTTTGCAAAACATAACTTGTTGAAAGGACAATCCACCCCGTACCACTGTTTCAAATATTTTGTTCTCAAGTAGAAAATATAATTTATGTTTCTATAGATTGTACATTTAAAAAGTTAATGTCAACTCCTATCAATTCACTGGAAGACAATAAATATATATTTGAAATTGAAAATTTAAAATAAGTAGTTAGATTTGAACATACTACTTAAATTGGAGTAAATGCTGAAATGTTTAATATTTTTAATTTTCTATTCTTTTTTCATTTCAAATGTTTGAATGAACTTAGCCAATTTTCAAGATTACCATCAGATTTTGCTATTTTGTTACCAGTCATTTTCTGAGTAATCCTGGTTAGTTTTGTTTTGTAATCCCAAATACGTTTGATATTACCTTTAAGTAAGGTCTGTTAATGGTAACGAGATTCTAAACGAGAAATACCCGGCATTCCACAACATATTCTCTGCTTAGAGCAAGAAGGGCATTAACCTATAGCAGTGCAGAGTTTTTTTCAGGTCAAAATTAATCAGCTTTGCCTATTAAAATTGGCAACAGCTGAATTTTTCATTTCCCACTCGGTCATAGTTTAAAGAAAAAAAAAATATATGTAGCATGAACCACTTTGAATTAAAAAAAAAAATATTAGAATGTAACCCCCAAATTGCCAATTAGGACAAGAAATAATGATTTAACATTTACATTGCATTGCCAATTTAGATATTTTAATGATCAATTACAATTAAATCAGTCTTATTTGAGAATGCCACAACATACTGCATTGAAAATGGGACTTTAAAAAATTCAGTGGATTTTTCTCTTTCTGCTCCTGTATATTATCTGACTCTTAGCATTTTTGGATCAAAAGATACTGCCAAAGTTTCACTAATTTAAGGAGACGCTGTACTCCTGTGGGTTGACTTGCATATCTATAACATACATGTAGATGGAAGGTCTTTCTGCCTCTCAATAAGCAGGATTATATCTATACAGAATGAATTCATATATCTGTATGCATGAGGGAGGTAGACAGATATTATGCTAGTTTTGCAGTGATCAGTAAATGTTTTTGACATGTAGGATATTAATGTCGTTATAGATTAATACTACATGAGTGGGTGAGCTGCATAGATAGTCACTGAAAATAAAAGTGGGTGTAATCGGAGGCATTTTTTGCAGAATATGCATATTTCTGTTCTGTAAATATATTATATGACATTTAAAGAAGAAGAAGATAAAAAAGAAAATTGATGGTTTTTGAAAAATTAGCTTATAGATTTATGTAATGGTCTAAAAATTGTAAAACATCAATTACCAATTGTCAGTTTTTCTTTTTAGCTGTTATTCTATCAAGAAATGTAAAATGTATCTCTCTTAGATACGGGCAAAAACAAGATAGTAGCAGCCCCCAATATAAAGCCATACATATAGTTTGTGGAGCTGTACTTCTTGCAGTCAGGAGTGAAATATTAGTGAAAATTGTACTCTTCACGAATGTCAGATGTGAAAGGGTTGTGAGGGTGTCTGCATGAGTGATGCTCAGGCCATTATTTGTAAGAATGAAGAAGAAGAAGAAGAAGAAGGAAACTTGAAAAAGAAGGACACTGTGATTTTGTTGGGCAATTTTTAATGGAAAAGGAATCACCCTCTTTAGCAATGTTTTATCTTGTCTGAGGAGTTGTAGGTTTGAATGTCAAATTCTGTTAAGTGCATATGGAAGCTGGACGTCACAAAGATGGGTTTTAAGTGTCTAGTAGCCTCCCAACCAATGCTTCTCTTATAATATTTCATATTTTGCATGTTAGGAGCACGGACGTCAATTGAGCGGCGGGGGGGGGGGGCACGGGTTTATGTCCCCACAATTTTATGGGGTGAGGGATACAATAAGGTTTGTCCCCCAAAATTTTTGGAAAAAAAACACCTCAAAAAGCTAACAAGAAGCAATCTCCCCAAATTTTAGATAAAGAGACATCTTATGAAAAAAAATTCAGCAAATTTTTGTCCCCCTTCCCAGAAATTCAGCAAATTTTTGTCCCCTTTCCCAGAACCTTTTTTTCTTTTTTCTTTCTTTTTGCTTGTCATCAAATTTTAAGTGCAGGACCTTTTTTTTTTTGCTTAGAAATTTTCGGACAGTGTCCCCCTAAATCATAAAATGGATTAATGTCCATAGTTAGTTGGGTGTGTCGTAAGTGCTGTTACAGCCATCTTTTTTAACCTGTTGCCGTTTGGACTTTGTTTGGTCTCTGTTTGAAGTGTACCAATCACTTAACCTGTTGAGTTCTGAATTCTCAAATTCCCATACAGGAACAACCTGGGGAGCGTTTCATGAAGTGTCTTGTCAGTGATTTTTACTGACAAATTATGCTCTCAGCCAATCAGATGCAAGGACTTCAGTAGCTTATAACAGTTGTCAGTAAAAATCACTGACAAGACACTTAATGAAATGTTCTCCAGATCCCAGTAGGCAACATTAAGGACAAGTGCTCTCTGTGTTAGGGGTTCTGTGATTGTTATTATATTCAAAATGTGAGTTTCAAATATTACTTTTGTTAAAAGATATGGCAAGTTCAAATACTTCCAGTAAACAAATAGTGTCTACAGGGCAGACTAGTCTATGTATGCATATTCGTGTCCGTCAATGAGGGCATTTCAGAATCAAACTTCCATTTGATTCCCTACTTTGTGGCCTTTTGTTATCCTTTATTTTCTTCAGACTCCTGAACCTGTTGAGCACTATTTGATTTCAGTATAACGTGCATATTCCAAAGATCCTACACACTAAGAATAAAAGGTTCAATTTTGCACCCTTCAAATGGAACACTGGGAGCTCCTTTATGGGTACAACTTTGCACTCAAAGAGGCATTGTGCACCTTTAAAGTGATTACACAATGGTAATTTTTTTAAATGTATGATCGAGAATAGAATTCTAAGAAGAATAACATTAAAAATTTGATGATTTTCAATCGAAATCAATGCATTTTGGCCAATTTTCTCATTAAAAGTCTAAAGTTGACCAAAAATTTGAGTCTGAGGCATGACGTAAAAGTGGGTACCCAGCTTCGCGCAGTTAATGCAGTGTGCTGCGCGTTAGACTGTACAATATTGCATTATACCTTGCACGCATTTTGCCTGATTGCGCGGCAAGGTAACCACTTTTACGTCATTTTGACGTCATTGTGGGTACCCAGTTGAAACTGGGTCACAGCTGAGGGGTCAAAAATATCCTGAAATCTTACCACATTTGGGGGGTTCCTTGGCAACATGACTTAAAAAAAAAATTTAGGCGGATGGTTTTCTGCTGATGAAATCATGCTCTTTTAAATGAACTAACATTGTTTCAGCATTGGGTACTCCCTTTAAGGGTGTAGTGGGCTATTTTGCACCCTTTAGGGTGCAGAGTTGTACCCTTTAGGGTACAAAAATTTCTGCACCCTTTAAGGTGCATAATTGCACCTTTTCCTTTAAGGGTGCAGACAGGCATTTACGGGTGCAAACAAGGGCAAAAGGGTGCATCTTTGCACCTTTTTCATATAGGGTGCAAGATTGCACCCAAAAAGGTGCTGCCAGTGTTGCATTTAGGGTGCAAATTGAACCTTTCATTCCAAGTGCGTAGCCTGAGTTTATCTTAGGTTTAGTGTTCAACTGGTTAACTGTTAACTTCTAGAATGCTGGGTTACAGATGCTCAGTTGTGGGCTTTCATGGGAAATATGAAACCATGGGTGCTTACCCAGTAACAGGTGTTATCCATCACTATGAGTTTTATGACCAACCGACCTTATGTAATGCTCTGTATATTCCACCCTTTGCCCCATATGGCAAAGTCGTCACCTCACTTTCCCTGGCCCGAGAATGCCCGAAGCAGGCCGAAGAATGTTTATGGTGGGACAGCTTGTTTTGCTGTCCTCCAGAAATGTAGCTCTATTACAGGTATTTCCAATGCTTTTCACAAAGTCTGGTGTCAGCAAATTATGATTCACTGCCCATGAAAACCCACGACTGAATGTCTTTAAGTTGTGGGGTTCTTTGACTCATACAGAAATTATTTTTTCAGGTGATTGTATGTTCATGGGAATCAGAGAATTCATTAGTTAACTGTTTATCTGGCAATGACAAATGTTGTTATGATACTATTCGATGGATAGTAATAATATCCTTAAATGACAATTATTCAGGAGAGTTACAAATGCCTCTCAAAACAAATAAATAAGTAAAGTAAAATAGATATATAAAATCTCAGAGTTTTTGCAGTGCCCCTTGTATTAATATATTTTAAATGAAGACATTGGTAGTTTGTAGGAGCTGAACCATCATTATTCATGAGTGAAGCAAAATGTAAATTGAGATAAAATTATGAAAGGCAAATTTGTAGTGTAACCTGGAAAAAGTATAGACAAGAATAGGGAAAGAGGTGTTCGGGATTGAAATTTGATTTAGTGTTACGATCAGCTAGGATACGATGTTTATTTTGTTCTAGCAATTTTTATTAAGTAATCGGTCTTAAGTTAGTGGGTGTGAGACTGTGAGTTAATAACTTCAACTCTCTCTCACTCTCCTTTTGTTTTATATTTCAGCATGAGTGCCTCATGTATGTCATTAAAAAAGGAACCAAACTAATGCCAAGCAAGAAGACTGCAGGTGAGAATAAAATAATTCTCTCTCACTATTATGAAATATTAATGAAGTGATAATATTGTCCATATGGGTAAATTATCGAGCCACTCCTATGCTTGATGTATATAAAGTTGTTAACTCTCACAGATACTGTTTTATTTTCCTTTTGAAGCACACCTCATCTTTTCACGCCTATGGTAATAGCCTTATGCTTGTTTTTTGCCTGTCACTTAATATTACTCGATTGCCTGAGTGGTTATTTGGTCAAGTTGGCAATCTTAAATTTATCAAAATACGCACTCTCATTTTGTGTTTGGAAAAGTCTGACATAAAATGTACTTTAGTGATTGTGTTTCTTTCACTTTTATAATTTAAATTTTTGATGACTTAATCTGAATGACTTAATTTGAATGTTTACTTAATGTAATTTTACTCCTTGTTATAAATTTGATCATTATTTGTTATTGCAGTGACTTCCAAGAAATTGTTGCAGTAGTTTATGTCTTACATTCTTCAATTTTTTAAATCTGAATTTATTTTGAGATTTCAATATTCAAATGTCTGCACTCATTTACTGAGTTTTCTTTAGTGGGAAATATCCCTGAAACTATTTTTATCCCACTTATTAGAAATGATGTCGTAGTGATTAGGATAATGTTGTTTATGCACATAATAAGAGAATGTACCGTACAATCTCCTACGGGAGTATTTGTGCTACTTCTGTACTGTGCTAAGTTTTTTTCTTTGTGGGAACATATCAATATGCATGGAAGACATCGGCCATACAATCTGGACAGATGCCCTGACATCTATCTCATCAATAATTGCTAGAATTGCATGATGGATGAAGCCATTTGGGAACTCTTGTGTTAAACCCAAGCTTGAGGTGTCCCATGGTACAACACCAGATTATATGATCTGGGACCAAGGGAATCTCGGGTTTTTTTCGCAAAGATTTTGAATACCTATTATACACTTGATGAAATTTTCGTTGTATAGAGGGCCCCTTGCCGAAGGATCACGCGCCAAGGCCGTTGACACCTCTTAGCTGACTATTATGAAGTGCGGGGTTCGTGTTACGCTATGACGGGAGTCCTCTGCGATGACACAATATCTGTGCTTGCCATAGATGTGTGACTCAGGTGTGTGAGTGTTTTCTATGTTGGAGCCAGGGCCCTAGAGAGGGTACCCGCATGTAATCCATTTGAAAGCATGCGTCCTATGCGTGCTCCTGAGCCTCGCATACATTATGCAATAATAAGGGCTGCGCAGAGCGAGAGCGTTGGTGGAAAGGAGACTCGTTCGGATTACGCTGCACCATGCAGGAGAAAGTGATAATGTTGAGGATGGTCGTCGCAGCGTGGGAGGAAAGCTGAGATCTTGGCTTCATGCACGCCAGCGGTCCTTCACCCGATATTTGAATAATTTGCAGACAATACCAAATAAACGGCTGTGGATGCGGCTCACCATTTGCGCATGTAGAATACTCCGTATCAAGTGCTGGCCGACGCCAAGCTGTCTGCAGCCACCTGAAGATGCGGGATGACTGTGACACGCCAAGAGATAGAAAGCGATGTTGTTACATCTCATTGGAATAACAAAATTAGCTCTTTACGTCACTTTCCTTCTCATTCTCCACACCGCGTTTCGGTGCCTTCCATCTCTCGCTATAGATGCATCTCCACCAAACCATCCACCTTTGCTGATCCCCTGGAGCAAGATTCATGAATATTCAGGGTGGGTCCGCCAAACGGTTGGCGGAATCGGAGGGAAAACGGTGAAACGATGAGAAAAGTTCACCTCTTGCTTGCAGGGATTGAAGTGATACATGTAGAGAGGTTGACAATGTCTCTTTCCCACGTCCCCTCATCATATGCTAGGAGTGGTCACAGGCTACGGAACGACTCTGCCCTGAGCTATTCTGCCATTATATCAAGGAAATCCTACTTGAGAAGGGAGAGTAGCATCCCATGATATAGGCAAGAAACGATGATGAGCCCCTCTCTGACTCACACTCTGACATGATCATACCTATGAAAGACCTGAGGAAAGAGGGAAGTGGGCAAAACAGGGTTGTTAAAAAATTTCCAAGAATTCTAGAATGGCATCCATATGTCTGAGTATTCATCTTGTGTCATGTAATTGTTTTGATTAGGTATCTCAGAATATGGCCAATTTCCAAATGATACAGATAAATGTTGAAATTGATATTGAATTAAAGGCACTGGCTAACTTTGTGAGTAGCTGATTTAAAAAATTCTCAAACTAAGATGAAACATGTGTATGAGTACTTGTATTTGTACTCAAAAACCCTGAAACCAACCATAATTTGGAATGAAAAAGTGTAAGTTAGATGCAAACGGTGATTTTATTATCCTTCGTCTCACGAGACGATCACTGAGAGGACCACTTTGCTTGAATTTGAAAATGCCGTTATAATTATGCCTCCCGCCGCGTGATACGCCAATATACACAGTACGGTTAGGTGAGTCATGCGCGCATGCGCACTCCTTATGTCTATTCTGTGCAACCGACCATCGCATATTTTTCAAACATTGGTTCACATTTTTGATATTTAAAAATACTTCCTGTGGATATTATATTTTGAAACTTTCAGACTGGTATTTTTACACTATAACCCTTGTGTTTATCCCATTTTCAAGTAACATAACAAGATTTTTTAAAATCATAACAATGTTAACCAATGTCTTTAAGTGAAGTGTATCATTGCAATGTTATTAATTTTGAGACAAATTTGACAATGTATTTTTGTACTAAGAATCTTATTGTCTGATGATATAGTTGCGTCCTAAATTTCCCTTCAGCAAGGTCATTTTAAATGGAGGGAAGGGGGTCTCAAACCACATTTGCCCATGAGCTTTTTGCTGATTTGGCAGAAAACATACCTTTATAATGTAGGATATGAGAATTAAATATGTCATGATTAAAACATAGTTTTCATGAATTTATACTCTTCATGTTTCATTACATACACTGTAAAACTTTTTGAGGAAATTGTAAGTTGGTTGCACCCCCTCCCTTCCCAAGAGATGTAAATGGGGGCAATTGGAACAATTTAAACCTGTTGACAAGTCTTCAACATTCTGAAATGTTGAGGCTGTAAAAGTGTTTGAAAAGATTCCTTGACAGATTGGATTGTAACCAACCTTGAATCAACAAGTGTTCCTGGTTATTTATGGTGACATCAAAGACATTACAGAACATTCCAGAAAGGAATCTTGTTTGGCTTCATTTCTGGGAAACATTTTCCTCGGGTGCAAAAACATGAACTTCAGTATCAGTGGAGTAACCAGAACTTTATGAATATGGAGGCAGAACCCCTCCCTAAATGGGGTTCTACAACAAGTGCTCCCCCCCCCCTGCCCATTTTTAAGCATTAGGCCTGGTTCACATTTGACTGTTAATGATAGCGATAATATTAACCATAATGCTAACTGTAAATGATGAAGAGGTTTTCGATTAAAGGAACAACCGACTTCAAGGTATGGAAAAAGTAAAGTCCAGTGCAAGTGTTATATCAACTTGGGGGAATGAAGATGGACCACTCTGCATCATATAGGTCTTCTGCAACTTCCTATGGGTATGAAAATGTTATGGAGGATGGCAAAGTTTGGGGGGGGGGGGGGGATGGGGGTGGAATGTCATGCCTCACCCAGTATGTATCCTGGATACACTACTAAACATAGCTTTTAGATTGGGTGGGTGCCTTATTATGTGGGAGTCTTTCTTTCTTTCTTTTTTGCTACCGGAAACTTAGTTGGTTAGAACTATTTGAAGCTTGAGAGGTAAAGAAAAAAGAGAGCAGGAAGAAATACCATCATGTGTATTGCCTCAAGTTCATGATATCTCAAGAGAAGATTTCACATTATACACAAACTTCAAGAAAGTGATTGTGATTGTGGTGGGTATACTATATAAGATGTGTACTGGTAGATAAGCTTGCAAACCCATCATGACTGGGAGAGTGTATAGATGTTGTTTACTGGAGCTTTTTGGATGTTTGTCAGTGTGAAATTGATATTTCCTTCCATAAAATGTTATCAAATTTTTTTCTCCATCTAAGAATGGGGGAGAAAGATACTCTAAAAGGTGTGTTAACAAACTCAAGAAACGGTTCTAATGAATGGCCGCTATATAGCAGCATAAATGCTCATTATTTTATGAAATTCCTGTTTTTTGCTGTCAAAACCTGATGTGGATTTCATTTTCATAGGGCCAGAGATTGGGGGGGGGGGGGGTGGGGGGGGGGGGGGGTCACAAATCTGTATGCAAAGTTAAGCATGACTTTAAGAAGACTTGAATATGGAAAGCCAAATGGGATTCTCAGTCATATGTAATCAGTCACATTAACATTAGTATCAACAAAATGTTTTTAATGTGAACTATAGGTTTAGTCATAAATTTAATTGAGAATGTGGGAAATAAAGTCACACTTTGTTAAAAAAAGAGGGAAAACATTGGGCATTTCATTTAGCTGTTCATGGTTAAGTCATTCTTAAAGTCATGTGTAACTTTACATACATCTTTGTTAAACATCCCTCCCCCCCAAAGTAGCAACTGAGAAACTGCAGTTCAACTTGGAATGGGTGTGAAGTCATCCCGCGTGTCAGTAGCTTATTCATATCAGAAATGTTTATGAAGGTTGTGTCTGAGGTCAGACAATATTTATAACATGGCATATTTGTGAAGAGTACATGATAGGCCTCACATCTATCTATGGAGAAAGAGAGAGTGAGTGAGAGAAAGAGACAGAGAGAGGGAGAGAGAGGAAAGGGAGGTAGAAAGAAAATGAGAGAGAGAGAAAGATAAGAAAGAGGAGAGAAGAAAGAGGAGAGAAAGAGGAGAGCAGAAGAGATAGAGATAGAAAGAAAGAGAGAAAGAAAGAGAGAAAGATGTAGAAGAAGAGGGGTGGTGAAAAATATTGCAGGAAGGATATTTTTGAGACAACCTAAATTTAGACAGAAAAAAAAAAGACAAAGTACCAAAAAATGAAAGAAAAAAGGCTGCATATTTTGAAATTTAGCAATTATGTGAAAATGCTTAAGACAAACAGGAAAGAGAGTTATAATATAAAAGAAAGAAATAGGAAATTGAGAGAAAAGGAGGAGGAAGAGGAAGAAGAAAGGGAGATCATGACAGATTAATGACAAGTGAAATGAGATAGAGAGAATGAGAAAATGATGAATTAGCAAACATTCAGAAAAAAAGAGGCAGTTAAAGAAAATTAGTAATAACAAAAAGAAATTGTTGCAAATGCTGGAAGCCCAAAGACGATTTGTCTTCCCCGCCCACATGAGGAGCTTGTCTGAAATGTCAAATAAAAGGTGAACGGCCTCAAGCATTACTTTGTTACCTGAACTCACTTTGCCTTCTGGCGGCCATTTTGTTTCTGCCCTCTCTTCACCTCTCTCCTTTCCTCCCTTGTTTTTGTGGATTAAATCTTCATATGGATTGACAGATAACCACCTTGCCTCTCACTCAACCCACAGCCTTCCTCACCCCTAGCAACCATCTCCATCACCATGGTAACAAGCACTTCTGTGTCCATGGCAACACTCCATCTGTCCAACAACAAGTTTGAGAAAGCTCAACTTTCTGGAGCATATGCTTCAGTTTTGGGTGGATGAGAAAAGTAGAAAATGTGATTCTTGATAAGAAATAGGGAAATGTGCTAGGTCAGGAGTTCGTGATAGAATAACATGATAGTATAATTATTCTCTCCTCATAAATTCTGCCAGGAGCGAGTGAAGAACAGGTGCAATGGCATGTAAACCCTTCTTGGAAATGTTGAGATGTTATTATGAAAACTAATCATTTCTTTATGGAATGTCCAAATAGTTTTGTTTACATGACTTGTGGACATATTCATAGTTTTGAAATTTAAAGTATAGTTGTATTTTTGAAAGGGGCAGATTTAGCTTTCCCAATTTAAGGATTTGACTTCTTTTTTCCCCTTTAAAACATTTTCAGTATTAAAGGTAATAAGCAGTAGTGAGAAAGGTGGCGCTTTGAATATTTAACTACTTTGTTAGGTGGAATGAAAATTACTACATGAACTGATGTAGAATGACTTATTTCGAACATAGTTAACATTTTTGGGGAAAAATATTTGTTTAGAAATGGCTAAAATATCAACGGAAGATACGTCAAGTTCTCAGCATGGGCCTGCCCCAAAAATTCACACACATGTAAACAGTGTGTGTGAACCGCTATGCACCGTTGAGCCAAGAGCGTCGGGATAGGTAGTCTGTAGCGAGGGTATAAGGTAACGGTTGATATACGATCATTTGAATTGTTTTACTGAAAATCACCGGAAATCGTGAATAGAATACTAGATTATCTCACTCATGCATCTTTTCATGCAAGCCGAAGAATATGAGACTATATTTGAGCAGTTTCATGCCAACTTTCATTTTGCTACCACTAATGTTTATTACCTTTAAACATCAAATACTGGCACATCCAAAATGGGCACATTACAAGTGTAGAGTTTTGCTCTTTCTGCCTATGCATTTGGAATGATTTTTAGGACTCTGTATCAAAAGTTCTTGGGTCACACCACACAATGTAGACCCTCTGTCACAAATGGGCAAAAAAATATTTAAGTGTGGGATTATCATAATAATATGATTGTAATGATGTATAATGTATCAACAAGCTTCCTTGTGTTCCCAGTAGGAAAAACAAATCTTTAAGGCATAAGGGGGGGGGGGGGCTCAGATATATTGCTGTATACACACTCATGACCAAAGACTTGTGAAAAGGGCAGTTTTGTAAGGTTGAGGTGTGTGAAATACATGTGACGTGTTGAAGGTGTTAAATAGGTCAAAAATGACAAAAAAGTAAGGAAAAAGGGTATGGTTGCTTAGTTTAACCATATGTTCAAGAGGTATACACATGTTTAAGAGGTAATTTCTTTCCCAAAAAGCTCGAAAAGGGTTTAAATTTGATCAATGGATAACATTTTTTTAGGGTGGATGTGGAAAATAATTTTGCCCCCCCCCCCAGGGCTTAACAATTTGAAGAAATGAAATGCATAAAGATTGTGCTTACCGGTAAGCTACGCTAAGCTATGCCCTATTCTAAATCACTACTTCCAAAGAAAATCACCCACTTAGCCGAGTCTGAGCAGTCGTTAAAATCTAGACGACTCTAATTCAACCTGAACTTTGATCTTTGCGTGGCAGCAGTAAAGAAATAATTAAAAAGTCGTTATGATAAAATGGGACAATGGATTTAGTGTCCGACCTAAATAGATTTGTTGCATAGAATACAAGCGATAAAAAGCTTGGATGGTAGATTGTTCATGTCCATATTAAATAAGGCACAGTCTGCATGCATACATCATAAATCTTGAATTAATATTAAGACTGAAATCAGAATATGAAATTAGCTTCTTAAATTATGGATAGTTTCATGTTTTTCTTTGTGAATTCAGTTGTATTTTAAATGAATGGAATTAACTGTCTCCCCAGTCTCTGTCCAATGTCTCCCATGATTACTATACCATCACTTTGCCTTTCACTCTCTATCCTCTTTTCTCTATTATACCCCTGTCTCTACCCCCTTTCCCCAATCACACATTTCCTATTCTTTTAACCTGTTGACTACTGAATTCTTTCAATCCCATATGTTTAATACAGGGGTCATCTAGTTCCAGGTGTCAGTGCATTAATTCTAAAGTCCCCAGTTTTCGCGATACGGAAAACGGAAAAATTTCATTGAATTCGGGAAGAACACAGAATTCACGGAATTTCATGGAAAACGCGATTTTTGAGGCCAAGAAAATATGAATTACGAAAAATACAATGAAAATCATGAAAAACAAAGCAAAATCCAATAAAACAAAACTGTGCGTCAGCAGAAAATATGGATCAAACCTGTTTGCAGTGTTTAATGTGTGTTCGCCAAGCTTTATCTGCATACTGCAGTGCGTGTACTTTTTCTAAGATTTTTACTATTTACAATTGCTTTATCATATGTTTTGTTCATGTCACCGAAGAACATGGAATTTGTATATTAGAACACCGAAGAACATGGAATTTGCATTTTAGAAAATGGAAAACTGGGGACTTTAGTTAATTCTTTGCCTGCTGAATTAATTAAAAAAAAAATAATGGTAAATTGTTCTTTAGATGTTTTCTCTAACCTGTAGCCTTCTGGAACTGGTTGACATCTGTATTAAGCGTGTGGGAAGGAGAGAATTCAGTAGTCAATGAGTTAAATTCTGATCATCTTTGTGCAGTCATTAGTGCTGATGATTATTCTATAGATGTTGCTCAAGTATCCTAGCTCTGTTTTCAGGTTCCATGGTAAACTTGTGTATACGAAAACTAATTATTACCATGGTTTAATATGATTGTGAGGATTGTCGACAGTGGGTTAAAATCTCTGTCTCTTTTTCTTCCTCTCTCCTTCTCCCATGACTCACCCTATCCATAGTTGTCTTTCATGATCATGCAGTCACATTATTTTATGTTTGTTCACACACACATCCATTTTTTTTGTCTGTTGTTTGCTCAAGAGCTATGATTTGGCTGCTATTTTGTGCCCTATTTACCCCCTTGAATGACATGCTCAGTTAGCTTTCTAGGGCAATGTCTGCTGGGATACAGTTCATGTAGCATTATTAAAGCATGTCATGAGAGAGCTCTGTAAAGCTTGTATCTCACTGCTGTGTGACAGCTTGTGACTAGTTGGAGAGACAGCATAATGAGAAGATAACTGGAATTACAGTGGGTTTGAACCAACAAAATATGAATAAATCAACAAAAATCTGTGAGAAATTATGGTTCCTTAGAAATGGGAACAACTGACATACGAACCTATATGACACGACATGGATTAATACCTTTCACATACTGATCCTTTCTTGCATTATTTCCCAGTTATTATCCCTTTTTAACCAAAATAGTTAGGCAGTTATCCTTAATTATTATCCAGAATATATAGTGTTAGTTCTTATGCAATTTTTTTTTACAAATTTGGTTTTTGCTGTAACTTGAGATTGCTCATTATAAGTTGACATGGAATACTTCTGGAATTTTGTAGTGAACTCAGCTGTCGCAAATTTTCTGACAGGTAAATTTTGTGAGGAAGAGAAAACTCTGTAATTTTAGGTTTCTGAGAGATCAAACATACATCAACATCACTAAATAAAATTAATGAAGTATTATCCTGAAAAGCACTGCATACAGATACAAAAGCGAATTACCCTACGAATATTACCTCCACCTTCAAAGATCACTCAAGGAATATTGTATGTGAAATTACAAACCTTTCAAGAGAAATACTTCTTCGGCCCGTTGCATAAAACTTACTATAATAGTAACTTTGCTATTATAGTAACTCCAGTATAGAATACTGGATTTTGATTGGCTGTTGAGGATGGCATGTTACTCAACAGCCAATCAAAATCCAGTATTCCATGAAGAGTTACTATAATAGCAAAGTTACTATTATAGTAAGTTTTATGCAACAGGCCCCTTGTGTTGACATAATTATGGTTAGCTCTTCCAGATATCATTCAAAGAGATGAGATAGGTGAAAATTTATTTTTTCTTTTTTCTCCATTGTTCCACATTGCTTGCATACTTGCTAGGTGCCTTGCCTGTTCAATCGGACATTGGCAATCAAGGTTGTTCCGCATACCTTTCAAAAAAGTTGATTCTGAGTTTAGGTTAAAATAAATTCTAGTAGAATCTAGCAAAATTGACCTGAATTTTCACATTGGAAGTAAATAATATTTGTTGAATGATCTTACTAGATATGAAATAAACACAACAAAAAAGTAACTCCCCCCTAATTAAAAATAGCATAACTTTTTAACGAAGAAGTTTTGAGGAAAATAATTTGGCAGGAGTGTTCCTACACTTATTGACTAACTTCTGTTTGAAAATGAGATTGATCTGTCAAGTCATGCATGAATGAGCAGACATTAAAGGCAAAAATGTCACTTTTCAAAAGTCACAAGAGTCATTTGGGGGGTCTGTGAAACAAGATTTTTTCTGGTGTTTATTTAAGTTCTGTTGATGTTTTTCGGGGTTGTGCCATGGTTGAGTGAGAAAATTTTTAGCGATGAAGTAAGAAATGCTAAAAATTTACTGTTTAATGCCGGAAAAACGACTACCCTGTATTTTCACATAATGTCCTGACTCGTGTTGGTTGATGCCAATTCTTTCCGTTAACTGAATGGATTTGGTATGTTTAGGAGGGCTGAACATCATTTTCCTCAAAAAAATGTGTTCACCCAACTGTCATAAACATGAAAAGTGTCAGGGATATGCATGACTGGGTCAAACAATGGAAGAAACCAAATTCGCCAAAGTTTTGTTTCACAGACCCCAAAAATGACTCTTGTGACTTTTGAAAAGTGACATTTTTTTCTTTTAATGTCTGCTCACTCATGCATGATTTGAGACATGAATCTCATTTTCACACAGAAGTTAGTCAATAAGTGTAGGAAGACTCCTGCCAAATTATTTTGCTCAAAACTTTTTCGTTAAAAAGTTATGCTACTTTTAATTAGGGGGAGTTACTTTTTTTGTTGTGTTTATAAAAAAAGCTGCATGATGAACAGAGAGAGACATGGAAAATTAAATCTTATCATGCCGATGGCACGTGTATGTGACAAACCATTTTTTAAAAATTTCATCTATATTAATTATTCTAAAACAGAGATTTATTTATTCAGCTTTTTGCATATTGATAACAAATTAAACATTCAATAAATCGTATAAATAATATGCATTTACATTAACATTTTTTTACATTTTTCAGGGCTGGATCCAGCATTTTTCGAAAAATTGTATATATAATATGAGTTTACATTAATATTTCTTTGACATTTTTCAGGGCCGGATCCAGCATTTTTCAAAAGGTGGGGGGGGGGGGGGCTGGTCAGCTTTTTCAGATGTCTGTTTTACCTGAAAAAAGGGTCCTCTGCATTTTCACATATATTTTACCCTAAAATATTGCTTTAAAGGGTGAGGCTGTTGCCGATTCGGCCCCCCTGGATCCACCCCTTTTTTGAAATTTTTATGAAGCTTACACTTCATTTACGAAACCAACAAAACCCTTGGGTATTTGGCCTGGCACCGGAAGAGTTAAGGGAATTGCCTTGTCATGTGCATGTCATGTGATCTGATCTGGGCAAATGTTATTTATGCTTTTTCAGAGAAGGTGATTTCTTGCAAGTTTCTCTTTACTTTTATGTCAGCATTATACTGAGCCAAACAAGAATTAGACTGTTTGTTAAACCCCTTCATATGCCCTTGACCTGTCCAACAATCGTCATAATAGGTTTTGTTCAAGAGTTGGGTTTTTACTTGCAGCGTGTGTTTTGTTGTTAAATAAGGCTACAAATATCCTGCATGTGGGAACAAACTTCAAAATATGAAATAACTTTTCACTTTTGAGCCATTTTTGCCAGTCTGAAGCTATTGCTTAACACTCGAAGCCATTGAAAGGTGAAAATAAATTCAGAATCACTATATAGCCATTTTTATCAAAAACTGCAGCTATTCATAACCTTTTGTAAAGACAGCTTTGAAATGCAACCTCCTGTATTCAGTACAATGTCACATTTTCTTTTCATACTGATTGTTTGCACTCTACTGTTGATTTCCCTTAAAGGCATTGGTTAACATTGTTATGATTTTAAAAAAATCTTGTTTTGTTACTTGAAAATGGGATAAACATAAGGGTTATAATGTAAAAATACCAGTCTGAAAGTTTCAAAGTATAATATCCGCAGGAAGTATTTTTAAATATAAAAAAAGTGAACCAATGTTTGAAAAATATAGGAGGATCGGTTGCACAGAATAGACATAAGGAGTGCGCATGCGCGTATGACTCGCCTGACAGTACTGTGTGTATTGGCGTATCACGTGGCGGGAGGCACATAACGGCATTTTCAAATTCAAGCAAAGTGATTCTCATGGTGATTGTCTCGTGAGACGAAGGATAATACAATCGCCGTTTGTGTCTAACTTACACTTTTTCATTCCAAATTATGGTTGGTTTCAGGGTTTTTGAGTACAAATACAAGTACTCATACACATGTTTCATCTTAGTTTGAGAATTTTTTAAATCAGCTACTCACAAAGTTAGCCAATGCCTTTAAGGCTGGGTACATAAAACTTCAATCTATTAATCAGTTTGTCAAATCATATCATAAACTGAACTTTAATTCAGTGCAATCAGTTGTTGATAGGCTCTGCTAATAGCATTACTGGACTCAGTGATTGATGAGAAGTGTTACGCGAAAAGCCAGGTATTTTTCTTTTTATCTCTCTTGTTTTTTTCTCAATTTTATCTGTCTGTGATATCATACTTCCTCTTTATTTATAGTATTTTCTCTTCTCTTTTAAATCTTTTGTCTGTTCTATTTGTTTTATCTCTTTTTTCCCTTTTCTTTCGGATTCTTTCTCTATTTGTTTTTCTTTCACTTCTTCCCTTCTTTCAATGATACAGGGTAACACAGAATGAGCTGTGTCATTCAGAATAACAGATTATTTGGGCTGTTTCTGTAGTTTTAGTTATCTGCCTATTTTTTCACACAGTCTAATATTCATCAAGTATAAAATCCTTGTTAGCCATTCATACACTTTTCAAATTGCAACTACAATTTTTTTTTTTACATATCATTTTGTAAGCAATTCATTGGAAATCTGTACTCTGGAAGTGAAAGTATGATGTTTGTTCTCTCTACTACACAGGAAATGAAGAAATCAGCAGCCATACCAGTAGATAATCCCTATTATATTTTTGAGGAATAATGATGTCATGTTCAAATGGTTCTGCCATATTACATGCAATTTGCATGAATTTACCTAAATATTCACCTATCAAAACTCGTCTCTATAAATGCAGACAAAGTCATTGTGGTCACTATAAAGAAAAAAAAATGCATTGCACATGGTCTTGAAAATAAAGGCCTACACACATAAGACAAAAAAAAAAATGCTGAGTAATCCTTTAAAATGATTAAAGAATGACAAAGTTTTCAAAATAAACATTGGATTCTGAGTACAGAGAGTGCTATGCAATATATTCTGAAAATGAAATCTTATCTTATTTGCCCTTTTCCTATGGTTATTCAATAAGTTAAATACATTTACTGTATCATAATTTCCCAGTCACCTGAAAAGATAGATTGTCCCATTCACTTGGAAAAATAAATTGTGTATTGTTAGTACTTGTATGTGAAATATCCCTCAAAAACTGTACCCTGCATCATAGGAATGCATGATTGACGAGTTTGAAGAAAAAAAAAAAGGATTACATAAGACTACACAATAATGGAGTCGAATGGCTGCTGGTTTCCGTAAACGCCTCGTACGTGTGTGTACGTTCCATCTTACTAGTTGCTTCAAGTTCAAGTTCAAGTTATTTTCCATATTCTATGAGAAACATTCCATTCAAAACAAAACAATAAGACAAACATATATGTAGAAAACAATGCATGACAGTAAAATGATTTGAGAGTATTGATGTTGTGATCTCTTTATGGCGGTGATATTTAAACCTCATATTTTTAATATAGTATATTGGCATTGAATCCGTAATATACAGAGCAAAATATCTTCTTTTTGGTGATTGGTACACTTTAATGGTCATGAGTCGTTTCACAGAAGTATCATCGGCTTACTTTATTCATTGTGCTTTACATTAGAAATGATTTCTTTCACTTTGTTACATTGTTTTATTGTGACTCTTTAATGAAATTGGTGATTTCAGCTCAGGTTCAATTGATTCTTTGATGTGCAGTATGGCCAATTTCCAGTATACATGCTTACACAGTAATGTAGAAAGTGCAGTATCAGAAAGTTGCAAGTCTTTATAATGGCAGGTATTTCTACATCCAGAAAGTTGCTCAAATCTGGACCAGTCATAAAATCATGCCTGGTTCAACAGTAAGCTTAGAGTAAACTATACCTCTAGTTGACATAAACTTTTTATGTTTTCGTTTCCTTCTTGGATGTTTCGGGGTCTGTTTGTATAGACTATTAGGGGTAGTGTGAGAGAGCTAAGGGCAAAAGACCAGTGAACTTGGCTCCCAATGCCACAAACCCCATGCTGATTGGCTCATTCTATTATTCTTTACACTGTTGAATACATACAAGGTTATATTCATTTATGATTTTTTCTCCCATGGCATGGTCCACAAAGAAGTCTGTGCCTCCATACTCTTTACTGAGAGATTGTTCTAGAAGTTTTATTCAAATGAGTCTTGTACTGGCCCCCAAATCATTGAATTACAAAAGTTTGTCAGTAATAGTATAATTTACATATCTATAAATTATCATCTTACCTACATTAGTAACTAATTTATTGCTTATCAGTGCAGTTAATTTTTGAAAGATCTGAAACCGTAACAGGCTAAGAGTGCAGACTAGCGTAAACTTACAGCAAAGGTCCTATGCAGGGGAGATGTATAATAGAAACCGAAATATGATTTTGGTGTCTGCTATATCAATAGTGGATGGAGTGGCCAGTGGTTTTGTATGTATTGGGTTGGCAGTTTATTTGTAACGTGGTTCCAGTAGGTTTTGTTGGCTAGTGTGAGTTTTCATATCATCGTCATCATGTGTTGGTAAGGCAACGTCTGTAGCTAGCAGGCGGGCGGAAGTCCACATTCATTGACCTTTGACCTGGCACGTCTAGTCGTGTGTCAAGTGTCTTTTTTTGTGCTGAGTTTCGATTCAGCAGCGTCGTCGTCTATGCCTTAGGAGAGAGAGTGTGTGTGAGTTGGTGTGTGTGTGTATTGGCTTGATCATAGATGGACGGTTACTTGGCATGGTGCGCCCTTCGTTTCGTACAGCCGCAGTGAACTTGGCTTGAGAGGCACAGCTGTGCCGTGTGCGGTGTGTGTACACATCTCTCTCCCTCTCTCTCTCTCTCTCTCACGCTCTCACGCTCCTCGCCTGCTCTCGCTGGCTAGCAGTAGCCGCGCTCTTTGCATGCTGACAACAAGACTCGCCACCATTCTTGCTTAGGAGGTGAATAGCAGCGCAAAAGGCTCTTCAAATAAGATAAAGCACAGGTGAATATCGTCTCTGCACGTTGGATTGTGGCGGTTCCACTGTGTAACTTGCATCTTGCCTGTCATACCATCACCTTTATACTGTCATAAAATATTGAGAGAGGGATTTAATAGAGTAACCACTTGTTGCCTTCATCCAGGAATGCATACTGTGTTGTAATTGTGTTCTGTTCTGTATGGTACATGTGTTAGATGACTGTGAGATGTGATTTAAAGATGGTGGGTACAGAACGCTCGTAACTTGATTCTTATCCTCCGTTTTTTTCTTGTTCTCTCGCCCTCTGCAGGTGCAGCAAAAAAATAGCGTAGTGAGCTTCTTTAAAGGAACAAAAAACTGCTACAATCGCAGCCAGCATCTTGCTAAACTGGACAACTCTGCTTTTTATGTTTTCGTGGGTGACTCACAAGTTTTTCTGTATGGACTGGATGCTGTGAATAGTTTCATCTTCTAACTCGATGTCCCAGTGGAAGGATCGTTCTCTTGTCGTTACGGATTCTCCCTCAGAGATCGGATTGGTCCAGACATCAACATCGACATCGACCACCGAATCGCACTCATGTTCCTCCTCATCCGTGAGTCAATCTCCGTCGAGCACTCAACCCCGCCGCCTCTCCGCATCGCTCTTCGCTTCCAAAATCACCGCTTTCTGCAAATAAAATCCTTTTTAAAAAAAAACTTACATGATTTCTAGAAAGTTAAATGCTGAATTTTGAAGAATAATTTTCCCCCTTTTCTCCATTTTTTTTAGCCAGAGAATTTGATTGATTTTAATCTTGGGATTGCAAGCGCTTTCAACCATTTGCCATTCACTGTTTTCAAAGCCTGTTATTTTTTTCTGTCTCTCTTGCTTGCATTCTCTGTTCATCGTTTTTCAAACAACCAATGAAAATTCCTCTAGTGGCTTTGCTGTGCGGTGATAGCGTGGGAGAAAAAAGAAAACTTTAGAGGAGAAAGGTGGTTACCAGCATACAGACTCTGAACGTTCCTAGTGGGCAAATTCATGGTAGCAGATTAGATCCCTTAAACTGCAGATGAATGTGCAATGCAATCATTGTAGCTCCCTGCTTCAGCCACCTCAGTAATTGTAGCTCAATTCAAACCGATCTAAACGAACGTCAACCAGAAATAGTCTTGAAATCATACACCCTACATTACATCTTGGTGTAAAATCTTGCCAATCCTGACTTTTCGACAATCTCGAGATCAGTTGATCTTGAATCTCAAACTAATATTCCATTTTTCTGAGTGGGTTTTGTAAGATAAAAGGGGGACCACATGACAATAATGGCCTATCGAGACACCCAATGGTTAATGATCGAGGCGTGTCGAGAATTCCAGCGCGGGACGTGCAAACGATCGGACACCGAGTGCAAGTACGCCCATCCTGGCTCCTCAGTAACCGTAGAAAACGGCCGTGTAACCGCCTGCTTTGATTCGCTAAAGGTGAGGGCTTCAAACAAAGTGACATGAAAAAATCATTCCTGTCATGCTGCTTATATTGTTTATTCCCACCCCGTACATAGTGTGAATTTATTGTTTTATTCATTTATTTCTTGCTATGCCAATGTTCTGATCCTTCTCTTCGATTGTTTTCAACCAATTTATTCATTATTGATTGTCTTTATTTTCTTTTTAGCCCTTTTTGTCCCAGCTTGAGAAGCGATGGCTGCAAATATTCATTTTTCTAGGAATCATTTAAATGAATCAATTGGTGCCTTAATTTAGGGGGGAGAGAGGAGTAGTTTCATGAAGGAACAGTAAATCAGAAGAAAACAGAAAAGCCCTTTTGAGTTGTATTTGTACTAGAATATAAAGATAGAAAAATGAAAGAGCTAAATATATCATTCTCTCCTGATATAAGCCTCTCTGGCATTTAGTAAGAAATTCAGTTATTAGTAAATTCATTTATTTGGAAAAAAATTATGTTTTTAACATAGGAAGGCATGATGGCTGTGTCATTGTTTTGAAATTCTGTTACCTTTTTGTGTCAGATTTATGATAAATTCAGGGAAAATAATGAACATGAGGTCAGCCAAAATACAGTCACTTTGAATTTTTTTTTCCCAAATATATTTCATTTTTTGAAGAGTTGATATCTAGTGTATTTCATATGTTGTATTTTTACTGTTCTTGTTTATTTGTTTTTTATCCTTATTGTCCCCAATCCACAGACTCTTAGTATTGCCAATTTGCTAGTAACACTAGTAATGATCATCAGTAGAATTCAAAGAGACCCATGCAATCCATTTCATCATAGGCTGGGCAGAATTTCCATCAATTTTCTTTCCTTACAGCAATCTCATGTTCAATAGTGCATTTTGTAAAAGGGTTTGAAAACTGATCTACAATGCCTGGCTGGAAATCGATAACAAATGGACTTCCATGACAGTAATAGAGATTTTTTTTGGCAATTTTTCTCTCTGATAGCTACTAGAGTGATGCTCTCCATTTGCATGAATTATCGGCATTGTCATCGCCCGCTGAAAACAATCGTATACTTTCATACATGTTATTTGGTGAATTTTGATCACTATGCTTTTCCCTCTCTTATTCTCCTTTTTTTTGAACATGAAACTTGAGCTTCTTGGCTGATTTTGCAATGCATGGAGGTTGTATGTGCTAAACCATTGTTTTATTTGTTATGTGTTATACTTATGTAAAAGGGGGTTTTGCGCAAAATAGGAAAAAATCTTCTAAACCAGGGACCGAAGTAAGCTGCTTTTTTCTTCCTAGGTTATGATGGATCGCGACGATCAACGAAACGGATGTATATGCAAATTGCAATCCTTGCTTGCATATAAAATCCTGCAATGTAGAGCTATATGTTGATCCAAGAATGCACAGTGGGCATACTATTTCAGTTTTGCTACTTCGCTTTCCCATATATATATTAGATATTGATGAAACAGTTTTCCGTTGGATGTGTGCTTTATGTCAAATTATGAAGATTTAAATGTTTTATATCTGATTGTATATTGTGATGTGTCGTCATGTCACTTGCCCTGGAATTTGTTCTGATTTCTGGATAGCTCCCAGTATTAATTCTCTCCCCTTTTCTCTCCATTTTAACATTATTTTCTATTTATCTGTCAACAAGAAGAATGGTATGCTCTCATTATCAATTTATAACCATTTCTTATATTTCCTAGTGATGTTGTATGAGGAGAAACATAACAATTCATTATCTATCTGTATGTTTTGTATTGTGTTAGCACTATCTTGAAGTATGAATTTGCTTTTAATGTATGTTTATTACATGTACTTTATGTCATCTTATGTTCCAGTGACCAGCTACACATGTGTTACCATGTCTAGTGTAACTGTTTCCTTCCACTTTTTCATATTTTATTATGAGGGGGAATTTAAAAATCCATTTGTTCTAGTCATATATGTCTCAATACCGCATTATAAAAAGCACTGCCCTAAACCTAAATTATCTCCTTCGTTTTTAATAGGCCAGGGCAACAGTTTTTTTAAATAAAAAAAGTACAACTACGTGTATTTATTCTTCAGCAGTTTTCAAAAATGTACCGGAATGATTCCACAGGAGACATGACAAATCTGGTAAAAGCGTGTTTAGTAATATTTATATTTATTTTATGAATTTATGATGTTTAATGGATTTGGAAATGGTGCTTCCAAAGCATATGTCTATCTTAAATAGATAGAGCTGAAAAGATCAGGTACCCTACAGGAGTAATCAGAAAGTTCCATGAATATTCCAGGCATCCATATTCTTATTCTGATATACCAGGGAGCTGTTTGGAAATAATTTCCCATTCTCTGTACAAGAAATAATCTATCAAAATTATGTTGAGAATACCTTGCTTTTTACAAGTCAGAACAGAGAAATCAGCATTTTGAATGTATTGCATTGTATATCACCCCCTGAGGGACTCCTATACCCTTTTGTTACCCCTCTCTTTTAAAGCTATTCAACTCTTTTTTTACCGTCTTTTCCTTTCTGTGTCTGCGGGAAAACATTTTCCTTGCTCGCGCCTTTTTTTTTCCTCGCTTGTTTGTTACAAAACCTGGTACTAATGGCTATATGACAGCTCACAGCCTTTGGTGATTTTGGGACGAAATGTGTTCTCCCCGTGAAGGAGCGAAAAGAAAACGAAAGGGGATAGGAAAATGGGGTCCATCGCTCATTTTCAGTAATGTCTTGAATTGCCAACGGCATCTGCTCAGTCGCAAACCTCCTTCTTCCATATGCCGTTCCTTTCCTCTTTCTCGTCGCTGCTTTCTCGGCTCTAAGAATTGGCCATCTTGCCAAGTTTCAAAATGCCATTATCTTTGTAAAAAATCTGGCGGGTGCGGAGGTGCTCAGCCTGATAGTATTCTTGTACTAGGGTCTTAAGCTTCGTAAAAGAGTCTGTGCTGATCAAAATGACATTTCGGTAGTAAATTCGTTTTCGTGATCTACATCTCTACATAGTTCAATTTCATTGTAAAAGTTGTTTTCTCTTTCCACCCACCTGTAGAGCTCCCATATAGTATAAGTTTCTCAAAATCACGAACCCGCCTATTCTAGTAACCTCTGTTATTTTTCATAATGTTGTGATGTTAATGTATTCAGATTAAAGAAAAATTGAGTAAATATTAACCTGTGGAGTACATTTTTTATTCAAGTGCAACATACAATTTGCATAGAGCCTAGCTCGAGTTATCTCAGACTTAGTGCTCAACGGGTTAAAGATGGAGTTTGCTTTAATTGTTTGCCCCAGAAATCGTCCTTGTAGTTGTGAAACAGAGGTAGGAAACAGTCAAACATGTAAAGAATTTGTAATGTTAAGTATTGACAGATCGTAGCTTGTGACATTCTTGTCACAATTTAATGTATATTGTTTAGGTCAGCTTGCTTGATACGCGATCATTGATTTAGCATCATTTCAGTTATAAATCATTAATAAATTTTCAATCATTTGCAACCTTAAGCTTGTTGCTGTCACCATTCGAAACAACACAAGTCATGATTTACACTTTTTGTATACACCTTTGATCAGTCTGATGTGAGACTGAAATATTAAAATTGGAGTAGAAGTACTCTCCAGGTGAAAGTAGGTTAGTTATTGCATTAAGACTGTGAATCGACAAGAACTGTCCAAAACTGTTAGAAATCTTGGCTTTGTGCTCTGTGCAAATCATTCAAACATGGATCATAGCTTGCTCTCTGTCCTGAAGATGCGTTCTTTGAGATATGTTCAATTTAGCAAAACAAATATTTCTTTCCAGATTAAGATCATAGTAAAACATTTCATGTAGGGTTTAATCTTTTGATGTTCCTGTTACCTTAAAGTGATTACACAGTGGTTGAAAATTTTTTGATATATGATCAAGAATAGAATTCTAGGAACAATAACATTAAAATTTTGATGATTTTCAATCGAAATCAATGCATTTTGGCAAATTATTTATGGCTTGGTCATGGTTGACCTCAGAATTTGAGTAAATACGATAAACCAGCAGTGATGTAAATGTGTGTACCAGATAGTGCCACTGTAGTTGATTTGCCCGCTAGACTATACAATATGTAATATACCTAGCGCGCATTTTTGCTAGAATTGCGCGACAAGGTACACACAATGACGTCATTGGGTCAACAGCAGTTAAAACTGGAACACCGCGGAGTTGCCAAAAATAGGCTGAAAATCTTACCATATTTTTGGTTATTGCTTGGCAACTAAATACTATTTTGGAACTTCAGGCAGATGATTTTCTGCTAATAAAAATATGCTCTTTTAAATGAAGAACATTGTTTCAGCATCGGGTACACCCTTTAAGGTTTTATTTCAGTCTCATTTCGATCCATTACCCTCTCCAGAGTCCCCCACTTTATACTATGCATGCTTCTTGGAACATCTCAAGTAAAACTCCCATCTCCCTCATCAACCTCTGTGAGAATGCTTTGCTCGTCTGCAGCCATTCTTTCCTATCCGATTCAGCGGCCAATTAACATTTGGTTATTTTCCAATCAACGTTCTCACCTGTGAGATCGGCAAGGTGTTGATCATCTTGGAGCGCTGTGCTGCTGGGTTTCTTGGTGTGATCCATTTACCTAGAGCTCTGTTCTGGGGATTTTCGTCAGTAACACTAGCTGTTTTGCGCTGTGCCAATCTAATTACCGCCTCGCTTGCTTCCCGAAAACTTGGTCAAATAGTCATTGTTAACTCGCAAGGTGTGGTTTTTTAGTGGGTCATGTTCTCGCTTTTTTAAGTTTTACAGGTTATGGATAGGTGAGCAACACTGAATAACCTTAATGTTTATGTGGTACCTTTGAGAATTCTCTAAACTTTTCTTTCTTCCTGATTTCAAACTGAATGTTGTAAGGTAGTTGAAAGAAAGTATGAAATCAACACCTTAGGGGAGTAGAGTCTTGGTCAAATAACATGCTGGTTTGGCTGATAAGTATTGGTGGTTCACGGATATTGGCTACCTTGTTACTCCAAATATGATGCATCCCCTTTATTTTGCAAACACACTTGTTGACATTACTATAATGTTAACTGAATGGTTTTGGATAACCTTAAAAGTAGTTCTAGAGAACCATAAACCTTTTCATTACATTACATTATCAATTATTATTATTATTATTATTACTTTATTATGACTATTAATCATCATTATTTTTAATGTTATTGTTATCATTATTGCTTATTTGGCATTTTCAGAAAACAAAACTGGAAAAAGTTGAATGTCATTAAAAGCATAAGCTGCTCTTGGAGTTGTGCAAAACACCATTTTTGAAAAAAAAAGTTAGTAGGAGATATGTCAGTCATCTTCTTTGACATGGGAACTTCTCAGAGTTGAAAGTAGCACCGAGGAGTCCCGTATGGACTTTGGTTGCCTGTTCCATCCTCTTCCGACATCTCTCTCTCTTTCATGGTCAAAGTCATCGGAGGGATAATTCAATCCTGTAACATGAGCAAGACCCCCTGATGATGCACAAAACAGATGAATATTATCGCTTCTTCCCATCGGAACTAGGCCTGGGAAAAAAAAACGGGGGAGTTGAAGGAAAGTGGTGATAGGAAAAAAAGTTTTGGTTTTGTTCACTACATCCTACATGGAATATGACTGTGGGAGACAGGAGGTCTGCTGGAGGAGGCATAGAGAAAGAAAGAAGGAATATAGATACACGGTTACACATCATATTGTATTTCTTTTCAAGAGTTATGTGTTTGGTTTGGCACATAAACCGCAGGCTGGAATGCCAATGATAACTCGGGAATCGTTGCCAGCTCAGGTTTTGTTTTCTTATGGCAAGTGGGTGTCGGTGTCCAGTGTTAAGTTTTTATTTTTGCAACTTCTGTTATTACTGCTATGTTCTACTTCTGTTATTTTTACTTCTGCTACTGCTTCTGGTTCTATTACATTGACTTCATGATGCTGAATAATATTGAATTTGGAGCTGCTATAGGAACACTCCATGTTTTTAGTCCTCTTCCTCCTCCTCCTCCTCCTCCTCCTTCTCTTCCTCTTCCTCCTCCTGCTCCTACTCCTGCTGCTCCTGTTCCTCCTGCACCTGCTCCTCCTTCTCCCCCTTCTCCTCCTGCTCCTCCTGCACCTGCTGCTGTGCTGCTACTACTACTACTACTACTACAACTACTACTGCTGCTGTGCTGCTACTACTACTACTACTACTACTACAACTACTACTGCTGCTGCTGCTGCTACTACTGCTGCTGCTGCTACTACTCTACTACAACGACTACTATTACGACTATTACTATAGGCCTACTATTTCCACTTCTCCAGCACCTGCTATGCTGTGCCCATCACATCTTATTCAATTGAATTTCTGTCTGACTCTCTTTCCTGGGTACAAATTTTCTGGGTCAAATCTCTGTCTGCATTTATATTCATGTTGACTCTTTGACATTGATCTTTAACCCTGTCCTGACCTTATCTGTACAACACCACAGGATTCCGGCTCTAGCTTTCTTATTGAATTTTCAAGTTAAATTAGGATGCAACAACAAATTATCATCTTTATGTCACTGCAACTTCTTCTGATTTTATTGCCTCTGTGGGCTTCCAGTTTTACTTGATATCGCCAATTTGATTGTTTTACCCATTGCAAATACTTATGCTTGACTTTTGGAAGTATAATAACCAAATTTAAAATGTATTTCTATTATTTACTTGGAAAACTAAATAAGCAAAAAACAAAACACAAAACATGCATGCATTGTCAGACAAAGTTTCTTCAATTTACTAAATGGCGATCTTTTTGCCTTTAAGTTTTTGTGTGCTTCTTCAAGCAGTTTTAGATGCTTTTATACATGCTTTCATATTTTAGACCTCATTCATATTCATATTTCATAACAGTTGAAAATTTTAAGAGAACTGTGAGAAGCACCCGTCTCCATTTTGAGACTACCTGGTGAGACTAGTTCAATAGGAAATGATTGGGAGGGGGGAAGGAATGTATGTATGATGGTGTAGTAATGACAAAATCAATCTAATAAACATATGGTACATCGGTATTCATATGCAGCGTTGATTAAGACGTATCCATCATGGCATGATGATCAGTCTTGTCCGTGACACGCCGAGGTGTCCGTTCGGTTTCTTTGCTGGAAGTGAAAAGCTCTTGAAAAGCTCTTGAAAAGCTCTTGAAAAGCTCTGTATTTTCCGGGATGGGCAACTTACTGCGACATATTCTGTGGCAACAATCGCTTTATTGCTGATATTATTTGTGTTTGGTTGTGTGGAGCAAATTTTGGCATACATAGAATTTGAATACATACATGTAAGAAAACTGGCCTGCAATATGTGGAACTGTTGGAATGTTATACAGTTGCAAATTATTGTCATTGTTATTTGCCATATGGAACTGGTCCTGAAGTTTCAGGTAAATCCAGTATTTTGATATGATTATATATCATTCATTTGGGATTTGCTTATTAGAGTGATGCCAAATACCTAACAATTATAATGATAATTTGAAAGCATGTGATCAAAGTTAAAGCCCCATATTTTCCACCAGAAGTCAACTGCTGAGCTTAAGAATTATCATTCATCCTATGAAGAGTGGTAACGATTTTTAAAATGTTATTTTATTAAAATGCATTTTTTTTTAATCTAAAAAAATCAGAGTACCCTTAAAAGGATTTTGTAAACAGGTGTCAAGTCATCTACCCGTGCAACAATCTGGATACTCTGACAGTGATTATCACTTAATGGGTTTCAGGTTACGGTTAATGGACCAGAACGATTGGAAATACTGGTATCATCTTGCATGGGTCTAGTGGAATCTTCAGTACTCTTAAATGGGCTATATGTCAATCAGAAATAGGGCATTTGATCAGTTACACTGGAATGAAAAATTGATGGTGAGGTTTTGTTTCCTCAGAAGGATGCTAGTTTATGATAATGATATGTTGAATATACAGCTGTTTAATTGTAAAGTTAGTCCAAATAAAGATTTAAGCACGTAGACTGTAGTGTATGAGCTTTGTGTTATGTTCAGAATGGACTAAATAGAGGCCCGGAGAGAAGATATTGAACCGTAAGTTATCTGGCTGGTAAGATGGAAAAAGAAAGAAGATGAATTAAATGTTTCTCTCCTGAAATGTGTATACATGTAGTTCATGCAAGATGGTCTTTAGAAATAGTAATGTCAAATTTGTCCATAAAAGCCATCCAAAGGGAAGCAGAAAAAGTGACCCCCTGCACCCCGACTACTCACGGCAATAATCACAGCTCGTCGTACGCTTGTCATGTAACAGAACTCTCTTTCATTTTACATGTGTGCAGGCCTGTGTGAATTTATGTTGCTAAGCCAAGATCAGAAGTATTTTTCACCTTTCATTTGTTTAATATTCAATTTAAGAAGGGGAAAAAATACAGCATCTTAGTTTTGCTTCTGTCTTGCTATACTGAGCAGCTGAAAACAAAGAGGTCTAACAAAAAGTTTTTAAAGGCCTACCAAAACTATACATAACCTTTAAGCTTATAGGAACTTGCAATAAAAACCCTTGTAGAGTAGTTGTATCTGAGTATTTTTATGCAGGGTCTGAAGAGATAGATGATACCTCATAATTTGAGGATTAAAATCGTCTCTTACGCTAATCTGTGTCTGTCAGCCATCTAGTGGATACGCTACGGATGTGATCGGTTTTAGGAGCAGGAACACGAGAACGTCAAAAATGTCTTCCGGAGAGTAGAGCCGCAAAGAACTTAATCCAAGTGAAATTGAGTTTGGCACCCGCTGATGTTTAATTCTTTGTGTGAGAAAAAAATTGAGGCAAGTTGGCAAGTTTGATTGATGTAACATTCAAATTTTTTATCCTGTTTGTTAGAAAAGCCATTCATGTTCCCTCTGCAAGTTTCTAATAGCATGAATTCTTGTTTTATAGTTATGACTGTGCAGTAGTATTGGTTGAGTTAGTTTTCAAACCTTATCTTTTTAATGATCCATAACTGTATTGTTCATTTGTTATTTCTCAGTCCTTTCTTTGTTAGGGCAAATTTTTAGTACCGGGGAATAACAAATGTCTACTGCATAAGCCTTTTGTTATGAAGTGATGCCTTATTTACAACATGCAATAAAAAATCAACCTCTCTCCTGCTTGAAATATTAAATCAAGTGATCATTCATTTGATTGCTTTTAATGATCTCATAATGACACATAACTATATTTGTATTTAAATACAAAGTACAAAATGACATCCCTGTTTAAAGGTGCATGTGTACTCTTGCTTCCATTGATACAGAGATTTCTAATTTCAATTCTATAAAGATGGGTTGGAAAATATAGCCTTATTTTGCCTTTTGCCCTCCATTTCATAATAACAACCAAAATCAGAAATTTTTCAGTGAATTGTTCAAATTCAGGGTTTGTGATTTATCTTCAAAGATAGCAACAACAACAACAACAACAAAAAAGGGATATCATTGATTTATCAAAAGTAGCATATCAGAAGTATGAGCTGCAAGATCCCTTTTTGGACAAAGTGTGCATTTATGAAAATTTTGAGAGCATATATCAATTCACAATTAGATTATAATATTTTGGTGGCATACATGTATGTATAGAGGCATGTGTATGGGTCTTTCATAAAATAAAAAACCCCGAAAAGTTCCAAACCCTTGAATATCAAACCATGAGAAGCCATACTCTTGGTTTGATTTCAGAATGTTACCTTTTATTTTGATCTTGATCTTAATATAGATATAGTTGCTGTACAAACGCCTTGTGTCGCTATCCTGTACAATTAAGGCATCAATGCATCATGTTAGATGCATATTTTGTTAGTCTAAGTTAAGTTTTCTATGAGTTCTTTAAATTTTGGGATTGATGGAGCCTCTCCTATGTTATCTGGGAGTTAGTCCTGAGGGAGATTGTGGTAGCACCTCGTGTTATATGGCTGTAGACCCATTTTTTTTGATGAATGCCCTGTAGTTGGTTTCCTCTGTACTCAGCTATCACTTTGGCGGTGTAGAATGTCAATTTTATTGTGATATAGAGAATATTTTTGTGTTTGAAGCTAGTGTCACAAGGTCATGTCTTCTGTTAAGAGTGCATGAAGGTTACAAGGGACTTATTTAAAGCCCTTTAGGCTCCCAGCAGCTGATATCCTGGTATAGAAACCACCTCCAGACCTCTGTCCAACATCGTTGTCATTTGTATTCTTCCATCTTCATCTCAGGTAAGAATATTTATGACACAGTCCTGATATTTGATATGAATTATTGTGAGACCAGGAAGCACTTTCAAATCTAGGCTGGTTTCCTGCCGAAATGATATTGAATAAACCCGTCTAAACTTCCTGCAAAGAGGGTATGCCTTGGGATCGAGTGACCATGTAATGGTGAGAGTGAGACTTCAAAACGGATGTTTGTGTGCAATGAAGTAGAGAGGTGTTTGGCTCGGTTTTAGAGCTATGCTATGGTATCTGCTAGGTGAAAATATTCTTTAGTAGCATCCTATTTCATCAGGACAAAGTCAGTAGAGCACTACCTCATATTAACACAAAGTTAAAGGTTTCTGGCTGTCCACATATACATTTACTTTCATCAGAAAGTATTTGATTTGATGCATGGATCATCAACCCATGTTGATTGTCAAAGAAAGTAAAAATTTTCATGATTTTTATACCAGAATTGGAAAATAAATGACATGATTTGATCACTTTCAAAGAAAGGAAAATATGATTTGTGAAACTTCAAAAATATGAAATGAATGTTGGTCTTGAAACTGAAATTTGAGAGTGCTGACTCAATGCACATGAGATGAATGTGTATAAGTTATTTCTCCACGGCAATGATATATATTTTTTTTGTATATGATGTGAAAGTGAACAATAGTCTCACCAGACATTTGTGGAATCATAAAATGTACTGAGCAGCAGACTCTCACTGAGAACTTAGTTGAGTCAATCAAATGATTCACTGCTTCCCTATATGAATTTTGATTTACTATATCTAATATGAAACAAAATTAATAAACTAATACAAGATCAAGGAGGTATGCACATACTCTGCATTTAAACATATGAAGTCCATTATCTGAAATGTTTGCTACAACATGGCCAGGGAAGGAATTCCATAAGCAGACTGCAGTTGGAATGAAAGGCAGGCTGTGAGAAGGCATGAGAGGCATGGATAAACTAGGGCGAGTGACTCTGCACCTTTCATCAGGGGAGGCAGTAAAGATTGTAAATCTACTGGACAGTTATCTGTTTACATTTTACACAACTGAAAAGAAAGAATGGATGAATCGAGAATATTTGACAGGAACAAACGTAATGAAAATGATAATTCAGACATATTTTGGGTAATAGCCAGATTCAAGAGAAAAAATAAAAATTCATCACAAATCATGCAAACTATATTCCCCAGCCCGATATTCACCTGTTTGTTATCCTAAAGATGTGATTGGCATACAAACAAATAAGATGAAAGCGATGATGATATGATATTGATATCTTGCATAGCACATTTATAGGTTGCTTTGTTATTATTCTGGATTCCAAGAAAACTGAATTGAATTCGATGACATTAATATAAACAAACAAAGCTAATCAATAGATAAGAACGGGTAGAACGCAGTGGAGAGAGAAAGAGAGTGAGAGAGAGAGAAAGAGACCTTTAAAATAATTTATTGCATATATCAATATTAAAACGCAATTGCATTTCATAAATATATTCATGTGAATAAGCTACTGTCACTGAGTATCCAGTAGGCGAAAGCTAACAAGGTAACAACAAATTGATTGTGAAAAGATGAAAATCCCTTTTTGTTATCACTGGATATATTTAGCAAAATACAAAAGACGTAGTTTTCAGATGTAAATATACCTTGAATTGAAAAACACAACAACAAACATCAGCTGATATGTCTGACTTCCTGAAGAAAGCACTTATATGTATCATGTGCCAATTTTTCTTTTAAGGATGACAAACAAAAAATTTGGAGGATATAGGAAACTAGGAAAGAGAAAGAAGTTAGATGCAGGATGTTATGTTATGAAAGAAGGAAGTTTACAGGGATTAATGTTGTATTATCTCTCTCTACTCGTAAATCAAACCATGATTTTTAAGATAAGATATCTAATCTTTACTGAGGAAGCTCTTCCCATCCTAAGATTTTGAGGTAAAAATTGAGTTCCATACCAGTAGAATGTTGGAGGTCCAAGGAACTATCACATAGACCAGTTTAGGGTGTGACTCTCAGCATGATATTGGAATCATTTGTGTCTTGATCGGTCTGTCCGTCTCTGTGGGTTCAAAACTCTTTAAAGGGTTTTGGTCATGGAGTAGATCTTTGAAGTCATCTTATAGTAAATTCATCCTAGGTTTTATATTGTTGTTTTATGGCTACGTTATGAGGAATGGTTAATCAAGATTGTGATTTGATCTGTTGGAATTGTGGAGGATACACCAAAACACCAAGTAGGAACTGACAGAGTGTCAGTAGAGTAAGAATAGATGATATCAAATAATTTACACTCTCATTCATGTTTTTCATTTTTGTTGTATGATATTTACACCTTTTCTTCTTTTTAAATTCTTATTTTTGAATTCATTTATATATTCTAGTCAGTTATATTTCTGTTGATTCATTTGTAAAAGATATTTCTTTCTTTTGTATATGATGAAGTACATTTTTCTTACAATGAGCAAAATTTTGCAGGCCACTGGTATTGATTAATTATTATAATTATTAATGATAAAAGGATTACAATGTCAGCTATATTCTACTTTTAGTTGTTTTTTAACTAATAAGTTATTTCTTATATATTCAATATGATTCATAAATGAAATTGTAAATTTGCTTAAGGTAATAATATTATACAATGAAATAATATTGTGCTTTGAGAATCAAATTCGATTATTCCCTCTGTCTCTCGCTTTTACTGTGGGCAAAACTCTTACAGTAGTCATAATGAACTGACACAATTGTAATTTTGCAAAAGTATATCTTTTTTCGTTATGAAAGGGAAGTGAAACGAAGAGTAGATGGTGTCACATATCCTTTCTGAAAGGGCCATTGGGAGAGATTTGGTTTCTATTCTTGAGGAAATGGACGATTACGCCGTAAACATTTATGATTCCGTGCATTGGCAGTAGATCTTTGTGCTTCATGCAAGTTTCAACAGTTTTTTTTTTCTTTTTTTTTCCCGGCTTCACATGCTAATTTGGGATAAAGAACAAAGAAATATTGAAGCTTAAAGAAAAATCATGAAGTTTGAAAACTATTTAATGTATTTCTTATTTTAAAAGATTTCAAATGACTTTGAATGATTCTTAGATATATTCTTTAGAGTGGATTTAATTTGTTTTCTACATTGAAATTCTTTATAGATAATAAGCAGATGATAAGTGAGGTAAAAAAAGATGTATCAAACAGTAATGGCTTTTTTATAAGGACAGTGACATTGAACTTGTAAAGGAAGTTGAATTTGGATTTCAGAAACATCGTGTTATTCAGAAATAAGAATTATGATCAGGTCAATAGGTCAGTTAATGAATTCTCTGTTACATCCCTTGTTAAGATGTTGAATAATGAAGTGCAAGACATTCTGACATGACAGTTGCTGAATAATGATTTTTTGCCTTTTGGAAAAGGCAAGCAGTGTAGGAGGGTTTAATTCTAATTACCATATTCATCTCCTGTCATTTTCTGACAGACCACTGCAGCAAACTTTACGTCTTGTCAGTTTCTTACATCTGTGGCTGAACTTTTTGAAGGAAAAGTGTTTTTCTCATCAAATTTGTTTCTGCTGACTAATTTCCAGTTTAGGAAATAGGCATAAATTTATCGCGACTTCAGGTTCAAAATCAAGCTAGACTTTCAGCAATTTCACTAGACCTCATAAAAGTTGGAATATAGGAAGGAAAAGAAGTCTTCCTGAGGAGCACGCCTTAAACTGATATAACATGAAGGTTCCTCGTACCCGCAAGCGTTGCCAACATTCGGTGAGTCAAATGTTTGCTCTCTTGTTGGTGAAATTTTTTTTTTACTGTAACAATATCATTCAAAAATCATTTAAAGGTCATTTCCCTGCTTTTGATGTGCATACATTTATGTTGAAAAGAAAATGTTTAAATAGATTATTTTTTAGTAACTTTTTTGTTACTTTCGATGTATTTTGTTTCTTAGTACTCTTTATGCATTTGCTTTCGTAGAAATGAAATTTTGCATCATTTCCTCATTTATCTTGCCAGAGTTCCTTTTCAGCTTTCTGCACTTAATTCATCAGTAAAATGTTGATATGTCCATGCAACTTGAATGATTTTATAGTGCAAATTCATTTTCTAACCTTTTGACTTTTGCCATATTAGAAAGTAATATATTGTACACTTTCAGTTATAACCTGTTTAAAATGATTTCATTTTCATTGAAAACACACATTTCCAAGGTTTAAACCAGGCTTTGCTTGAATACAGTGATTAACTGGTTACTTGCTGCATGTATTTTGTCATCTATAGCTTTCTCCTCTACTGCACCCAGGCTGTGGAATAAGCTCCCTCCTCTTCTAAAATCGTCACCAACATTGGATCAATTAAAACGAAACTTGAAGGTTTATCTATTTTAATATCCTCATGATTGCACTGGACTTTAGACTGACACTGTCACTGCCTGGTAATTTGTATATATATATTATCTCCTATGCTGACCAGGGATGACATCTCAAAGCGCTTTGTATCTTGTGGAAAAGGCGCTATAGAAATATCTACTATTATTATTATAAGTTTCAATTCTGCTGCGTGATATGGGACAAACATACAGTAGGTTTGTTAGTATTGACAGTGATTCATTTCATTGTTTTGTTTGCTACAAAAGAAACCAGCATACCATTCCAGAATAGGCTATAGATGAATTTCCCCATGTAGGATGTGAATCAGGACTAAAAAAGTTGGGTAAATACAAATCGTCAGTGGTCTAAGGGACACCTTTGGTCAACTATTTCCGTCTGCTATTCATAGGAGAAACATTTGACCCTGACACTGGTAGAACAACGAGGGAGACATTCGTACCTCGTTTCTATCACAATACACTGTCTTTACGTTGTTCTATTGTTGCAATGACCTTCATGCAATTGCGCCTGGGAAAGGACCACGTTGTCTTGGTCGTGAACCGCGGGGGTGGGGTGGCTCCAGTGTCGACCATTTTCCACCATATCACAGCATTTTCCATTGTGCTGCCTTTTGTGTTTTGCCAAGGTTTGTAAGGGCTATTGTCGCTGACGTGTATTCATAGTGATGAACGTGAAAGCCTATGCATTTATAATGGAAGGAAGGGAATTATTTATAGCACTGTGTGTAACAGGCATGTTAAGGAAAACAGGTGAATTAGACCTGATTGGTATTAATAAGTCTAATGTGGGTAAATTTGATATCGTATATAAAGTGTATTATACTTGTAAAAGCTGGATGTTTTTAGGGAAAATGAAGGAAAATTGCATTGTGAGAACAAGGAAGAGAGAGAGATAGAGACAGACAGAGATATTGTATATATCCAATGAGAATATAATATTGCATCAATGTAATAGGAAGTGAAAGGGTTGGCAAAGCATTTAAACTATGCATCCATGTGTTATGTGGATGTATTGTTTGTTTGTTTTTATTTTCCGTCATAAAAAAACCAGTATACAATCACATGAATATACAAAGAAAATAACAAAAGTAATATGAACAAAATATACATATGCAAAAGAAATACTGTACAGAAATATGGAAACTTAGGAATTAACAAAACTTTAAGGAAAGAAAAGAGACGGCTGGATAACCCATGCATAACTGGATGAAACTAAAACATTGACCATTTTCACGCAGATTGTGTATATCCTGGTTTATTCTTCAATTACTAGTATATGTTTGCGATTGCTGCCTTCTACAGAGATGAACATAAAATACAACCAAAAATATGAATTAATCTGATTATCCTTTCCAATTTTTTTCTTGCAATGTGACGGCATTCATTTTTAGGCACAATTCACATTCAGTATAAGACTCAAAAGCTTTGAATATCACCTTTGAAGTTATGTTTAAAATATGCCTTCCTTGCAAATTAATACTCATTTAAACTGTTGTCACAGTTGGCCTGGGCACCTCTTTGCATGTGGTATACGACAGATTTCACAGAAAATGCTTGCGTCAGATGCACAGGCATGCAAGGTTTTTCCTAGAACATAGGAACATACAAGGCACCAGGGAGGCTGTTGGACATGTCTAACAATCTCTATGTCTGGCTTTGTGTTTTGATGAACATAAGTGACATGTGTAGCCATTGTACTTTTTTTTTATTCTTTTAAATTTTTGTTTTAGTTGCACCGACTTCTTGTGAACATTGCACAGGCATATTGGGGAGGTCTCAAAAAACTGTGGAGCCGTGCAATGCCATACGGAGCAATGGCATATCTCGGGACATTTGCACAGTACCTGTATGGGGACTGTACATTTGCTGCAAGAGTTCTTGCAGGTAAGAGGGGGGGGGGGGGGGGGGCGTGGGAATTTAGAGAAGAGAAAGACGTCCAAGAGAAGTTGCAGACAGGCAAAAGGCTGCTTTTGATGCGAATTGCAGGAGCCGGCCCATAGCCGATGCAGCTGCGTACACGCACATGCGAAAAGTTGTATGCCTTGGTTGAATGTGACCATAGTATAATACTTGATTGGGATTTGGTAACCAGGTAGGGTGAATAGTATAAAACAATAGCCTAACTTGCTTTAGTGACCACCTGTAGAGAAAGACCACGTGTCTATAAAGACCACATTTTGCATTACCCCTTCAACGGTGTTTCTTATAGAAACATGTATTAAAAGGAATATGTAAATGAAGGCCACCTGCTCATAAAGACCGCTTTTCTTACCTCCTTTATATTATCATCAGGTTTCACTGTACATGTGTGTATTGTTTGCTGATAGTCCAAGGGATATGAATAAACCTAGTATGAACTCAACATGATTATGCATACAGGTAACACCCCAGAGGTGATTAAGATGATTATTGGTCCACCCTTGTTAATATCCCCTTAATGGGAAAAGCGAGAACAAAATTGGGCGAGAGAGAGAAAACGTAGGAGGAGGGGTGATTTGATTAGTAATTATGTTGATAAAAACATCACCATTTTAGAATAATGAATGGACAAGGTTTTTCCCTAATGACATCTATCTTTCACCCAATTAAACTGAAGTAACAAAGATATTTTACAAGTTAGAGGGCACTTCAACTTGAATTTTCCGAGTATAAGAAGAAAGAGAATGTTGGGTAGATACTTATTTTTGTCTGTTGTGTTTGATGAAATTACAAAGAGATATCACCTAACTCATTTAGGAACATGCATGTGACTTAATTAATAGATTAATTGTACAATAAGTGTAAATTTCGTTTGTGATTTCATACTGCAAAGTAATCATTTGAACTACTTCAGGTATAAGTTTAATTCTAAAGACATCTGCATAAGCAAATATTCTTGATGGGTTATGAATGAATTGTGGGTTTGCCGCGGGATCATAATGTCAGTTCGGGGCCAGAAGGGCATTAACGCATATCATTTTATACAGACTTAAAGACCCTCTGGCTCCATACAGATGATATCTGAACAAGCCTTAAGAACACAACCATTAACTTGGAAATTTTGTATTAATGTCATGATTAATACAGAAGGGGAATCACTATGTCCTTGCAAGCCTTTGGCTTTATAAAGAGATTCCCCTGTCACAATTTTATTGTACTTATATGCCTCTGTATTTTATGAAATTGATAAAGTGAATTGAATTGAAGGCTATAGAATTGTCACTTGAGTCAAATATAGATATGTAGCTTGTTGTCAGTAAGACATAATCATATATCTGAAGTTGCCACTCTTCACCCAGGTGTGAGAAATATTCCCTTATCAGCACCGTAAGCTGTGGGGCAGTCTAGCTAAGGCAAGGGAAATGGGTATATTATAGGTGCTTTGAGCGTCCTCTGTAACAGATGCATGCAATGTTGCTGTGATGTTTCATGTTCTGGCAATTGCACACTTAATTCTTCTTCTTGTATTGAGACAGAGAGAGGGAAACAGAGAGACAGGGGGAGGGGGTTGGAAGTCATGTCTAATTGCAGATTAGAGACCTTTTTTCCTCGGGTTTAGTTTGCTTTCAAACCACTTCATATCTCATGGATTCCCAGGTTAGATTGGACGTTGAACAGCAATCAAATATTCAGCCGGTCCAACCACCACTACTCCATAATGTCAGTAAACACTCCAAGTTTTCGAGCCGTTTGCTTGCAAATACAGACCCATCTGCCTGAGCATATTAGCATAACAAGTTTTCCTCTCTTTCTACTCATCCCTCCTTCATTCTGTCTTTCTGTCCATCCTTTCTGTCCATCCTTTCTCTTTCACCTTCTCCTATTTTTCATTTACCACTTCCTACTACCTACTCTGATGAATATTTCACTCCAAACTTAGCAGCAATCGTTCGTTATAGAAATACAAGTAACAAATATCTGGAATGATTGTTAGAAGATTTTGATGACAAATATTTTGCACTGTCATAAGACATAAATTCTAAATTGAAAGAAATTTTTCAGAAAGACAGAAAAATGAAAATACAGTAGAAATCTATCCATATTTTGTTTGTCTTTTTCTCTCTTTTTATATCATTTTTTGTTGATATCTATCTCCTTTCTGTCTCTCTGTTCTCTGTTCTCTGTTTTTATGTTCATACCATTCCAAACCTGCCTTGAACCAGAATAGGTTCATGGATGTGGTTTTTATTGTTTTTCTTATATTATATACTCTGTTCAACTATACATGTAAACTATTTTTCTTTGAAATAAAGAAATGATTACAACAACAGTGTATCTCCATCTCTTTCAGTTTATTTTTTAAGCCTATCTTTTCTACTGTTCCCCTCTCTCCCTCTTTCTCAATCTCTCTCTTTCTCGTTCTCTCTAACCTTTGTACATTTTCGATAAGTACCTGATTGCACTTATGTTTTACCCAAACGCATCTCCTTTTGCTTGCGATTTGCTTACAGACAGGTGCAGATTTGGTGCCCGTCGCTTTACGCCGTCATTAATACACGAAGGCTGTCCACTGTCGTTCAAAATTTAATTGTAATTGATTACTTATTATACATGCTACCGTTGCTTGGCGTGTACGCACCATTGACACATAATGTGTGCAATGTGTACATTTGATAGCAGTATTCTCAATTGATACTCTTCCTTTTTTTTTCAGTGATAGGCCGTGATAGCGCAAGGTTGAGACAAACTAGCTTATATTCTGAAACCAAGGAGAGTCAAAGTGCACATTTTAGAAGTTGCTGATGATGCACCATAATATTTTGTGGATTTCTTTCCAATATGTAGATTGGATGTCAGAAGTATCTGTAAAGATGAATCCTGATTTATATTGCTGAATTAAATACAGATTTGGGGGGGGGGGAAAGAATTAGTGATTTGAATTGATTTACTGGATAAATTTGATTTGAGTCCTGGATTTGAATCATTATTTCTTTGAGTATTTTAGAAATTCTCTCTCTGGTTGGTAAATGGCATGTATGGTTCAGATTGAGAATTTGATACAGAAACCCCCATCATTTACTCTGTTATCATTACAGGATAATCATGTATTAATCAGCCTTATCCTTAGTCTTATCAATCTCAGGGGGTGTTGCGATCAATTGAGTTGTGATCAATTGCATTGCGATCAACTGCAAATCAGTTGCAAAGTTTGTGCATACCCCTAAATCCATTGTAAAGTTGCACTTAATTTGTGGTTGATTGCAAGACTTGCATGTGATATTTGCACTTGATAATATCAAGCACTACTTTTTCTTGCAACAGGATTGATTGTAATTTGCAATCAATTGCAAATTTACAATTAATCACAAGACTTACTGATTTTGAGGATTTGCAATCGATTGCAACTTTCTTGCAATGCCTCATAAGTAAACAATGAGTATAAAAAAGGGAAGCATTGAGTGTTCGAACTGAAGATAGGTTATAGAAAGATAAAAACAGGGATGTTTTTGTGTTGTGTAGAAGATGCAAACAGGCCTAACAGCCCTTTTTGATGGGTCATATGAATGATTTGCAAAGGATGCAAATGTTTAAAAAATGACAAATTCCATTGTTCATGTTTTAGGCTCCAAAAGTTTACCAAACATGCAGTCATTTGCGAGCATCAACAATTGTTTGTTTTCAGTTCAGTGGGATTTTCAAAAGAGTTTGAAGTTTCTTGCGAATGTTTCCACCAACCTGCAAACAGTTGATGACACTTCTGGGCGAACTCTTGGAGCTTGATATACAAATGTTGCACTTTTAAAATTCTTTTTGAAATTGGCGTCCTTTGCGAATGGTTCGTGCGACCTGTGAAAACTGGCAGAGGATGAAAACGGAAGTAGAGAAGATGTATGATGATCGTAGTGATGTATCAGGAGGATAAAGATTTCTGGGAAAAGCTGAAACATTTTGTGAGAAATATTGCACAAAATGGCACATTGAGTGGTAGACAAGATGCCTAGCATGGAATGGATTTCATCAGCTAGCGATGAGAGGAGATGATATAGGAGCAATTCAATTTGCGAGAAATGGGAAATCTACTGCCATTAGAGATAGATAGATAGATATGATGAGAGAATAATGAAGAGAGAGAGAGAAAGAGAGAGAAGGAGAGATGGGGAAAAGGATGGGAGAAATAAGTATACTAGGAAGAATAGGACAGAGGTGTAGATAGAGAGAATGAGAGAAATGGGAGGGGGAAGGGGGCAGGGCAAGAAGAACTAACAAAACAAATATAATTAAAAGAAAGATATGAAGCTATTATTTAGACAATAATGATTAGAAATGTGCAACAATTCCATTAAGGCAACAAATGAAAGAGAGAGGGGAAATGAAATTCTGTACCATCAATGGAAATTAATGTCATGCTAAAAGTATTCGGAGCACATGCTGTATTTGCAAGTGGTAAGCTGTGGCAGGAGTATGGTGATAGGTTGAAAAGTACGATTGGAAAATAATATGGATACAGACAGAGTGTCATCCAAAAATAAGAGTGGGAGAGAGAGAGAGAGAGAGAGAGAGAGAGAGAGAGAGAGAGGAGAGAGAGAGAGAGAGAGAGAGAGAGAGAGAGAGGGACACAGACAGACAAGGACAGTGAGACAAAAGGAAAATGAGAGAGGGAGAAATAGAAGATAGAACTATTTATGGGTTTTGATTTATTACGTCTGAAGCAGATTTTTTTCCTCCCGTTCAATTTCAAGGTCTTGTCTCTATACAGTTAGCCTTGACTCAATCCCAGTGGTGAACGATTGTCACAATTTCATATCATCATCATAATGTAGTCTTGCTTCCTGCATCTTTAAGAATTTTATTTGTGATATGGAGAAAAAAATAATAACTAGAATCTCTCGTTATTTCACAATCCTTTAATTACCAATTAAATGAATATAGTTATTACTTTTCACCATTAAGTGTTTGTTACTCTATTGCTATCTGTGAAATATAGTTCTTTATATTGTGTACCCTCCTATACTGTCTATAGATTTGAAAACTGTGTATTGACAGATTTTTCTTTCAAATAATGATTCACGTGTGGGATAGTCTTCTAGTCTTTTTTTTAAAAAATAGAATGTACACTAAAGCAATTATATTGATAGAGGTTCACATTCCGATGACCTGTGGTTTTACATCCCATCCTTGGGACGCTGTCACCAGTATGTCAACTTGATTTGAATCCAAGGATCTCATCGTCCAATAATGAGAGTTTCACTTATTGCCCCTTCTACTATAGTGATGTATGAAGACACCCACTGGTAAGCCTTGATATGAGCCTAGTGCAATATCTATTGATATGGAGATCTCTAATAACTGATTGTGACGAGCTCACAACGAACAAATATGAGAATTTTGATCAATCACGACTGCTGTTTTCTTCTCTCCCTCTCGTGATCCATCTTCCCTATCTGGGACCCAGATGTCTTCCAATATCTCCATGGAATTCATAGGAGGAATAATTGGAAGATGGTTCTACGGGTGAATTGTGACAAAGTTGCCCTTTATATTTGAAGAGATGAGGCGCTTTATGAGGCCATTTTGTCTCCAAGGTGGTCATGGATTTCATGTCTTTGAGACAATTTTTGCCGCCTTGATTCCCTTTATAACCTTTGAGATATCGCCATGTTGTTGTTTGTGCATAGAATGACATGTGGAGACGATCTTTTGCAGAAAGAGAGGAATAGATGTCAACATATGAACTGGGGCAAGCAAAAATATTTAGTCAGTTAGCTTTAGATTTGTAAATGTACCGTACACCCGTTTGTGTAATAAATCCACAAGAATTTATTGAACATAGAAATTTGCTATGATGAAGTAGTACATGGATATGTCTCATTGTCAAGAGTCTTGGATATTATCATGCTGTTTATTCTAAAAGAACTTCATGAAAGTTGAAAGGAGCTTTTGTGAATTGCAAAATAATTAATTCACTCATGAAAATTTCTTGATGTTGGAACAGATGATACTTGATATTGAATTTCCCATATTAATCTTCTAAATAGAATAAATCGTAACATTTTCAGGACTTATTCTATATATTTTCTTGCTTTTTTATGTTTGTATTGGTTTAATTGTTACGTACGTGCTTAGAAACAAAATGTATTAAGCACTATATAAATGTTGTCTATTATTATTATCATTATTATTTTCATATTGAATATTACATGTGCATAGTTCCATTAACCTCAGGATCAAACTTGATTTGATTGGACCAGTTCCGCACCCTTGTCTGAAAGTCGGTTAACTCACCTTTGTTAAACACTTAGTGAACTCTATAAATACTATTTCAATACCACTCACCCATTCAATTCTGAGCATAAAAGCAGTTCTTTTCACTGTACAAATGTGGTTTACACACATTAACCACAAAAGACTTCCACACTTTCTCACTAGTTCCCAACATTTTCATCATTTTTCTTCTCTAATTCCCCGGTCCACAGCCGTGAGAATGGTAAATAGATTTAGGCGGTGAAGCGTTATTGCAACATTCGAGTAGCTTTATCTGAGTGCTCGATTGCAGAACTACCCACATTCAGCCACCTTCGTCATTTTCCCGCTTTTTTTACATCGAGTGATTGACACACCATGTGGAAGAAAGAGGGAGTCCTAATTTATTCATGCGCCCATGTGCTAGAAGGAGAAATGAGAACACGAGTTCATGAATTATGCATCATGTTTCAAAGTGCACCAAATATGGGATCATGTCCATCAATTCATACTTAAATCTACTAAAAGCAATCCACGTTATTTCCTTGAATATAATATAAGACATGAATCATATATGCTGAATGTACAGATCAAAGTCCATAGCCTGGCATAACTAACATGTGTTATATGAACAGGTGATACTATTGTAATGTCTCTTTTTTGGTCAAGTTATTTGTACTCTGTAATCTGTATTACTTGTATTTGTATTTTAAAAGGAGACCACACTATTCTTGTAGTTAGGAAACCAGCATGTGCCCCCTTTTCTTCTGTCTCTCTTTATTATAGCAAGTCATTTTTTCTCTTTTAATGTGTTTAACCTATATGTCTATAGTTTAACTGAGGGCTGTAAATCCAGCTCCATGCTTAAGCTGTAGCCCTCCAATGTCATAATTATACAAATGTACATCAAACATGTAAATCTATTTCTTATAAATTGTCAAAACTGTATACTTCATCATATATTGTATATTTAATTAAATGTAAGATATTACATTGATAAACATGAATATTTATGTTTAAAATGTAATATAGAAATCAATAAATCAAATCAAAATAAATCATGTGAAATCTGATAAAAAATAAACCAAAAATGGGATGATTATTAAAAGTTTAATAGCCAGTTTGACATCAGTTATGTATCCCTTGTTTCATACTCTTGTTTAAAATCATATCAATTTCAAGTTATAATAAGACTTTTTGAAAAATAAAACTTATCAAAAGAAAGCATCATATTGTACTACAGACAGTGTAAGTTCTTTAATTTCAAAGGTTTAGAATCGTCGTGATAATATTTGTGAAACTGGATAATCTGTACTGTAAAACCACCAATATATATAGAAATGATGTCAATTAATGTGAAAAATGAAAATTATTCATGGGAATATTTGGAATTCCAACTCTACTTTCAAATTGCTTATATCAAAGTCCTTTCTGTAGCTTTGCAGGTTGATGATTGTGCATAAGGCTGCTGAGAATTCAGTTGATCACACTGTAATAGCCTTGTTTAGACAATGCTTTCAAGAAGAGTGATATAATGACACCTAAGAAGCGCTGTGGTGATGTATTTCTTATGCTTATCTTCTCTCGACGACGATCAATCTCATTTGGTCACCGAGAGTTGGAGGCGCTTATATTGCCCAATCTCTCGCGTAACTCTATCGCATCGTTCCACGGCTTGAACTCTCCATTGCGATACCTGAATAGCTCGACCTGACCCCGCTCTGGCAGGCAGAATACAGCGCATATTTCTTGCCACTTGCATGAGTGTTCAGACACCGCTTTTATCAAAAGCCGTAGAGCTAAATTGGGTCGTTTCATTAACCGTTTCTTTCATCTCTTCTTGACAATGCTGACATCAGGCATTGTGTGTTGTAGACCCGGGCACATTTTATCGTTAAACCGCTAAAGACCCCCTCCATTCAAACTCTCCTTCAGTCTGTTTTGGTTGCGGAGCAGCCATGAATCTGACAACAATAGATGAGGAAGACTGGAGCATAATGGACAATTATGATTGTGGTATTGCCGTTAAGTTGCCACCATATGCCCAATGTCTAGACATATTTTTTCTCTCTTCATCTTTCTTTCTGTAAGCCTCTTTGACTTGGCAAAATGGTTTCCTTTTATCCTTCAGAACTTTACCTTTGTAAAGGTTGATCTCTTCCAGTACTCACTAAAAATCCATCGCCTACATGAATTGGGTGGTCCCTGTATTAAACCTATGGGAATCTGAGATTTCAGTTGTCACAGGGTTAAGTAGCTACATATACTTGCAAAGATTACTTCTGGATAATGAATATCATTATGAATAGGGTACTATGTACAGAACTTAAGGCACAGGAATACCGCATGTAAATTTCTTGCTAAATTCTTATTCAGAAGTGGTAATGGGTGTTGAAATGATATCAGAATTGCACATTTGAGTAATCTTTTTTTCCTTCAACGTAATTGGAATGTTGTAAATTAAATATTGATTTTTGATTTGATTTTTGATTGGATAAATTTATTGCCTAACAACAGCCATAATCACAATGGTCCTTCCTCTCCCCCTCCCCTTCCTCCTTCTCTTTTTCCTCATCTTCTCCTCATCGTTCTCCTCCTCCTCCTCATCATTTTTTATTTTCAAATTCACCTGTACTATCAGGATCACTATCACCACCTTTATTATTATCATCTTTATCACAATTCTCTTTACCATCATCACCATCATTATCTACCACTCGTTACAGCTACAATCATCACTTATTCCACATCTTCCACCACCATCATCTCATCACAATTATCATCATCACCATCTTCAATGTTAACATGGGTTCCATGTAAAAAGAACCTCTCGCTTCACTCCTTGCAATCCCTGCAGACTTCCCTGCATGATTATGTTAAGTCAGTCCAAGGGAAGCCAAGAAGACGAAGGAGCCAAGACGCAAGAAACAGAAGAGCGAAGTTTGCGGGGAGTGTCACCTGGGAGGCCTGTGAATATTCCTTGTCCTGTCGTCAAGAATTGTTTCTCCCTGTTACCATGACGACGGGTTGCATCCAACCCGCACATCTCCTTCCAGGAGTGTGTGCTGATGCAGGGCTGATTTGCATGTCACCTCATGAATGCCAATGACCGGTCCTGAAAAAAAAGGGCCTCCTGCGAGAGGGAGAGACAGGGAATCAGAAGAGAGAAACTCTCTACCTGTGTTCGATCAACTGATTAAAAGATACATCTGTAGATTTGTAGATGATCACATAGTTTGCATAATATTAGGACTGGCATAAAAGGCTCATGTATGGCTATTACATTCAGTAAGTAGAATTGACTAATACAGATGTAAGGCAAACTGTGGTGGAAAAAGAACATTTGAATAATAAAGAGTTTTCAGCTAGAACTTTATACATCTGTATAGAACAAGTCAGGAAGACTTTTAGGCCTTGTTTACAAAATTCCATAAATAAGAAGTATACCTTCTTATTCATAAAGAAGACACATATGTTTTAAAGGAAAGTTTGCTCATAGGGTTGGTTCAGAAATTTCTTGTGATTGACTGGAAAGTAGAAAATCTAATTTGGCAATTTGGCAAACATTGTAGAGTGAAATATTTGAATTAAATGCTTGAGCGTTGTCTATTCATGATACTTACCTCATCGAAAGAATTAAAGTGTGTGAAAGAGAAAGGGAGAAGGGGATGGAGAGTTAAAAATAATTTGACAGTGAGAAATACATGTAGAAATGATGAGGGGAAGGAAAGCAAAAAAAAAAAAAAGAAAAAAAAAAGAACAACCTAAAATGGAGGGAAATAGAGAGAGATGTCTAATCCAATTTAAGAAAGGGGAGATGAACGAGAGAATAAGACCAGATTTGATGGATGATAATCATGGATTATGACCGGGATTACTCTATGAGAAGTTGCAATGGACCTTCACCAAAAGTCAGGTTGATATGCATATTTCTCATGCATAATTAGCCTCTAGAAACCCAGATATTGGAGACCCCTTACTCTTCCGAGGGTGAATTCATCTAGTAGAAAATAGGATGAAATTCTCCTATCTGTTACCATTCTTGATTAAGGGAAAGGCTGAGATCCAGTAAGGTTTTTTTAAAAAAATCACTTGCAAGCTTTTTATTTGTTTATTCTTTTGTTAGAGAATAAATGAAAAGGAACCCTCTCATACTGCTATTCCAATTATCACTGGAAATATTTTAAAACTTTTGACCAAACTTTGATGTCACATGTGTGTGGTGTATTATAACCATACTTGTAGTATTTTTTTTTCTGTAAATAGTTTTCAAACAGTGAAAATTTGGACTGTTTAAAAGCGAGCTTATTTTATTTTTGTTATCTTTATTACCGGTACTTGAATTGAAACCACATACTTTTATGGTTATAAGGGCTTTATTTCTGAAGCTGAGGATGATTATTTTTGAAAGGTTACAGTAATAGACAAAATTTTAATCTGCTTGCTCATGTCATTGCTACTGCTGTATTCCTGTTTGACGAGGTGTTGGTATAGTTCAGAGTCATGTGATAATTGTCCTATCACTGTCAGAGAAATGAAGCCATTTTCCTTTCCTTCACGGACGTGAGACTTGTTAATGTGGGAATTACAATTCATGGGTGATTTATCAAGCATGACAGCAGAAAACATTCTTTTTGATATGCTTTATTCCTTTTGTGACAAGTAAGCTTCTATGCATATATGGCCTCAGGGTCATTGGAGATGGATATATGCTGAATACTGTACAATTCTATAAAAGCTCATTATGTAGTCTCACATAAAGAAAAACAAGCACCTTTTTGTTGCCAGGTTTTGTGGAACCCTCGTTTAAGGTGCAGCTGAAGCATTTCTAAGAGAATTGACATCAGGGGGTAGCAATGATAAAAGAAATTGACTTTGAATAGGTCATTTGAACTTGACGCAAATTCTTTTCTTTTTTCCTTGGGGGGGGGGGTGTACTCCGCAGCTTGGGATAAAAGAAATCTTTGCATTTCAAACTATTGTTTACCTGATGAGTCATGGCTTTTATCAAAAGGAAATAATAGGGACGTTTGGTGTGCCTAAAGAATTGAAACGGCTTGTTAATCTTTTCCCAAACTTTCTCACCAAAACTAATTTAAGAGCATCTTAGTCCATGTAATTTCTTGGTCACATCATTTTGTTGCAATGCATCAGTTCATCATGGTTTTACGAACCAGTAAATCCACACATGGTATGCAGAAATGTGATTGGAGAAAAATGCATTTAAAGATTTAGGGGTTCTTAAATAAAAGAATTTGCTTTCTTTACATAATTTCATATCTACACATACATGAAAAGAAAGCCTGTAACTTTAATTTTAAAATGGTGTATATTAACATGTACATTAATACAGAATAAGGAAGCGCTGCCCATTCTAACACCATTCAACGGTTCATAAAAATGTTTTCTCCAATTCATGTTTCTGCGCACGTGCATGGATTCGCCATTTTGTAAAAACGATGAATTGTTCCTCCACATACCCTGGAGAGATCAAACTAATGTTGTATATGATCGGCTGCAATGAAAGGAAACTTAATGGCAGTGGTTATGCATCATTTCATTTTAATTGGTATCTGAAGGTCAAGGTTAGTTATGTTTCTCATCTTCCCTTGAGGTCTAAGTTCATTTTAATCAAATCAGATAAAAGGAGAACAGTATCTGTGCTCTTTGTGAGAATGAAAGCTTCATTATCAGTTAACTGCAACAAAGAACATGAAAAGACATCAATGAGAAGGAAAGAGAATGCTTGAATGCTTCATCTGAGATTCAAGAAGACACCAGGGCCCTGTTTCATAAAACTTGTTTAATATCAATAACAAGTTGCAATAACTGTTGTAAGCTACTGAAATCCTTTCATCTGATTGGCTGAGAGCAAATTTGTCATAGAAATGTGGCAGTTGTTACTGATAACAAGTTTCATGAAACGGGGGCCCAAGGAATTTTTTTTATCAAATCAATTTCAAATAAACATCAAATCATACATCATACATGTACGTATTTATTTGTATAAAATTGTTCTACTTGTCTAAATCAAGTATATTTAAAGGGAAAGTCCACCCTAGAAGTTTCACTGTTTCAATAAAAGGAGATAAATTTGAACAGCATTTTAAAAAAGAAATGAGCAAAATCGGTCAAAGAATAAGAAAATTACACTCATTTACATTTTCTAGTAAACTACTCTCGGCTCTGCAAATTGGCAACACTGATGACATCATATGCGAGCAGGTCTCCATTCACTTTGTACATGAAATTTCACATTTTCTTAATTTTCTTGGAAGTTACACATTTTCTTACCCCATAGTCAAAGTATGTTATGTAAAAAGCAATTCTTCTTTTATTGAAACAGTGAAACTTCTAGGGTGGACTTACCCTTTAAGGGATTTTACAAATAACTCCAATGTTATGGCCTCACATGAAGACTGGCCCCTACTTTAAGACTGGTCCTATCACGGCTGTTAACCCATGTGAGGATGCTTTAATTATATTAAAAAGTTCAGGATTGCACATGGTTTTAATTATGAAATATTACTCACCTCCTAGCTATTTTGCTTAGGGGGACTTTGTCGTAATTTGATAATGTCTTTAATCACAACTAATAGGCACATTTAGATTTTAATTGCATCTTCAACTGTACTTCACCAATACAAATAAGAAAGATTTTTAACCATGGTAGAACTATTGGATGGAGCTAGTTTGAATTTTGATTGCATCTTCAACTATTACTTGCTTCCCTAAGCAAAAACCTTTTTGAGGAGGGGGGGGGGGGGGAGATCAAATTGTTTAGGTAGTCTGATATATATTTTGAATTGCATCATCATCTATTGCTTGCCGCCCTACATTTGGATGATTGATGGATGTAGATGATTTCTCCACATGATGTCTTCTTGATTAGGTTGGTGCTCAGCTATGCTAACGATCTTTTGTTCCTTTCGTACCCCCCTCCTTTCTGCCACGCCCCTTTCTTGTTCCTGTCAATCAGTGTCAAACTTTCAAATGCCAGGGATTAGGCATGACATCTATCGGTGGAGACAGACAGAGAGAGAGAGAGAGAAAGAGAAAGATGGGGGTAAATAAAGAAAAGAAGGGAGCAAGGGGGGGGGGGGAATTCTGTAAACTTAGGGTGTGTTTATTGAGGGTAACAGAGGGCTAATAAGCAACCCAAGTTCTGAACTAGCTTACCCGTTACCCTCGATAAACACGACGGCGACTTGATTACGGAACTAGCGTACTGGACTTGAGTTCCACAAAAAAGGGGGATTTGATTACCCGATGAACGAGATCGGCGACTGAAGTTGTGGCAATAAACACAACGTAACTTCGGTCGTGTTTTGTTCGGGAACTTCGGACTCTTGTTTCCGGATGAGATAAAAAGTAATAAGCCCGCCAGATTTGACCTTCACTGCCGGGTCATCTTGCAGCTGGGCATGGGCTTGAGGGCTTCAGGAACTCAGATCGCGACGATAAACACGACTTCCAGAGAGACCACCCGTTGTGAGTGTGATTTGTGTTTGCGACTCAAGTACCCATTTCTAATTTCTAATTTCTAGAAATCGAGTTCCCTCAATAAACACACCCAAAGTTTACTGAATTGAATATGCAGTATCACTGTCTTGCTAGCATGATCCTTATCATTACAGTTATCGTCATTATTTCTTCAATATTACTACTATTCTCATCTCTTGTCTTTCAAATAGTCATGATATTCACTATCACATTAAACCATTTGTATAATTACCATTACCATCATCATCATCATCATTGTCATTATCATCATCATCATCTCTTTCAAAGAGTCATTATAGTCAATATCACATTAAGCCATTTGCATAATTAACATCATCATCATCATCATCGTCATCATCATTATCACTCCACTTCCAATAGCTTATCTCGATCAGCTTTATAGTTTTCTGTATCACATTTTTCATAATTTTAACAATGTTATTTTCAGAGTTTTACACATGTGATTTTCATTTCTGATTTTATGACAGACATAATTATCACTTTTTAATCTACGTAGTCTTAAAGAGTAAATGCAAGTTTTACTTTAGTGGTAACGTATTTAAACAGGAATCATACAAGCACAAGAAAGGAGTTGTTATGAAAAGAGATAATCATCGAGTCAAATAGCCACAAGCTGTCTGCCAACGCTCGTTTCTCCCCCTGCTGATTTTCACATTTTCCCTTCTTTTTTTGTGGTTGTTGTGCATCCCAGTAACAACCCAATTCCACCTTCTTTTTCTCTCTCTTCCTCCTGCCTGATTAAAGCGTTTTGGTAAACAAGAAGATGGAAGGTATCGCCACGAGCGATTCCTCTAATAAAAAACAAGACTTTTACTCCGGGAAACCATCTCCTGAGCTCCTTTTTTTCCCAAAAGAGAGGATAATTTTACAAGAGAGCCCTCACCTGTCTCAGATTAGTTTGCTTGCTTCGTCGTTTTTTCTTATTTTTCATTTTTCTCTGCATTTTCAAGTCTTTCTCGCCATGTCTGGATTCGTGGGCTATCTGATATTAGCTTCCTCCGTGCCTTGGGGCATCTCAAATTCATCATTTTGGAGAGTGAAAGCAGTAGGAGAAATGAGGCTTTCAATGCAAATATGATTATTTCCAAACTAGGTATATGCAGTAATGCTGTTTCTTTTCATTGGAGGGGATTATTTGGGTGCTCACTTTCTTCTTCTGGAAGCTCAGCAAGGATGTTTCAGTGGTCAGCGGGAATTCAGGATATCGGAAATGGTAGATTTTCATGAGGTTCATCTCTGCAAAATGTGTTTTTTTAGAGTTCATGGATAAAAGTATGCAACATATGATACTGAAAAACAGGATTATGTCCCAAAAAATTCAATGCTGAACAAAGATGATGTAAGTGAAAAAAAAAAGAAGTTTGAGGCTTCATTTCAATGGAAAAAGAGATTTAGAATAAGAATGATTGATTTTGGTTTCATCTGTTCTCACAAGGAAGACCTAATAGATTATTTGAAATGGGTGAATATTGTGGCTTTATTAGAATTCAAGTGGATTTTGATCTCTGGTTATTTGTAGAAAACCTGAATTAAGTGTTCATAAGTTTTTTTTTTTTGTTTGTTTGTTTGTTTTTATTAAACTTTGAAAATACAGGTAATATGTGGAGACAGATTTCATCTTCATTCTCCTCAATGTTTGGTATAAAAGACTTGACTCTAAATCCCTTTCCAAAATATTCTGTGTTTATCATTTGCACTTTATTCATTAAAGGCATTGGCTAGCTTTGTGAGCAGCTGATTTAAAAAATTCTCAAACTAAGATGAAACATGTGTATGAGTACTTGTATTTATACTCAAAAACCCTGAAACCAACCATAATTTGGAAGGAAAAGCTGTAAGTTAGATGCAAACCGCGATTTTATTAGCTTTCGTCTCGAGAGACACTGAACTAAGAGGACCGTTTGCACGAATTCAAAAATAACGTTACTTGCCTTCCGCCGCGTGATACGTCAATACACACAGTGCAGTCCGTTGAGTCATGTGCGCATGCGCACTCCTTACGTTGGGTCTATGCAACCGACCCTTGTATATTTTTCAAACATTGGTTCACATTTCTAATATTTAAAAATACTTCCCGTGGATATTATGCTCTGAAACTTTCACACTGGTATTTTTACGCTATAACCCTAATGTTTATCCCATTTTTAAGTAACAAAATGAGATTTTAAAAAAATCATAACAATGTTAGCCAATGCATTTAATCAAGTGAAACTAAGATGTAAACATTCTGCCCAGGATATCACAAAATAAATTTATTTCATACTATGGTTCAGACATCTGCCATAGATGAAAATAAATTGGATTACTGTATTCCCATGGGACAAGAGGACATTGAATTGAATTGAATTGATTCTTCATATAGGGAATTCTGTTCACAATCGGATTAATTGAAAATACAAATACATAAATTCAAAAAGCAATTTTTTTTCAAGTAAAACATAAACAGCAAAAATACAAAATTATTCATAGATTGATTGCGACTATTAGTGCAAAAATACAAAATTATTTATAGATTAATTGTGACTATAGGTATTATTAGCAATGAATTATCATGATTACAGTATTCTCAATACAGCATCAAACTGAAAAAGTGCCATGGGAGAAAAGAAGTAGAAAATGAGAGAAGAAAAGGTGAAAAAGGTAAGGAAGGAGAGAAGAGGAATAGGATATAATAAGAACGCAAAAGACGAAAGGGGAAGGTAGAAGAAGACAAGGGAAAAGGAAACAGAGGAAGTACATGTTGTATTTGAAAAATGCATTTACTGTTTTTGTTATCATTATTATTATTGTTCCAATTACAATAGATGACAATTACATAAATATGTGTAATTAGAAAAAAAAAATTGTACAACTACAAACTATAAAAAAGATGTGTTTTCAAGACCTTTCTGAAGGTATCGATGAAGACTGTGTGATTTTAAGTGGTAGCTCATTCCAGCATTTTGAAGTGGATACATTTAATGTTCTGTGACTGGTTAATGTGAGAGTAACTGAAAATGTGAGATGGAGAGGATCACTGGTTGACCTTGGTGCTCTGGTAGGTGTATATAAATTCAGACAGGTATCTAAATATTTTGGAGTTTGATTATTGAGTATTTTTAATACAAATATGAGAAGGTTTAAACCGTGGTTTTGATATTAGATATAAACCTCTTTGGTGAATGTGAATTCAGTCATTTGAGTTATTGTAGTGTCTAGACAGAAGTCATCTGTAAAGGACTGTTTTTATTCTAATGATGGGTTTCTGTAACACCTTTGATAAGAATACATTCTATGTTATGATAAATGAGTCATACATCCATCACATGTTGGGTTCCATCAATTAAAACATAGTGAGTGAATGAGTGATAACATTGTATGGAACAGAACAATTGAGGGCAGCAGATTGAAAAATGAGATTTTCAGGTGCTTCCTTGTCTAGCTTGGTACATAGTTAATATTTTAGCAAGCATTGTGTTTACCTCCATTGTTTGCATCAGATAATATTTGTATAGTTTCTACAAAGGAATGGGTATAGGGGTTCATAAAAGATTAGGAATTAATTTACTTTTTAATTTTTTTTAAAAAACCCATTTGTGAACAGGAATTATTTAAAGCCTAATTTGATCAGCTTTTATTCTTCAAATTGGCAACACCAACATTTTTATTTTATTGCTACATTTTTCTTATAAAACGTCATGTATCTGAAATGAATATAAATTGACAGAAATTACGATGAGAAGTCCAAAAGTTGCCAATTTGCAGGGGAAAACGGTGATTTTAAACTTTCTATCACATTGCCAATTTAAGGATTTAATGCTTATTTTCCTTTAAAAAAATTTCAGCATCAATCAACGAATGTTGACGCAGCCAAAATGGGCACAGTTTGTAAAGAATTTTTTGCCCTTTCTGCTCATGTATTTGGTATGATTTTTAGGGCATTGCATCAAAAGATATTAGGCCAAACCACAAAATGTGGACCTCTGTCACAAATGGGTTAAATGCTTGATGGAGAAATCAACCCAAAAGATTTTGGGGATGATAGTGGTCTAGAATTTTCATTGAAAGGATTTCTCTGTCACTGTGGACATGACAATAATTTGTGATAATTTTCTCTGAAGTTGTCATTGTAAAAACATAATACATTATGTATTCTATGTGAATTGACAGGGAAGTAATAGAGAGCAGTTTTGTTACTGATTTCACTTCCCTGTATATAAATAACACTGCAAATAAATGAATAAAAAGAAACAGTCATTCACATTTTAGGATTGTATATACTGTGGTGCAAATATAATTTTTTTAAAAAGTTCAACACTATTTTCACAAGAAATCGCTATTTCTAAACCATGCAGAATCCCCTTCTCTGAAAAAAAGTGAAATAAACTGTTTAACCCTTAAAAACTTTCACAAACACATATGCAAAATGTTATGAAATAACTGCAATTTCATTTTGAAGAAAAGTAGTCCTTGTTTTTGTATTTCATTATTTAGCCTGCCACATTATCCTCCTTTTCCTGCAGATATAAAATACCTTCTCTGTCTCTCACTGTGGCAGTCTCTCTCTCTCTCTCTCTTCTTCTATTATCAGTGAAATATATTTAGCACAAGATTGATCATTTTGATAAAGACTTAGTGTCAAGCTCATGGAACGATTACTAATGCAGTGAGTCAGGTCTGCAAAACATGACTAATGTCACCGTTTTTCAGCTGAAAATATCTGAATATTTGAGACAAAAGAAGAGAAGTAAGTGTGGTACACTGTCTCTTAATTTTTATTGTTGTTCAGTTAGAGAAGTGGTCTTGGGAAAGTTGAAAAATATGCACAGACTGCAGACATTTTACTTCATGTGTTCTATGCAAGTCCTACTTCTATTGATATATTATTATATTCATTATTTCATGAGATTATTGTGCACTGGATATTAAACAGAAATCTTATAAATGAAATAAACATGGAGGAGCTTTAAGAAGGTACATGTATTGAATGTTTAGAAAAACATAGGAACTACGAACAAAATAAAAAAGAGTTGATGACAACCGGATAAGAGAAGGGACTTCTACGAGCAAAATAAAAATGAGTACATAACAATTTAACTAAACAAAGGACTCTTACAGAAATATTTGAAATCCAAAGTCTAAAAAAACATAAGGAAAACAAAAGATAATGTGATTTTAGTTGCTATGTGTAATTGTTTAATAAGTAATATAATTGTTAATTACTGTTATGAGTGATTAGAGAGGTAAGAATTACACAGAATAGGGTAAAGGAGGTGAGGAAGGTGTGTAAAAGAAGTCATTTTCAGTTGATAAGTGTTGAGGAGTAGTTGTAGGCAAGCATGGTCTGTTAGCTAGTTAGTGGACCAGTTAATGAGTTCTCTGTTACCAACCCATCCCTCAGACATCTCCAATCCCACTCACTTCATGCATCATTGACCCTTGACATGTCTTACAGCTAGGCTTCCAATCCAGACTTTTCCTCAATGAAGCAAAGGGTGTGCTTAGTGAGGGAACTCGATTTCTAGAAATTAGAAATGAGTACTTGAGTCGTGAACACAAATTGCGCTCATGATGGGTGGTCTTTCTGGAAGTTGTGCTTATTGTCGCGATCTGAGTTCCCGAAACCATCAAGCCCATGCCCAGCTGAAAGTGACCCGGCAGTGAAGGTCAAATCTGGTGGGCTTATTTCGTTTTATCTCATCCGGAAACAGGGGTCCGAAGTTCCCAAACGAACGCGACCGAAGTCGTGTTGTGTTTATTGGCACGACTTGAGTCGCCGATCTCGTTCAACGGGTAATCAAATCCCCCTCTTTTGCGGAACTCAAGTCCGGTACGCTAGTTCGGTAATCAAGTCGCCGTCGTGTTTATCAAGGGTAACGGGTAAACTAGTTCGGAACTTGGGTCGCTTATTAGCCCTCTGTTACCCTCAATAAACACGCTCAAAGACATACCTGCCAACTGTCTCTTTTTGATAGGGATAGTCCCTATTTTGTGGAAAGGAAAGAGCAATTTTCACCCGTTACGACCCTGTGTCCCTATATATGTAAAGTTTGTCTATAGTAATGTATAGAATATTCAGGAAAGTCCCTACTTTTGACAGTTTCGTAATCATTTGTCCCTATTTCCTGACTTACAGAGTTGGCAGATATGCAAGATCACCCTCCAAGCATAGATTTCGTACACTCAACTGAATACAGGACTTTAACCCAGGACCAATCACTATGCATAACCCTAACCCTAACCCTAACCCTAAACCTGACCGGAAACCCCATTACACTCCTCACCCTTATTGTGTCCCTTTGACAAAATAAAACACGGAACGTTATTTTGTATCTGATGCCGTACATGTATGTCGGGTTACTGGTAAGCCCTTAGCAGACAAACAACTTCAGCGATTGACTGCTGTTTGGCAGTTGATCGCAGTGTGCAATCCATCTATTGTGTGATCAATTGCAATGCTTATAGTAGCAAGGTCCTTGTGTAAGAGATTAATAGTTATATTTCAGAGGTTAGAAGAGTTGAATTTAAATCTTTTTGTTTACATCTTATGCCTAAATGGATGTGCCTACATGATTATATTTCAAAGAATACAACTCAGCAGCTAATTTAGAATCATCTAATGGGGAGAAGTTAATATGTTTCTGATTTTCTTGTCATGATATCAGACACAGAGAAGGGAGGGAGAGAGGGAGGGAGAGAAGGAAAGAAGGAAAGAAGAAAAGAAGAAGATTGATTAATTGGAGCTCTACAAACGATTCTTTTCTCTGGGACCCAAAGAAGGTGTTTTGGGGCAGTGGGCTGATGCAGATGAGATTCTTTGTCGTATTTTGACATTTCGAGTTTTTTTCTTTGGGGGGGGGGTTCTTGTGAAGCCCCTTTTTGTGTGTTTTTGCTGTGTTTATTCTTGAAGTTGAAATGTAATGTATAGAATTATGATGAAAATGATCTTGTCGAGATGCAGCCCCTCTTTATGTGATCAAGCTCACTAATGCAAGGCTGAATTATAAATCTGAGTAAATCTTGTTTTTCTGCATCTTATTTCTCATTGACGTTGGTACTCATCATAAAGGAAAATACTGTAGGTGGAGATTGCTGTTGTTATTCTTCACCCTGCTGTTTGGAAATACTAATGGTTGATATTCCACAGAAAAAAACCCCTATAATTTCTCTCAGAAATTGACAAATATTCACATGTATTTTTCTGTATATACTGTCATATTCAGACAACTTTATATATTGGGCATATAAAAGCTTTATGCAACCTTTAAATAGGAACATGCTAATCAACTCACCCTGACTTGTATTTGAATTTTAAAGCCATATGGATTATTTATTTACGACTTAAACCTACCTTATATTTTGATTTTGAATGCATGTTATTTCATTAATAAACTTACCCTATATTTGAATTTTTAAGCCACACACATATTATTTCTGTCTCTGATATACTTGTGTAGTTATGTTTGTATTTATAATCTACTTCTCGCTCCAACAAAAATATTATGGAGCATATATTGTATGTAATTGAACACAGAGACCTCATTGGTTTATATATATCTGAGAGGTTATAGTACAGCTCACCATGCTGTGTATTGATAATGTCAAATTCATTGAGGAGTTGGAGCGATGGAAGGGCATGGGCGGAATATACTGGTCCCCTGCACTGATCATGGGGATTTTCGCACCTTACAAACCTGATGAAAACAGCTTGAGAGACCAGGTGTAATGATGGATGGTAGGATGGAGGTGGGGTGTGGAGAGGGAGGGGGAGAGGGAGGGGAGAGAGAGGGAGTGGAGAGGGAGTGGAGAGGGAGTGGAGAGGGAGGGGAGAGGGAGGGGGAGAGTGAGGGGAGAGAGAGGGGATGAGAGGGAGGGGAGAGGGAGGGGAGAAGAAGGGGAGAGGGAGGGGAGAAGGAAGGGAGAGGGATCGAGGGATGGGGGAGCGGAAGAGAGATAGAAGTTTGGATGAGAGGGAAGCTATACAGAGAGGTTGAAGGATGGAATAGGAGGCAAAGCAGATACGGTAATAACAAAGAAAATGGTAATTTAGGGCATTAGAGAAAGATACAGTCTAATAAGATGTTTGGGGGAATATAGGGTTGGGCAGGGATGAATGAATGAATATGAGGGGTAAACTTGCTATGTCAAGGGTAGATGGGAGATTTCGATCCACTCGGGGGGGGGGGGGGGGGGTACCTACTACCTCCTGCCATCATCAGCATCTTCCCTTTCACTTTGTAACCCCCTCTCAGTTTCAGAAGAAAGCATTAACAGCTCTTCCAGTAGGGGGATGTTGGTCCCTTTCAAGGGGGGGGGGGGGGGCCAGGGGGAGTCCAAGGAACCATAGGAATGTCTGAGTGACAGCTCCAGACTTCTCCCAGCCAAAATATGATATCGTTTGACAGAGAGCACTGTGGAGAAAGTTTGTTGCGTTTGGGTCGTCGGAAAGGCAACGCCCCAAGCACATCTCCTTTGGATGTCTTTGAATTGTTAACCATCATACACACAATGGATACCTACAATATGCTTGCCGATGTTGGTTCTTACGCCAGTGTCTGGATTTAGAATTGTTACTTTTTGATAATGATTATTATGGTTATTTTGCCCTGTTCATTTCCATTGTGTTGGACCATTTTATGCGGCATGGCTGTCACAGTACAATCTCTTTTAGACTTGACTTTGTCAAACAGCTATTTTGTAACTTCACTACGTACCACTTTGAAAATTCACATATTGTCTGTCTTCCTTAAAAAGATACATATCTGTGAAATCATGTGATATTCCATTCATGACTTCCCCTGAATTTCAGTCTTAATATTTTAAATGAAAGTAAATGTCAAGGAGAAATAATAATAATAGAGCACCATGAATGGCTGATCAGTGCCAGACATGAGCGCTATATAAGAATCTCCAATCGTTATTATTATTATTATTATTATTAATGATTATTATTGTTGTTGGTCTTGTTATTATTACTATTATTATTACACTCTGCCCTCTGCCCGATAGTACCCCTATACCATGACCACGCCCTCCTTAGCAATAACAGGGCTTTATACATTTGTCACGTTAACAAAACTCTCATTGGATTTATAGGTATGCAGGCCTGTGTGACTTTATGCCGCTGACCCGAAATCAAAAATATTTTTGGTCTTTCATTTGTTGAATTTGAGGAGGAAGAAACTTTACAGCATCTTAGCTTCATTTCTGTCATGGTACAGACCAGCTGAAAGCAAGGAAATCTGACAAATAGTTTTTGAAGGCCTACCAAATCTGCACATAACAATTAACCAATCACTCGGTCCTTTTCAAATTTCATTATCCCTGGAGAGGTGCACAGTTAGCTATTATGCAAAGCTACTTACTTAGCCAAGATCTTGAATAAGATTAGCCTTCAACTGCTGATGGTCAGTTCTAATTGACCACTGTATAAGTGACTGGTCACTCTACTGTTGATAAGTCAACACTCAAGTCAGATAAGATTATCCCATTATCTGTTTACATTCATTGCTAATCTGATTAGGCTCATTCATACTAAGGATTGATATAACTGTCAGCTGTTATTACTGGTTGGGGATTCTTACATTGCACTACAATCCAGGGATTGTGTGTTGCTGTATAGTCTGCTCATTCAGACACTCTTTTGAGACTGCAGAATGATAGCAAAAAAAAAAGAATCTTGATAACTAGAGTCTCCTGGACTATTCTGCAGAAAAGTTGCACAGGTAAACCCAGTGCCTTGATAGGAATCTTACGACTGTGTTCTGAGAGCATATAAGATGACACAATTGAGTGCTTTATATCTTAAGTTGATTTTATGACTTTAGGAAATATATATTGACAATATCCCAATGGCCTCTGATTCATGTAAACTTGATATTAAGATGAATGTAAAGATATCCAGATGTCTTGCATCAAGCTGAAAATAGAAGATATTTGTACATTGTAGTCGATTGTCTATACGTTGCTAAGATATCAAAAATGTTGTCTAGATCAACACAATATGTTATTCTTACTGGCCTGATGAAATTTTGTTAGAGGAAGAGGGCATCATATGAAGGCTTCTGAATTGTTTCTTCTTTTTAATGAATCACTTCTGTATTATCAAATGAAAATTATATTACCCCTCTGTACATGATAAGTCTTATTTTTATAACTGGAGATGAGGCTAATGTATTGGACAAATAGTTTGACCATGAAAATCTGTAGAAGCACTTGTGTGCTTAGCAAATGGGTATTGCACAATGTTAGCCTGAGACAATCTGGTTTAACTGTGCTTTGTCTACCTATATTCTCCTTCTTAGTTTTGAGAGAAGTCGAGATTGGAATATCTGATGATGAATCAGGATTTTATGTCTAGGATTGTTCTAAATCTTGCGTTAGCCCATACCAACCAGACAAAGGTGAGTAGCAGAAGGTTATAATGTACTTTCAGTGTCAAAAAGGGCACTGCTTAATTCAGGTATCATGAGTGCACTTGTCTGTAATATCCTTTGTGCATTCTTAGATAACAAAAGGTTCTGTGTTCATATTGTAATTATTTTGTCATTATTCCATTAAAATTCTGTCCTGTAAATCACCCTAGCACCTTTTAAGAGAGTCGTTAAAGCTGTCAATCTCCCTTTTCTAAATGAGATGGCGCTATTCAAAGCTAATTAATGTACCCACTTTCCTTGGCTACTGATGAATGCTGGTAATGGTTGATATTTTGTGCTTCTCTTGGATTCAAGATTGAGTGGCAGTAGAGACATCTCCTGTGCTGAAATATTGGTTAATCTGGTTATTACTTTGCCGTAGAAAATATTCAAGTCAAGTGTGTTTGTCCCCGTCATAGCAACATTCATAGGGTTGCCATTGTCTTTAGGTATAGAGAACTGTATTCTGGTCTCTTGGGTATGTAAGGTGTGATACATATTGAGTCGTTTCTTCTGAATATATTTCCATATAAACTCTAGAGTCTAGAGTCTTTTCAAATAGGAAACAAAGATAATTATAGTGAGAATTTTTAGAATGTTACTTTTGGTCTCATTGGGTGTGATACATATTGAGTCGCTTTCTTTTTAAGTAAATTTAAAGTACAATTTTAAGTAAATTTTTTCCAGTCTTGAATCTTCAAGCAAGGATAACCGTAAGAATTTTATGCTGTTTGCAGAGTAAAATGTTACTCGAGAACCAAGAAGGCGTAACTCCCATGCTTTTAATTTTTAGATGGAGTTAATACACTTCTTGCTCTAGCAGACAATGTGGAGACCAAAGACCAAAGAGGCTTCCTAGAGGAGTTGCATTCTAGAAATTTGCAGAGAAACCAGAATGTTTGCCACACCTCATCTAATCACAAATTGCACTTTACACTAGAAGCTTCCTCTTCCAGTCGCTCTGATTGTTGACGCTGAATTTAAATCACGTACACACAAGAGGCAAGAAAACTGTCAAACCACTAAAAGTGAATTACCCAAAAGAAAATAAAACCCACAAAGAACTAGGTGAGGCAGTTGAATTCAGAGTGAGTAACTTTGAAAATATTTGACAGTCCCCGGTCTTGCGCCCTTTTCTTCAGGAGGTTCGATCTAAAGCAGAGGAGTAAGCCTTGGCCTTGTTTTGTTAGTCTCCCAATTGGAGCACACAGGAATAACATCAGGGGGGCAGAGAAACGAGAAAGAAAATGGAGAAGGAACGTGTCTAAAACGTGCTTTCCCATGGTTTGGATACTCTAGAGCAACATGTCCGTTGCGGGTTATTGGACCATTGTACAGTGATGCCAGAAATATTTTGGGGAAGTTGACAAGACAGGATAGACTTAAGACGGGGCAACAGAGGGAGGGGTGGGTTTTTAGTTCAATTAACAGGAACATTGGAATTCTTACATTTTTCAAACTCTCTATCTGTATTGTTATCAGACATTTTTCTTTTTCACTCTCATCATACTGTTATGTAGATCCATTGAATTACATTTGAATGAGAGAGAGAGAAAGAGAGGTGTGGGGGTGGATATTCCCTATTTTGAATTTTAAAAGGAACATGGCAATGTGTATGTCATTTCCGGGTGCTCTCCTCTTACATTCATCAGTTGAATTTTCATGGGGGGGGGGGGGGGGGGGTGGCGGTGGAGGTACAGCAGAGAGGGGGTGAAGATCCTTGATCAATTAAAGTTCAAGTTAGTCAGGAACTTGGGAATTCTTTTGTCATTTCTAAGTGCCCTATTTATCTTTAAATCCATCTTTCTTGCTGTCCTCCACTAACCAGAGGTTGATTTTAATGCAGCCATGCACGATGACATATCTACATTTCCATTTTATGACCATTATTCCCTTTGGAGTCTTGTAACATGACCATCACATGCGAACATTTCCATTTTATGACCTTTCGCAAGCTGTATGCCGTTGATCTCCAATTTCAAGTCTGGCATACGTTCCCAGTAAACAAGTAATTTTGATTTGTTTGTGGGACGGTTGTCAATTTCTAGATTGATATTCCTACAAAAGTATGTCTTCAACCATGTAGTTGTTGATAATGCTTTTATAAAAAATAATTTCCATAAATATCTTGATTGCATCTTTTCAGTAGTAGCAGAAGTAGGTACAATTCTCTAGTTTTTCTTTTTTTGTGAGATTTTGATTTTTGTGGGATGGTTATCCATTTGTGGATTGATACGGTACAAAAGTATGCCTTCAACCACACAGTTGTTGATGATTTTATTATTTTTTTTTTACCACATATATTTTGATTGCATCTTTCCAGTAGTAATAGAAATAGGAGCAGTTTTCCAGTATTTCTTTTTCATGGTACAAATTAGTGAGGACCATCTGTCAGGCTGGTGTAATAAGTGTACTAGTATGTAGAGGAAAATCAGAATACAATTGTATGGAAATGAGTCTTTTGAGAATTAGGTGTTGAAGTACTTCTAAGCAGATTAAATGTTAGCACATTCTTCACATTTTGTTTTGAACTTCACCCCTGTTGTCTGGAAAGATTCAGGTTTTTTTGCTTGTATTTTTTTTTTGTGTGTGATTTAAAAAAAAAGTCATTTGTAAGTCATGGTTGAAATATTTGTTCAGTCTATATCTGATTTTAGACTCTGTTGAGAATATCATGAACCTGTTTCAGTTTGAAGCAGACAAACCAAAAAGCTACAAGATCGAATTTCTCCTCTGAGTGCACTCCTTTCTGAAACAATTCCAAAGTTCTTGATCATGTAAATTGCCAGTGCATGGAAGAATTTGAAATTGGTTTGTTTTTCAGCAGGGCAAATTTACAGATAATCTGGCCCAATTTCAAAGCAACAGTTGGTTTTTATTGGCATTTCTTTCTGCTGTAGATTAGTTTATCTGATTATGATGAAGAAAGCTGTGTAATATAAGAAGAGAGGAAGAACAAGAGCAAAAGAGGGAGAGAGAGAGAGAGAGAGAGAGAGAGAGAGAGAGATCCATGGAAGACAGAAAAACACAACTTTAGGAGACAAAATTTACAAAAAAACAAACAAATACAGACAGAAGACAATACAGATAGAAGGAAGGGGGGGGGGGGGAATACTAATGAGTAGGAGTGTTGGTATGACCCTCTAATTCTACCCCTGTTCAGACACAAAACGTTTACACTGAAACTTGATAAACACATAAAACGTACTGAACGTTCAGACGCACATCCCGACCTCTCAGAAGAAACATCGTATAGATGCGCATTTTTCTACTGCGCATGTTCCCATGGCAAGGTCATGTCTCCTTCGACCACACTCATGTTTAGCCCCGCCCAGTTATACCGTTCTGTGGTCTATGGTCGCCATATCAGACACACGTAGGCCATGATTCTTTATCAAGTTCTAGTTTGACAAGATTGCTCAGACCCTAGTTTCGTTATACGACATTTCTTTATACATCGTTTCATTATTCAGTGTTCAGACACACAAATCCATTGTATAACTATGCAAAGTTTTGGTATAGCCATAGGACAGATTGTTCGTGTCTGAGCACGGGATCTATGGATAGTGAACTTGGTATGGCCTTGGTAGAGTAATATGACCAGAGACTGTAATGAGAACAGTCCCAAGGTCATTTTCTCCTGTGGGGGAAATGGTCCAAGAAACCCCTGTAAGGAGCCTTGTATTGAAGATAGATTGGGGGGGGGGAGTGAGATATGGAGAAGGAGGAGGAGGAGGAGAAGAAGGAGGACGAGGAGGAGGAGGAGAAAAAGAAAGAGGAGGAGGAGGAGAAGAAACAGAAAATAGTTCAGGAAACACTTGTCAGGGAGATATGATAGAACAAAAGATGGAGACTGATGTAGAGAGAGAGGGTTTTTTCTTTTTGGGGGGGGGATGCAAAGAGAAAGAGAGAGAGAGATAAATAGATAGATAGATAGATAAAGAGAGAGAAGGTAGAGAAAGAGACAGACAGTAGAAAGACAGAGACATTTTAGTAAGATTATTTAGAAGAGGACATTAAAAAATACAGTAATTGTACTTCCCTTAGTAATATGAAGATATATGGAAACGAAACAGAAAGAAAAAATAAAGATATATGGAAACTGTCATTCAGGTATCATCTTCCATATAGTTTTAAACCAGAAATAGGAATTTTGTTGCAACTGATGCCCTCATGAAGGAGTGTTTGACAAGTCTACATGGTTATTTAGATAACGACGCAATTGAGAAGTAGTGTGGGAGGATGGGGACTAGAATGTGTCCTGTTTTTCTTTCTCTGCAGTTTTCACTTTGCTTTGTGTCTTGTGTTGATAGTTTGATTGATCTATGTAGGGTAAAGGGAGGAGATGGAAATGGGCTTGTTTTTCACAGGTTCCTCCGCTAACTTTTCACACACTTGTCATCCAAATTTGGCTTGTGAGCCGGTTGCCTGGCAACAGGACTCGCCGGTGATCTCATTGTGATAACACAGCCGTGTTTAGGCTTTCAAAATGGAGTGATTGGGAACAGAGAAAGAAGAATTGTTTGTGCCTGCATTGTTCCTGTTTTAGATTCTATTGTTAGAATCACAGAGGGACAGGAGCAACTGATTCTAGTTTGCAGTTTTTTGATAGCTATTTTTAGATACAATCAACAGTTTACAAAAGGAAGTGGTGATTTGGTATTAAAGCTCATAAAAATTGTGCATTAAATATGGATTTGTGAAATGTAACTGGGTTTTATGTAGGTCTATTGAAATTGTAAGATGGAAATGTAAGTAATGGTAATCATTATTGGGAGACTGTGTTTCATAGATTGACAGCACATTAAACAAGTAAAATAAAGGGGGTGATTCTTAAAAAGCAGGACTGTGGAACTGTTATCTACTTGTCCTATACTTGTTCCTGATATTCTGTTATTCTTGGTCGACATTGAGGAACTGGTCCTGTTATTGTTCATGTTCCTATCAATCTATGCAGTCATGTGCTTGATAAGCCAGGATGAAACCATGGTAGCGGCATTTACAATACTCAAAGGAGGGCCAACTCGGCACATGCCAGAATGTTTGGTACGTGACGCTACGGCCCAGAGGAGACCAAGCATAATTCATGTTTCAAATTTATTTCCTAATGAAATACAAGAACCAATGTCATGCCTTTTGTTTTCAAATTCTGTGACGGGCGGGACCAGCTGTTTTCAATTAATTTCCAGAGCTTACCCCTCCCTGGCTATAGCACTTTTGCGGGGGTTGGTGGAGGTAGCTCTTTCTCTCCATGAAACGGTTACCAGGGTACTACAGATTATCAGAAGATTCGATTCTCTAGGTGTAGCCCATGGGTAAGCACTCAAAACAACAGCGTAAGGAATGGATCGTTTCAAATTTGAATGTTGCACTTTTCTTTGCTTAAGATCATTCAAATGGAATAGTCTTTGCTGATGTGCCAGACAATGTGTAAAATAACATGAAAAACCACAAGACAGAAGAAAGAAAATCAGTAAACAGGAGAAATCTAGGACGGCTTATTGGTTTTTAAAAAGCATTCTACTATTAGCATAGTATGACTCACTATTGAATAAAGCATTACTACGTATCGATAGCTATTCCTCATTCACTTTCCCTCTTTTTCTCTTATTATTTCCCTTCCCCCCGTTAGGCCGAGATAGATGAGTAAAAAGCATACTTAATGAAAACCTGTTGAATAGGCAATTAATGAAATCAAACACTAATAAAATCTGATTTCCATGCACCAGATATAGGACGTGTTTCACTCATTTTCAGCCTGTGTCAGTGATTTACACCTGTGTTGGCTATGCAACTTTGTTCTACGTTTTTCCGTTGTATTATATAATCTTTTATATACATCAGCTTCCAATAATTGTATATCGCTTCATTTTAAACAAAATTATACCCTTTTTTTGTTAACATTTTTTAAAAGACTTTTTATTGTCTTCTTTTTGTTGGTTCCCTCCACAATGATATTATACATTTTTTTCCCTTTTTGTTCTATATTGATGTTCTTCTTCATACTTTTGTTTGTATTTTTTAATGTTTGTTTTTTATGTTGTTGTGGAAATAAATGAATTGAATATCAGTAGTTGAACAATGTTTCATTAAAGCTGTTCGATACCCCTACCTTTCTTTTTCTTTGTTTTCCTCCTCCCCCTGTCCTCCTTTTCTCTCCCTCCCTCCCTCCCTCCCTCTCTCTTCTTCTCTCCCTCCCTGTTTACCCCCCCCCCCCCCTTGCCTCACTTTCTCACTCTCTCCTCAAGTGAGTGCAATCTGATAATCTTAAAGTAAACAGGGTGTCTGGCCTCTGTTTTGTTTTCCTTCTCTTTGTCCCTCGTTCTATTCTCTAGCAATCCCCATTGTGTACCTGGTGATGGGGTAATAACTACCACTACCAATGGTCGAATTACGCACTTCTGTGGTTCTTAAGTCAGCCCTCGTGGCAGAGAAGGTGGGTCTCCATCACTGGGTCACAAATAGCAGGATATTGTTCAAGCTCCAGCTCATGAAAATCCACCTAAAGTGTAAAATATATGATATGGAATATGGATAGACAATTACCACATACTGGATAAAAGAAGCAAATAAATTTACAAGTTTGAAAAGCCTACTGACTTTGCCTGGCCTGACCTAGCATCAGTCATGACATTCAAAGGAGTTGCAGCCTGTTGAGAAGGAGAAGGATGTTGTTCTGATTTATAGGCTTACAGACTTGGCATGTTAGATTATTTTATACTTTGCTAAGCAATAAAATCACTATTTATGCATTGGCAAGACATCAGTGACAGAAATAGGCCGACATTAGAGGGAAAAAAGACATCACCACACAATTGTGGTTTCATTCGTAAGAAAACCACAGTTTGTATATATTACTGTGAAGAGATTAGTAATTTATGATCCAAGAAAAGGGTGCTCTGCACACCTTGCCATTTGTTCATTGTCTACATTCATATTATCCGTTAGTTAGTCGGCAGGGTATGCTTCATTGACAACATGAAGCCATTGAAAGGTGGGTTGTGACGAGGATCAAAGGTCATCATCGTTGGTCTGAAGGCAGTAGAAGGCGGTGTTTGCTCTAGAGTCTAGTGAGGAGTATGTTTGTTCCACATTTCAGGGGACTGTTCTCTGCACCCCCCTCAGCATGCGTAGTCTCCCAATTTGGACACGTAGTCCCCCAGTTTGGGAGCTTTTCAAGACAGAATGGTGGAGGATGTTTAATGAGATGGTGCTTGTAAAGCATTTTCAACTCAATAACCAATTCCATTCTTATAGTACTCGAAGCTCTTCTGATTACCACTTGCCTTTAAATAGAACTAATGTTGGTCTGACAAATGTATTTTATAGGGCATCCAAGATCTGGAATGAATTACACCCAGCTATAAAGACAAGTCCATCTTTAAATTCACTTAAGCGTAACTATAAGTCATATTTACTGAAGCAATATTAGGCTCTTTGTCTGGCATTATACCTTGTCTGTGTTGGGCTTGTCCTGGTTGTTTAACTTTTATTGTATTTGTTTAATGAGATGGTGCTTGTAAAGCATTTTCAACTCAATAACCAATTCCATTCTTATAGTACTCGAAGCTCTTCTGATTACCACTTGCCTTTAAATAGAACTAATGTTGGTCTGACAAATGTATTTTATAGGGCATCCAAGATCTGGAATGAATTACACCCAGCTATAAAGACAAGTCCATCTTTAAATTCACTTAAGCGTAACTATAAGTCATATTTACTGAAGCAATATTAGGCTCTTTGTCTGGCATTATACCTTGTCTGTGTTGGGCTTGTCCTGGTTGTTTAACTTTTATTGTATTTGTTTTTTGTTTTTTTTTAAATAACTTATTGTATGATATCCAGTCAATTTTGCCCATTTACATCTATTTCTATTATATGTTATTGTATTTTGATACTCTAGGTGGCAGCTATTCATAAACCTCTTGCTTTTCTTGCTGTCTCCTCTATCTTTTATTTTTGTACTTTGTCTATATGTATTTTTAAACTATTGATGGAAATAAATGAATTGAATTGAATTGAATTGAATTGAAAAAAAAACACCATCGGACTTTACACACTCATTTTGCATCTTTGGTTTGGGATGAAATTCAAAGTCATAATGTGACAGATGATAATACAATACTAGATTTTTTTCTTAAGGACAAGAAACTGGAATGGGGAAAGAATTATATTAGCTATTATTAGAGCCAGAATGGATTTAAATCACATCGTTTAATAGAGTCTTAATGCCCTTTTGGCATTTAGCATATAATATCTGCATACATTTCTTCCTTATCTCACCACTTGTTAGATTGTAAACAGTGTATTCTCTGCTCAGAGCAAGAAGAACTAATGCCCTTATTGCATTGTTGAAGTACGATATGCGTCTATGAGTAATTTTGACTAATAATAATTCTTTCATGTCCAGCTGTATTCACTTGAAGTGAGACAAGATAAAGTATATTTTAAAAAATCAAATTGGATTAATTGGAAAGTGAAATGTGTCACTACAAATGCAATTTATTTTACTTATTATATTTTTACCATTGCTCTTCAATATCTGGTAAGAAAATTTCTATAGTCCTTAAGATTTTTCTATTCAAGTGGCTGTCTTCAAATTACAATATCTTATTTACTTTTGGATTCATATAAGAAATAAGAGAATATCCTCATTCAGTGTGAGAACCAATTTTATACTACAGTAAAGCCCTTGAGACATTTTGTTGTACACACAAGTCCAATGAAAGCACAAGCATATTAAACAATAGAATGGGTTTTGTAGAAATCTTGAGTAGTTGGAACCGCTAGCCATACGATGTCCCCGCCCCTTTGAATGGAAAAGACGCTGTATGTTTCTTCCCGCAAGACCGTGCAAGGGTCTCTAGCGAGTAGACTAGACCCATGAGTGACTGGTCCCCCAAGTATAGCAGCATTGCATACATGAATGATCTGGAGTATGTGTACAGTGTGTCTGCACATTCCCTATACCACTTTGTCTAGCTAGCAAGGTAAGGCAACCAGTCACCAAGCTACATAGTCACTCCACTCAAATCAGTTCACCACCCAGTAGCCTTCTATCAGACAAGAGCAAGCAGACGGGTAAATGTTCTCTTTTTTATTGGTAGAAACACATTCAGTATGTTCTCTGTCTCTTTTCTCATCATGCTTCAAGGCTTCCAGTTTTAGTGAATCATAAGAGAAGACAAAACTCAAGCAAGCGTATTATCATTTAAAATCTATCTCTCGATCTGTCTTATTTGATCTACTGTCTGTGTGGTTTTACATCGTTTCAAACACCTATGAGGAAGTGGTGTTCATTTTTTTTTTTTATCTCTGACGGAGGCAGCACTCACTCACGTGGGCACCTTGCATACAGTCTGGTAAGCGTTGCATTCTTTGTGCATGGAATCGAGTACCTGATCGACCGCTGCCAAAGCGCATGGGTTTTAGTACCGTTGCATTACTTGCCATAGCCTGTCTGGTGCTTGAGCCCCTGTCCGCAAGATGAGAATCGTTGGACGACGGTTGAACTGACAAAAGCTTCTTCCTGTGAGGATTCGATTACCGCCTGATTTGCCCTTTTTTTGGTGGGATTGACAAGTTAGACTCTACATAGAGAAGCATTAAGCCAGGAAACCTTTTTGATCCAGAGTAGCCCCATGCAGGTAATTTAGGAGGTGTATACTCTATACTAGTTTCACCATAAAGCAATAAAATGTTCATGCTCTGTAAGGGATGGAGGGGGGGGGGAATATAAAATAAAGGTGTATTTGTCTACAGTGTGTCTGCGTTGCTTGCTTATTCCTTATTGTGGGAGGAATAGGTCAAAAGGGGAGTTTAGTTAACCCTGTCTGGCTACATATCAGAGAGCCAAGCTTCATCGTAAATAGAAATTTCTTGTAAATGTTTTTTCTTTTGCTTTCATGGTACACTATACACTGCTCATTGGAATCCTCTGTTATTGAACTGGGAATATATCATACAGTGGAACTTGAATAGGCAATAAAATGGATTACCAGTCTCTAAATATTCTTTCTAAGTGACTTTTGGAATCATGTTATACAAGTACATGTACTTGTATAACCATGGCTATAGAATGGAAATGAAAAATATCATCCACTTCAAGAGAAAAAGGGCATTAATTTCAGGGAAATAAGTTTATGCCTTTCATGCCCTCAACAGACAATAATAAAGATCATTTTTCCGTAAAAATTTTTTTTATTAGTTTCATTTTCTGATTTATTGGGTGTTTTTTTATTATACTCTGAAGGTTGGTTAAGGGAAAAATGAAGGTGATTGAGCATTATTATTATTGTTGTTGATTTTGTTATTAGTGATAGTAGTAGTGTAGTAGTGGTAGTGGTTGGGATGGTGAGAGTAGTAGTAGTAGTAGTAGTAGTAGCAGTAGTAGTAGTAGTAGTAGTATTAGTTCAGTAGAAGAAGTCGGAATAGTGGTTATAGTAGTAATAGTAGTAGTAGCAGTAGTAGCAGTAGTAGCAGTCGTAGCAGTCGTAGCAGTCGTAGCAGTCGTAGCAGTCGTAGCAGTCGTAGCAGTCGTAGCAGTAGTAGTATTAGTTCAGTAGAAGAAGTCGGAATAGTGGTTATAGTAGTAATAGTAGTAGCAGCAGTAGTAGCAGTAGCAGTAGCAGTAGCAGCAGCAGTAGCAGTAGCAGTAGCAGTAGCAGTAGCAATAGCAGTAGCAATAGCAGTAGTAGTAGCAGTAGTAGTAGTAGTAGTAGTAGTAGTAGGAGTAGCAGTAGTAGCAGTAGTAGCAGTAGCAATAGTAATAGTAGCAGTAGCAGTAGCAGTAGTAGTATAGTAGGAGTAGGGAATAGTAGTAGTATAGTAGTATGATACCATTAAGATTATTTTTAAAAAGATATTGGGGAACAGGATGAACACTTATCCACTGTACACATAACTAGCAGATTGAAGAAATAAAAACTACATAAAGGAAGGTTAAAATATCTATAGATAAATTTTGAATATAAGAACCTATTATTTCATTGCAACATAAAGAACAACTTTGGTCTATATTATGTGAATGAAAGAAATGAAATTGTAGCAGAATTATTTCTGTCCTATCCTGTTTGATTTCACATTTTCCTGTAAGTATATTAAAAGTGGTGTTAACCTGTTAAGCAAGATTTGATTTCAGTATAATACACATTTTCCATAGACCCTAGCCCGAGTTATCTCAGGCTTTGTGTTCAGTGGGTTAAGAGACGGCCGTGATCTGGCAAAACTACCTATCTCTATTTCAGCGATTTCGAGATATTCACGTTTGAAGTTTAAATGCTTGCCTTTTTTCATATATTTATTTTTACAACTTGGAATTGTGTTCTCTTAGAGGAGGGAAACATATTTTTTTTTACTTAACTCAAAATACGAATTCTTCATCAACTATTTATGAATATTTTGCAATTTTTTAAAAGATACGTAGTTCTGCCAGATCAGTGCAGCATAATGACCAGCATAATGATCTGGCAAAACTACATAACTTTGAGATACACAGTTTTGCCAGATTACACCCGATCAATGCCACATGTAACGCGTGTGCTGGGATCTGGCAAAACAGCGTATATCTTCCTAGTGCGCATAGCTAGTGTGTTTTAAATTCGGCACGCGCAGTTTCAAGCAGTAGATACATAGTTTTGCCAGATCATAAGAATCCCGTTAGTGCAGCACGCGCGTATGAGATACGTAGTTCTGCCAGCCGTACGACCTGCCTCATGTCGGGGAAAATGATCTGCCAAAACAACTTAACTTTAGTTATGTACCTTTACCTGAAAAATAGACAGCGATACTCCATTTGCGATCGAAAAACTCGAGTTATGTAGTTCTGCCTGCTAAATTACGTCACTTTTTCCCAAGATGGTGGAAATTTGTGAATTTTATTTTTAAAACGACAAATAGTTATGACATTTGGACACATTAAACATGATGTTTTCTAGATTATCATAGACCAAAAAACTAAAAAGGTCAAAAAATTGAGATACGCAGTTCTTCTAGATAACGGCCGAGTGGCCTATGTTTTGTATTCAAATAGTGCATTGTTCAGTGTGCATACTAATTTAATCAATTTTATTACTGGTAACATAAACAGGGCCTGACTGCATGTGGAATATGAGATATCTATCACACCATCATGACTGGGTGAAGCTAGTGTGCCATAGTGCCAAGGTTGAAAGAAATTAATTAGTATGGATGCTTTTGAATGATTGAATTGATTCTATGGAGACCGAACCGGAACATTTCTCAAATGAAATTCTCTCGGGAAATTTGGAAAAGTGTGATAATGATATGTCCAGTATGAGATTATTCCCTCATTCAATTTTTTTCACATATTTGTTTTTTTTAAAGATTCCGAAGAGGCCAAACAAACATTTTCAATAGGTATTACAAGTAACTGTCATTACCACAGCTGGGAGATTTCTTAAAAATGAAAAATATGAAATCTTTAAGGGGATGTAAACTTATTAAGCTTTTCGGGTTGAGGACATTTTTCATTATTTCTTGTTTTGTTTAAAAGCAAAATGTCTATATTTCTATCCTGTCGAATACTAAGTCCAAGATAACTCAGAATAGAGTCTATGGAAAATACGTGTTATACTGAAATCGATATGTCCATTATGATACCTTCTCTCTGCTAGAAAGTTCAACTGAAAAGAGTATTAATTCAACAGGTTCACTACTTTATCAATATTTTCCTTGTTGGGACACAATCATACAGGATTCATTACAACTTAGTGATATTAAAATGCTTGCTTTTTCCTTGTACAAGTACTTCCTTGTTTGATATGGGGAAAAATGAGCTATATCGGTCATTATGTTGATTTTGATCCAACGATATTTCCTTTAAGTGTCTTTCTAGTTTTCATACAACGTCTTTTCATTAGTTGCCAACTCAGTTGGTCAAGTGCCTCTAAAACCTTTTTTGCATCGTAACTCTGGGACGGAAGTTTTATTTGATTGTGTTTCTTTCCCATTTATTGTGATTTCTCAACAAAAAAAAGGAAGAAAAATAACAAACATACAAGTGTTTAAAGCTCTAAATCACTTTAACTTTTTAAAACCCTTTTGTATTTTTCCTCTCTCTGTTGTTCGTGATAGATGTTCATGTTTTTCTTCTTCTAATGTGACAAGCTATAAGAAGATCAACAATAAGACATTCAGGAGAAAGCCACCTGTTGCTATGATGTCATTCTAGTCATGTTACAACATGGCTCTTACCATCCTTACTATGCCTGCTACCCACCCCTAGCCATCTCTACCCACTCAAGAGATTTCAAACCAACAAAGACCAAATTAATGTCATGCCCAATCTATCCCAATCTAAATTTCACTGATCCGCTTAACTCATCAATTACCAGCAAGATCAGTCTGGTGCAGACAAAGCATGTTACAAATGTCTCGTGGGGGTTATAGGCTTAATTCTATCAAACTCAAAGATCTGATCGTCAAGCGCAGGGGTGTTGTGTTAGGACCGAACATTCATATTTACAAAGCAGATTAGCAAGGCTTCGGTAACCTGCATCAAAAGCAGAATTTTCGCTGTTGTGAGAAACTTTAGGCTTGATTTAACACTGAAAAAAGACCTAGGAAATAAATAACCATATTTGCCTAGAACCTTTTTTAGGACAAAAGGATAGAAAAATGAGTTGTTCAGGTTTCTGAGATAAAACATTAGAAGGAGTGTTATGGAGGGAGTGGTATTGATAATTGAGATATGTACGTACACTGCTGAAGTCAGTACTATGTATGTGTCATTTGTTAGAGAACCAGTTCTACTGAACTTTGTTTTCCAGAACTTTCTGTTGATTGTTATGACATGAGAATTGCATGGCATATATTTGATCATGATTGATATATCTTATATTGCCTACAAGGACCAAATGAATTTACTTTTTATTTAAGACATCTTACAAAAAGATCTCTACCAGTTCCTTATCTTAGACTCAGACTCAACCTGACCATAAATAAATCTCAAAGTCTAATTCCAGCGCTAAACCTAACCCTATTAAACCGCAACATAAAGGTGGGAAAACCTTTAGCATGTCTCCGTCTGGGCATTTATTTAAAGACGCTCAGTCATGGGCTTTCATGGGGAATTTGACACCAAGGGTGCTTACCCAGTAACAGGTGTTGTCCATCACTATGAGTTTTATGACCAATAGACCTTATATAATGCTCTGTATATTCCACCCTTTGCCCCATATGGCAAAGTTGTTATCTCACTTTCCCTGTCCCGACAATGCCCGAAGCAGGCCGAAGAATGTTTATGGTGGGACAGCTTGTTTTGCTGTGCTCCAGAAATGTAGTTCTATTACAGGTATTTCCAGTGCTTTTCACAAAGTCTGGTGTCAGCAAATTATGATCCACTCCCCATGAAAGCCCACAACTGAATGTCTTTAACTCCAGGAATATTTAGGCTTACAGATATTTCACAATTCATATTTTGATTAATATATGAATGAACTACAGAAAATCCTTGGGAAAAGAGGGGGTAACGAGACCCCCTCTCAAATTTCCGCTTACTGCTCACCTTTAAGAAAGCTTAAGGCAAATTTGGATGTCACCTAATAGCTACATAGAGTGATTCTAAAGTGACAATGGAAATTTCCTTCTTATGGGTGAGCAGCGCCCCTCTTTCACCTAGATATTTATTATTTTGTGTAGTTTTCTGACTTGAACATATCCATGATATTCACTACGCCTATTCATTCAGCGATTAAACCGAATACTCGTTGAAAGTACCAGACCTCAACATCACCTTTAAGGAGCAACTGTATGTTGCTTGTCTCAGTCATATCGGAATAATTAGTTTATTGGTAAAATCATGGTGGTTTCTAAGACATTCTCTTCGGTTTCATGTCCTTAATCTCCCCAGTAATGCAGTCCTTTGGGCCATTTGCTTCCCCCAATTATTATGATGTAGCAATGTGAAGGAAGCAGTTGTTGCGGTGTTTGAGTCAGAAGGTCTTTTCTTTGGTTTGTCTTTAATTTTTTTCTGATTGGTAAGCAATTCTCGTGTTTCACAATGTATGCGCCACCAACGTCTGTACCACGAGAGGCCTATTTTCCTACTCGCGGGTTGACGACTATTTCTAAGATAGCAGACCCTGTGAGTGAGAGTTGACCAATTGAAGAAATATTTAACTGACCGAGGGATCCCAAGCTCATGGAAGAAGAAAAATGAGTCAGTAATAGTAGAACTAGCAGTGAGAGCCTAGGGAAAATATGAAGTGTTAAAAGTCTTTAATCAATTAGAATAGGAGCAGAAAAGGTGACTAGTGCAAAGTGTTGATGGTACTGTTGTCGACCCATCTCTGAGAATTAATGTGCTAGAGTGACTGTCTCAACTGAACCATTCGAGGAAACAAGGATTGCGAGATGCGAGAATTGCTACAAGAATTCGTCGCTGAATTCACGAAGTGGCAAGCGCGACCGCAGATGCACAAAATCACTTTTCAAGTAAAATGCGATTAAAGATTTTATCTGTTTTTCAACTGCTCATTGCCATTTGTTATGAAGTTAAGCTATATGATTGAAGCACAGATAGAAAGCCAAGTATTTACTCTCGCCTTCCATGTAGAATCGTACTCAAACTAAGTTCAACTCTTAACACAGTGAAGCTTCAAACGCAGGTGTTGTTATGTAGAAATGTTGCTTCAGCTTAAGAAGAATCCACGAAGTGGCACTTCGTGTAGAAAGCAAGTACTATTTTGTGCACCCAAAACATTTCACGAACCGCCACAAGTGCTCGTGTCGCGCTGTGTTGTTTCACTAAATTCACGAACCGGCATAAGCGTGCGCCCTGCTGAGTTTTTCTGTATAGAACTCAGTTGTGCGTAACGGTGAGTACCCTTGTGCCAGTTTGTGGATATTTTTTAATGTAGATTTTCAGGCTCGTGTCGTTTTTGCACTTTAATAATCTCTTAAATTAGAGAGAATTGGGTTCTAAAATTTTGTGAAATGAAAAATCATGGCCAGAGAATGATAAGACTGAAAATAACTCAAATTTGACTTTGGACGCAATTTTGGGGGTTTGTGGCACTACGTGAATTCAGCGATGAATTGCTACAAGAGAGAAAGAATCCTTGGTGCCTTGCATTGTACTAACCAGTGAGTGGGTGGTGGCAAGAAGGATGAAAGAAATTCAAAGGTGCTTGAGTTGTCTTAAGTAAGAGATTGATGCAGAGGAAAGGATGCATCCTGGATACCATAGTCTGAGGATGATATAGTCTTTGTACTTCTTTTGTTGCTGGGGGGGGGGGGGGGGGAGTCTGGATTGGAATTCTGGAGGCTGTATGCATGTTCATGCACCCCTATTCTTGAGCTTCAAGTTTAAACTTGGGGGCCATGTTTAAGGTCTGCATTAGAATATGAAGTTGCAGTGAAATGAATAAAGATCTGCAATTTGGAAAAGGACGTGAAGAAAAAGGTGGCTTTTCACAAATGTAAAGAAGAAGAAGAAAGGTCAGAAGGGGGTGCATGCAGGCAGAGACAGAAAGCTAAATCACCCATGAAGAAAGACATTTGGTAGGATACCCGGTATGAGGGTTTACTAAAGTAATGTAAAAGATAGGGTAAATGTTCCTACCCTTCCCTGGCTAAAACACGAATGGAACCAGTGCATTGCCATCCTTCCAAGATTGGATGAAGAGAAGAGAAGAGAAATCAGAAGTGAGAGAGAAGGAGTTACACCATATCTGTGAAAGGGGAGAGAAAATGTGGAGGAGGCATTGATGCATAGCCAGTCTAGATGGGGTTTGTAAGCCCTCCCCAGCACCACTCAAACCCCAGCAGCAGGGTCTGGTAGCCAAGGTCATCAAGCTGCTAATTAAACGTCTAGACTAAACGTGACCCTAGAAGGGGGAGAAATATACAACCAGTGCATGCATGGAGGGTGTTCCTTTCTCATGCTGTAGTTACCAACAGGTTGCAGGTGAATGGCCTCAGGGAGATTGGCTGAGATAGGACACCATTCTGCAGGGAACTGTTGAGGTTGGATTGCAGCTTTCCTCTATTTTGGGGATGTAGAGTGGGTGTTTGTCTTTTGTGGAATTTACAAATTAATGCTAAATTTAGATCTGTGAGGGAAATTGTCCCCATTGTCTTTGGTATTCTGAAACTTTGACTTGTAAATTGATAATTATTTGTGCAGTACATGCTCTTGATTTTGCTTTTGGCAGCCATCACTCCGAAGATTGCTTACCTACTTCAGAGTAAGAAAAGGAAGAGATATTCTTACACTTGTCCGATGTTGAGAATCCTATTATTTTGCAGACTTTGCCGGAGTGTGACACCAAATATGCAACTGTCAAACCTGATCAAGATGGGTGCATTTCGTAGCGCCACACTTCTGCATTTTCTGCCCTTTTGATTATGTCATGCTGAATTATAAAGAATAAGATCAGAATATACTTTGAAATGTAGAAGTCTTTTTTTGTGTGTGTGTTCATGAAACTTTTACATAATATTTCTTGAGTGGTTTACTTTTTCAGTTTCATAATGTGCACATTTTTTTCATTTAACCTCACACTGAGTTTTGCAATTTGTAAAAGTGCCTGTTTTAGCAGTTGTCAATAGTTAATGACTGAGCAGTTTGCAATGGTTTGTTAATACAAAAGTTTCTGGGTAAACAATGTGATGATTCAAGTTGATCTCAAGTTTACAATTTAATGAAATTATGTGAAAGTGGGGAAAGAGTGAGAACCACTGGTCATGACTTCAGGCTGTGAGTGACTTATTAGGATAGCCATTGAATATCAGCAGCTTTTGTAGGTTAATCTCTTATTTTCCATCATTTTCACTTTTTCCATGTGACATCCAAAGCCATTTTAAATCACCTCACTAAGCAGAAGTTGGTGCAGCTAATGGCCAGCTAACAGGCGTTCCTCTTCTCATTTGCTGCCGAGACGAGGCAAGACATTGGGGGCAACATTACGGGCAGAAATGTGAAATTTCCCTCTCCCTTTGGCTCGGCTAGTGCCCCATTTTTGAAGTTTCTCTAATCGCAGTAAGTAAAACATTCCTAATTATCTCATTAGATAGGTCTCTAGTTCATGGTAGGCTAACCCATTTTATGCTGCACTTGTGGCTACTCCGTATGACCCCATGCTGTTTAAGGGGTAACCTCAGAACTGTCCGGTCCCTGAAAGGGGGTTATGAACTGAAATATGAATGTCTGTTCAGACTTTTGAGAAATTAAAGGGTACACATCATACTTCAACTTTTCAAAGATTATGCTACGTTTATTTCTCTAAAAAAGTTCTATGGTCGGTAAAAGTACATTAATAATAAGTTCCGTGCAAGAGATTAGTGTGAACTAAAAATATCTTTTGTAAATACACAGATAAATGAATTGTAAACTGTTACAATATTTCAGTGTTTCATTAAAAGGCAATATTTGCTGTATAGTCCAGTTCAAACATGGGTCTAATGTCTACATGTCGACTCCGAAATGGCAGAAGTATCATACTTATATTTAGTTTTCATGATTTTTGGAGAAGCTTTGGATTTGATAGGCAGCCAGAAGGGCATAAAAGATTTGACATGAGTTAGTAACCTTTAACCCTTTGTCTCTTGGAACTTGGTGGCCCCTGTAGTAATCCTATGGTAATTACAGAATTCCCTACTGAATGGGTTAAGGTTTCACTACATAATAGGGTGATTCTCATATCTCATTTCTCATGTTGTAAACCTATCATGAGTTGATGAGAAGCTATGTATATCACTTCACAGGTTGTACAGGTTTTCAGGAGTATTTTTAAGACAGAAAGAGGTTAATAACC